>CM029406.1:14435461-14784134 GCA_017139565.1 Luffa aegyptiaca | reverse complement strand
CAGCAGTGGGTGAATAAATACTTGTATTAATAACAAAGTAAAAATACAATAAACTAGGGCATCTAAATACCCAGTATACTAAGGTATCGATATACCGGTTACAATTCTCCCACTTGACCTAGATTATTTCTCGTACATATCTCGCAGACCTAGACCTTCTAGATGACTCTCGAACACTTTAGCCGTGAGAGTCTTCGTGAATGGATCAGCAATGTTGTGCTCCGACGCTATCTTCGTGACGATCACGTCTCCTCGGTGCACAATCTCCCTAATGAGATGGTATTTCCTTTCGATGTGCTTGCCTCTCTTATGGCTGCGAGGTTCCTTTGAGTTTGCAACTGCGCCGCTATTATCACAATACAAGGTGATAGGCAGATGCATATTTGGAACGACTTCCAAGTCAGTTAGGAACTTCCTGAGCCATACTGCCTCTTTTGCTGCTTCGCAAGCGGCTACATATTCGGCCTCCATGGTCGAGTCTGCAATGCATCCTTGCTTGATGCTGCGCCATACTATTGCTCCTCCATTTAGAGTGAATACTGAACCCGATGTAGATTTCCTCGAATCTTATCAGTTTGAAAGTCAGAATCAGTGTATCCTGTAAGGATCACAATCCTTCGAACCATACACGAGCATATAGTTCCCTCGTTCTCCTTAGATACTTGAGGATATTTTTAACGGTTGTCCAGTGATCGAATCCTGGATTGGATTTGATATCTACTGACAATCCCTACTGCATAACAATGTCTGCCTTGTACACAACATGGCATTACATTAGGCTACCTACTGCAGAGGCATAGGGAAAACGTCTCATGTCCTCAACTTCTTGAGGTGTCTGAGGACACTGTTCCTTAGACAAGTAATTTCCGTGCCTGAAAGGTAATAGTCCCTTTCTTTGGAATTTTGCATTTTATATCTAACTAACAATTTGTCATATAAGACGCTTGAGACAGGGCTACGTTTTGTTCTTTCGGTTTCGAACAATTTGGATCCCTAGAACAAATTGTGCCTCACCCAAATCTTTCATTTGGAATTGAGTTGCTAGCCACAGTTAATGTCAGTTAGATAACCTACATCATTCTCCGAGAGTAGGATATCACCACATTACAGTACTAAGAAAGCTACGGAGTTGTTGATGATCCTTTTGTACACACAAGGCTCCTCAACGTTTTGTTCAAAGCCATAAGATGTGATCGCAGTATCAATCTCATATTCCAGGATCTAGATGCTTGTTTTAATCCATAAATGGATCGCTTAAGCTTGCAACTTTTTGCTCTTGATCCTGAGCTATGAACCCCTCTGGCTGAGACATGTAGATACTTTCTCAAGATTATCGTTCAGAAAGGCAGTCTTGACATCCATTTGCCATATTTCATAATCGTAAAACGTGGCAATGGACAAAAGTATCCGGATCGACTTTAACATGGCAACAGGGGAGAAGGTTTCTTCATAGTCAATCCCCTCCCGCTGGGTAAAACCCTTTGCCACAAGTCGTGCCTTAAAGGTCTGTACCTTTCCAGCAGCGTCTCGTTTTCTCTTGTAGATCCATTTGCACCCTATGGGTCTAACCCCTTCAGGTTGATCTACAAGATCCCATACTGAATTAAAATGCATGGACTCGATCTCTAAGTCCATGGCTTTAATCCACTCGTTCTTGTCAACGTCATCCATTGCCTGTTTAAAGGTTAATGGATCCTCGATCCCGTCATCAGGTATGACGACTGGAGTTTCAGTTAAACCCAAATAGCGATCAGGCTGTCTAACAACCCTCCCACTACGTCGAGGTTCTCTTATTTCTTGAGAAGGACACGATTGACTCGAGGTGCCAGCATCATCAACAACTCTTGTTGATGTTTCTGTAGCTTCGTTAGATAGTTCACTTAAAACGACTTTACTTCGTGGCTTGTGATCTCTGAGGTGGTCTTCTTCTAGGAATGTAGCATTTGTCGATACAAGTACTTTATTTTCCTCTAGATCGAAGAAGTATCCACCTCTCGTTTCTTTGGGATAGCCTACAAATAGGCAAAATCTAGAACGAGGCTCCAATTTCTTTGGGTTTGCATCTAGCACGTATGCAGGGCATCCCCAAATTCTGAAATGTCGTAAACTAGCTTTACGACCTTTCCAGAGCTCAAACGGTGTTTCAGAAACACTCTTTGAGGGAACTACGTTCAAAATATAAACTGCAGTCTCTACTGCATAACCCCAAAATGAGTTAGGCAACTGAGCATAACTCATCATTGAACGAACCATGTCTAACAAGGTTCTGTTTCTCCTTTCCGATACACCGTTTTGCTGAGGTGTACCAGGGGCTGAGAGTTGGGACGTAATTCCATGCTCTATCAAATAGTCTTGAAAACTTGAGTCCATATACTCTCCACCTCGATCGGATCGAAGTGTTTTTATCGTCTTACCTAATAAGTTCTCAACCTCAGCCTTGTACTCTTTGAACTTTTCAAAAGCTTCGGACTTATGATGCATTAGGTAGAGATAGCCATACCTCGAATAATCATCAATGAAACTGATGAAATATTCGTACCCACCTCGAGCTCTAATGTTCATTGGTCCACAGAGGTCCGAATGAATGAGCTCTAGGGGCTCTTTGGCACGATAACCTTTTCCGGTAAAAGGTCGTTCTGTCATCTTGCCCTCAAGGCATGACTCACAAGGAGGCAACGAGTCATCTTCTAACTTGTTTAGAAGTCCACTCTTGACCAATCTCCCAATCCTATTGAGGTTGATATGGCCTAACCTCAAGTGCCAGAGATAGGTATCTTGAGAAACTTTTCGCTTTTTAGGTTGAGTCTCAGCGGTTTTAAACATCTCGTGATTTAAAATAGCTTTAGACTCAATTGGTCTTAAAACATACAATTTATTCTTCAAGTTTGTAGAGCAAACATCAATACCTCTTTTAGTTATGAACGCTTCATTAACAGAAAAAGAAATTGAGTAACCTTGTTCTAATAAACAAGATAAAGAAATCAAATTTCTTTTAATTTTCGGAACTATGTACACATTATCTAATATCATGTAACGTTCCTTGGTGAAGAATAATTTTACATCTCCCACTGCAATAGCCGAGATGACTTCTCCTGTTCCAACTTTAAGAGTCATCTCTCCAGCTATTAGCTGTTGCGAGGAACTCATTCCTTAAAATGAAGAACATACGTGATTAGTGGCACCTGAATCGAGTATCCAGGCAGAATCGTCGTTTTCCACTAAACACGTTTCCAAGACTAATAAATCGCATTTAGAGTCGTGGATCATGTTTTTCTTGGCTATGCAGTTAGTTTGAGGACATTCCTCAGTTGAGACCAAACCTAAATTCTTTGCCACGAGTTTAGCGTTTAAGTTAGTATTCTTAGTCGTATGTACTAAACCGTTTAATTTGGCATTTGACAAAGCACATACGTTTTTCGACATATTGCTGAAACAAACAAATTAATCTCTATTAGAAACATGCACTAAACCCATTAATCACATTTATCCAATCAGATTTAGCAAAAGCAATCATCGACCCATATATACAATTGATTTATTTGCAACGATACTTCAGGGGTTTAGAATAACCGCTACCGTAGGGCAGTCAGCTACTCCTCCTCTGAATCGAGACAATCTCGGCCAAATACTATTCCCAGAATAACTCTTACTCCAATAGTTATTAGCTAACGTTAATTTGGTCAAGACCATCTTGTAAGTGTTACCCATCATTTTCAGATCGCAGAGGACGGCCCCAACAATGCCACCGTAGGGAAGAGCTAATGTTGGGAATGGCCCTAGGAAACCCTATCCATTTCTGGAGTTTGCGTTGTTCCGAATCCCATGCGCAAGCCCTCCGTAGGGTGATCGCTCCCAGGGCGACTCGCAGGCAGCGCATAGGAATCTCACGGTGCAACCTAATGATGGAGACCGCAGGATACGTTTGACACGTTTCCTTCTCCCACTTACTATGAACACTTTCCCCATTCACCTTGATATTAACCCATGCAAACACCATCCGTAGGGGGACGCTCCCAGGGCGCCTCGAGGCCAAGCATGGATCTCACGGTGTGAACTCAGGGGGACGTGAGAGTAGAAACTTAATATGAATATTTCGTTTCTATACTTTTCCTCCCACTAAAGTGTTGTAAAGATTTAGGGTCTTATTACTTAGGTAAATTCCGGCTAAATGAATCTATCTAAGTCTATGCCTTATTAAACAAGGTCTTTACACTAAATGTCTAGGTGAATTAAACTCTTTTAATAACCTAGTGACATTGCATGCTAGTAAGACTTTGGTTAATTCAACTCAGGTTCCGAACCATTTGCCGGGAGAGTTCCCTTATAACCAAGGTCTTATGTCCTACTTACTCAAATTTTAAAACTATTTTAAAAAACTAAGTAAGACATATTTCTAATCCTATTAGAAAAAGGCGATCTTAGGTCTATTTCATTTTAAACCATTTAAAGAATGATAAGATCCTAAGATCCTATGTTAGCATGCAACTCTTTGTTATAGATTTTACGGTTTCTATTCATCAACTTTTATAACTCTTATAACTTTTAATGAATAAACCCTATAACATGCTTTCTAATGGTGTTTTAAAGCATATAACAATCAATCATTCAAGTTATAAGAAAAGCACCATTTAGAAACAACCTATGTCTAGGTTTGTATAACGCTTTATACTACGATGTCTATGTGATAACACTTTAAAACCTCACACCGCTCACGCATGCTCATAAAACTCGAGTTAACTTAACTCAAGAACCGACTCAATGCCCAGGTAGGAGGTGTTCCGTAAACCGTCAACTTAAATACCTCCAGCCTTAGACAGCATTTTGTCGGGTGAGTTCTCTCGTAACCGTTGTTTTACAAGATATCGACCTAAACTATGCAAGTTGATCGAATTGTTGAAGGTTCATTAACCTAAGTGAGCATGCACTTAATCTTGTTATAGATTTTAGATTTCTATCTCTTTTTATAACAATTATAAAAACAATCCATAACAAGCCTAATTTGAGAATAACACTTATAATCAAACTAATGAAATTTCATGCTTCATGCTTGGTTAATTTTATCAATTAATAATTATAACTATTATAAGAATAATCAATTTTAATTAACCATTCAAGCATGAATCTCCCTAAATTAATACAACACTTATATTAATTAAACATGAAATTTCCCTCATGCATTTGAATTAATCAATAACACTTATTAAAATTAAACAAATGCATGAACATGCTTTCCTATGGTGGGGTTTTAAAACTATATGGCATGCTCATAATGCACATACATCCATTTAATTAAATCATACATTCACAATGCATAAAGTAATTAAATCAAGCTAAAATGGAATAGTTTGGCAATTTTAAAAAAACACAAGCAATTTCACTAATTATTACAATAATAATTAATAAATAAACTTGCAACACGCCCGAGCTTCACGAACCATCCCGAAACGCTCATCCAAGCAATGAACCAGCCATGCAATGAGTGAAATGAGGCTGCAACAGACCGAGCCGGACCAAAAGGCAGCAGCTGAACCGGAATTAAAAAAAACTGCTGCTGGAATTAAAAAAACAGCTTGCTGGAATTTTCATTTTCTGCTGCGTCTTCTCCGGTTTTTCTTCAATTTTACAGCCTATATGGACTCTAATGACTCTATAAAAATTACAGACTATAGTACACACATTAACACTCTTACATATCCGAGCAATTACAATTTCATGAAGGTTTGAATGCTCAAAAAATTGCCAAACCAGAACACTTCCATTTTAGCACACAGAAAATTCAATTTCAAAATGGTACCCACCAAAGCAAAATTAAAACGAATTAAGTGCTCTAATCAAGCTCTGATACCAATTGAAGGTGTACATATTACACATGCGGAAGCAATTGAAGATCGAAAGCACTTAAGACATTCAATTTTACTCCTAAAGCATGCATGTTCTAGAAAAGACAGAATAGAGAGTTTAGAAAACACCAACCTTTGTAGCTCACTTATGATGAACTCCTTGTGGTGTTTGCCTCTCCTATGCTCCTTGGACAACCTCTAGAGTCTTCCCTACTATACTCCAGGCCAAGAACGACTTGTGGGAGTCTATATAAGATAGGGAATGGGAAGGGAATGCTTGAAGCATCAAGCAATGGAGAAGAATGAGAGATGAGAGAACTTTGAGTCCAAATTCCAGCAGCATAACATTAAGGAAATGGCTCTCTTATGTTTGAATATGATTCAAACTCCTTTTAAAGACTTTCTCCATGCAAAGCCAAGCCTCAAGACACAAGACACATGGTGTATTTGCAAGCTCAAGTGGATTCTAGGTGTACATTACACAAGACATGCAACAATGCATGAGTGAGTTGTCTTTCCACTTTGAATGATCATGCATTAAGTGGATTTCCAACTAAATCCACTAAATTCAAATTGAAATCAAATTTCAAGCTTGCAAATTACCCCCAATTTCAATTCTAAATTGAAATTGATTGCTTGGTAATTAATTTGAAAATTTTCAAATTAATTTTGATATGATTAATCTAATTAATCTTTGTTATCTTGTGCAATTCCATATATATGATTCCTAATACATATATATAGTATTCAAAACACTTTTAAATACTTCATCTCTCATTTTCTAATTTAATTCATAATTAAATTATTGTGTCAAACACAATTTACGATAATACCCTTTTTCCCGATTTTGAACGATTCAAAGCTTCCTATCTTTTGTTCTAGGCTTAATTCCGATATGAGCTAGTAGGGGGACCTAATGGACCTATAGATCATGGGCTCCAACGATTCGAGGCTAACCGACTAATCTCATTGTCTAAGCTAGCCAACATTCGTTAACTATCGGGACACTCCACTATAGCCCGATAGTTGCACTCCCCTCACTATAGATATATTTCCGTCCACTTGATTTAACCATGATTAGTAAGTCGATCCTTCACAGGTTGTTCGTAGCTATAGCTAGGTCAATAAGCCGTTTTACCCCTATAGTACTTCTAGTTCCTTAAGTCCCACTGATCCTCTAATGAACAATTGGTTTATGGTCCAACCAATAAACCGAGTCCCTCTCGGGCCAATGAGAGGGCGGGATCCCTTTGTTCAAGCCCCGGAGTCAGCACTTAAGGGAACAACCTCTCTACTATCCCTTATTCGGGTAGGAGTGAATTCCTTCTTGCACGACTATGTCCCCAGCTATCTACCCGTTCCTATCCCTGAAATGGGAGGCTTATTGAGTCGGCGATACTGAGCCACTCTCACCTATGCAGATCTAAGGATAAGCCCGAATAAACAGGAGTTCATAGTTAGCTCAGGATTAAGATCGAGTTACCTAGGTCATCATATGAAATAGTCAGTCTCGTCAGTAAACGGTGTTATAAAGCGAGAGTGACTTATTTCTTGGTCCTGGTCTTATGCAAACTCATTGCATAGGACGCCCCCACTCGCATGTCTCTACATGGACGATTTAGGATCACATCGTCTATACCATCTATAAAGTGGGCCGCGTCTCATAGTGTCCCCAGAATAAGGTACCCAACCCTATCCCTATACTATAGACCGTTTTGGCTATTACTCAAGCTTGATCCACTTTTATGTCTCTACATAAAGCTCAAGTGTTCATCCTATAGCCATGGATCTTAGTTTATTGGATTTGAGTTATTATATGTGCAATTTACTTTATTCAGTAATAACTTTACTGAATTAATCTCGATAACGCCTTTATCGAATAAGTATATAATTCGTTTAACATTCACTATCTACGAGTTTTAGGACACCAATCCCAACAATCTCCCACTTGAACTAAAACTCTAGTTTAGTGGGATGTACTATAATCTATAACAGCAGTGGGTGAATAAATACTTGTATTAATAACAAAGTAAAAATACAATAAACTAGGGCATCTAAATACCCAGTATACTAAGGTATCGATATACCGGTTACAATTCTCCCACTTGACCTAGATTATTTCTCGTACATATCTCGCAGACCTAGACCTTCTAGATGACTCTCGAACACTTTAGCCGTGAGAGTCTTCGTGAATGGATCAGCAATGTTGTGCTCCGACGCTATCTTCGTGACGATCACGTCTCCTCGGTGCACAATCTCCCTAATGAGATGGTATTTCCTTTCGATGTGCTTGCCTCTCTTATGGCTGCGAGGTTCCTTTGAGTTTGCAACTGCGCCGCTATTATCACAATACAAGGTGATAGGCAGATGCATATTTGGAACGACTTCCAAGTCAGTTAGGAACTTCCTGAGCCATACTGCCTCTTTTGCTGCTTCGCAAGCGGCTACATATTCGGCCTCCATGGTCGAGTCTGCAATGCATCCTTGCTTGATGCTGCGCCATACTATTGCTCCTCCATTTAGAGTGAATACTGACCCCGATGTAGATTTCCTCGAATCTTTATCAGTTTGAAAGTCAGAATCAGTGTATCCTGTAAGGATCAAATCCTTCGAACCATACACGAGCATATAGTCCCTCGTTCTCCTTAGATACTTGAGGATATTTTTAACGGTTGTCCAGTGATCGAATCCTGGATTGGATTGATATCTACTGACAATCCCTACTGCATAACAAATGTCAGGCCTTGTACACAACATGGCATACATTAGGCTACCTACTGCAGAGGCATAGGGAAAACGTCTCATGTCCTCAACTTCTTGAGGTGTCTGAGGACACTGTTCCTTAGACAAGTTAATTCCGTGCCTGAAAGGTAATAGTCCTTTCTTGGAATTTTGCATTTTATATCTAACTAACAATTTGTCGATATAAGACGCTTGAGACAGGGCTAGCGTTTTGTTCTTTCGGTTTCGAACAATTTGGATCCCTAGAACAAATTGTGCCTCACCCAAATCTTTCATTTGGAATTGAGTTGCTAGCCACAGTTTAATGTCAGTTAGATAACCTACATCATTCCCGATGAGTAGGATATCATCCACATACAGTACTAAGAAAGCTACGGAGTTGTTGATGATCCTTTTGTAAACACAAGGCTCATCAACGTTTTGTTCAAAGCCATAAGATTTGATCGCAGTATCAAATCTCATATTCCAGGATCTAGATGCTTGTTTTAATCCATAAATGGATCGCTTAAGCTTGCAAACTTTTTGCTCTTGATCCTGAGCTATGAACCCCTCTGGCTGAGACATGTAGATACTTTCTTCAAGATTATCGTTCAGAAAGGCAGTCTTGACATCCATTTGCCATATTTCATAATCGTAAAACGTGGCAATGGACAAAAGTATCCGGATCGACTTTAACATGGCAACAGGGGAGAAGGTTTCTTCATAGTCAATCCCCTCCCGCTGGGTAAAACCCTTTGCCACAAGTCGTGCCTTAAAGGTCTGTACCTTTCCAGCAGCGTCTCGTTTTCTCTTGTAGATCCATTTGCACCCTATGGGTCTAACCCCTTCAGGTTGATCTACAAGATCCCATACTGAATTAAAATGCATGGACTCGATCTCTAAGTCCATGGCTTTAATCCACTCGTTCTTGTCAACGTCATCCATTGCCTGTTTAAAGGTTAATGGATCCTCGATCCCGTCATCAGGTATGACGACTGGAGTTTCAGTTAAACCCAAATAGCGATCAGGCTGTCTAACAACCCTCCCACTACGTCGAGGTTCTCTTATTTCTTGAGAAGGACACGATTGACTCGAGGTGCCAGCATCATCAACAACTCTTGTTGATGTTTCTGTAGCTTCGTTAGATAGTTCACTTAAAACGACTTTACTTCGTGGCTTGTGATCTCTGAGGTGGTCTTCTTCTAGGAATGTAGCATTTGTCGATACAAGTACTTTATTTTCCTCTAGATCGAAGAAGTATCCACCTCTCGTTTCTTTGGGATAGCCTACAAATAGGCAAAATCTAGAACGAGGCTCCAATTTCTTTGGGTTTGCATCTAGCACGTATGCAGGGCATCCCCAAATTCTGAAATGTCGTAAACTAGCTTTACGACCTTTCCAGAGCTCAAACGGTGTTTCAGAAACACTCTTTGAGGGAACTACGTTCAAAATATAAACTGCAGTCTCTACTGCATAACCCCAAAATGAGTTAGGCAACTGAGCATAACTCATCATTGAACGAACCATGTCTAACAAGGTTCTGTTTCTCCTTTCCGATACACCGTTTTGCTGAGGTGTACCAGGGGCTGAGAGTTGGGACGTAATTCCATGCTCTATCAAATAGTCTTGAAAACTTGAGTCCATATACTCTCCACCTCGATCGGATCGAAGTGTTTTTATCGTCTTACCTAATAAGTTCTCAACCTCAGCCTTGTACTCTTTGAACTTTTCAAAAGCTTCGGACTTATGATGCATTAGGTAGAGATAGCCATACCTCGAATAATCATCAATGAAACTGATGAAATATTCGTACCCACCTCGAGCTCTAATGTTCATTGGTCCACAGAGGTCCGAATGAATGAGCTCTAGGGGCTCTTTGGCACGATAACCTTTTCCGGTAAAAGGTCGTTCTGTCATCTTGCCCTCAAGGCATGACTCACAAGGAGGCAACGAGTCATCTTCTAACTTGTTTAGAAGTCCACTCTTGACCAATCTCCCAATCCTATTGAGGTTGATATGGCCTAACCTCAAGTGCCAGAGATAGGTATCTTGAGAAACTTTTCGCTTTTTAGGTTGAGTCTCAGCGGTTTTAAACATCTCGTGATTTAAAATAGCTTTAGACTCAATTGGTCTTAAAACATACAATTTATTCTTCAAGTTTGTAGAGCAAACATCAATACCTCTTTTAGTTATGAACGCTTCATTAACAGAAAAAGAAATTGAGTAACCTTGTTCTAATAAACAAGATAAAGAAATCAAATTTCTTTTAATTTTCGGAACTATGTACACATTATCTAATATCATGTAACGTTCCTTGGTGAAGAATAATTTTACATCTCCCACTGCAATAGCCGAGATGACTTCTCCTGTTCCAACTTTAAGAGTCATCTCTCCAGCTATTAGCTGTTGCGAGGAACTCATTCCTTAAAATGAAGAACATACGTGATTAGTGGCACCTGAATCGAGTATCCAGGCAGAATCGTCGTTTTCCACTAAACACGTTTCCAAGACTAATAAATCGCATTTAGAGTCGTGGATCATGTTTTTCTTGGCTATGCAGTTAGTTTGAGGACATTCCTCAGTTGAGACCAAACCTAAATTCTTTGCCACGAGTTTAGCGTTTAAGTTAGTATTCTTAGTCGTATGTACTAAACCGTTTAATTTGGCATTTGACAAAGCACATACGTTTTTCGACATATTGCTGAAACAAACAAATTAATCTCTATTAGAAACATGCACTAAACCCATTAATCACATTTATCCAATCAGATTTAGCAAAAGCAATCATCGACCCATATATACAATTGATTTATTTGCAACGATACTTCAGGGGTTTAGAATAACCGCTACCGTAGGGCAGTCAGCTACTCCTCCTCTGAATCGAGACAATCTCGGCCAAATACTATTCCCAGAATAACTCTTACTCCAATAGTTATTAGCTAACGTTAATTTGGTCAAGACCATCTTGTAAGTGTTACCCATCATTTTCAGATCGCAGAGGACGGCCCCAACAATGCCACCGTAGGGAAGAGCTAATGTTGGGAATGGCCCTAGGAAACCCTATCCATTTCTGGAGTTTGCGTTGTTCCGAATCCCATGCGCAAGCCCTCCGTAGGGTGATCGCTCCCAGGGCGACTCGCAGGCAGCGCATAGGAATCTCACGGTGCAACCTAATGATGGAGACCGCAGGATACGTTTGACACGTTTCCTTCTCCCACTTACTATGAACACTTTCCCCATTCACCTTGATATTAACCCATGCAAACACCATCCGTAGGGGGACGCTCCCAGGGCGCCTCGAGGCCAAGCATGGATCTCACGGTGTGAACTCAGGGGGACGTGAGAGTAGAAACTTAATATGAATATTTCGTTTCTATACTTTTCCTCCCACTAAAGTGTTGTAAAGATTTAGGGTCTTATTACTTAGGTAAATTCCGGCTAAATGAATCTATCTAAGTCTATGCCTTATTAAACAAGGTCTTTACACTAAATGTCTAGGTGAATTAAACTCTTTTAATAACCTAGTGACATTGCATGCTAGTAAGACTTTGGTTAATTCAACTCAGGTTCCGAACCATTTGCCGGGAGAGTTCCCTTATAACCAAGGTCTTATGTCCTACTTACTCAAATTTTAAAACTATTTTAAAAAACTAAGTAAGACATATTTCTAATCCTATTAGAAAAAGGCGATCTTAGGTCTATTTCATTTTAAACCATTTAAAGAATGATAAGATCCTAAGATCCTATGTTAGCATGCAACTCTTTGTTATAGATTTTACGGTTTCTATTCATCAACTTTTATAACTCTTATAACTTTTAATGAATAAACCCTATAACATGCTTTCTAATGGTGTTTTAAAGCATATAACAATCAATCATTCAAGTTATAAGAAAAGCACCATTTAGAAACAACCTATGTCTAGGTTTGTATAACGCTTTATACTACGATGTCTATGTGATAACACTTTAAAACCTCACACCGCTCACGCATGCTCATAAAACTCGAGTTAACTTAACTCAAGAACCGACTCAATGCCCAGGTAGGAGGTGTTCCGTAAACCGTCAACTTAAATACCTCCAGCCTTAGACAGCATTTTGTCGGGTGAGTTCTCTCGTAACCGTTGTTTTACAAGATATCGACCTAAACTATGCAAGTTGATCGAATTGTTGAAGGTTCATTAACCTAAGTGAGCATGCACTTAATCTTGTTATAGATTTTAGATTTCTATCTCTTTTTATAACAATTATAAAAACAATCCATAACAAGCCTAATTTGAGAATAACACTTATAATCAAACTAATGAAATTTCATGCTTCATGCTTGGTTAATTTTATCAATTAATAATTATAACTATTATAAGAATAATCAATTTTAATTAACCATTCAAGCATGAATCTCCCTAAATTAATACAACACTTATATTAATTAAACATGAAATTTCCCTCATGCATTTGAATTAATCAATAACACTTATTAAAATTAAACAAATGCATGAACATGCTTTCCTATGGTGGGGTTTTAAAACTATATGGCATGCTCATAATGCACATACATCCATTTAATTAAATCATACATTCACAATGCATAAAGTAATTAAATCAAGCTAAAATGGAATAGTTTGGCAATTTTAAAAAAACACAAGCAATTTCACTAATTATTACAATAATAATTAATAAATAAACTTGCAACACGCCCGAGCTTCACGAACCATCCCGAAACGCTCATCCAAGCAATGAACCAGCCATGCAATGAGTGAAATGAGGCTGCAACAGACCGAGCCGGACCAAAAGGCAGCAGCTGAACCGGAATTAAAAAAAACTGCTGCTGGAATTAAAAAAACAGCTTGCTGGAATTTTCATTTTCTGCTGCGTCTTCTCCGGTTTTTCTTCAATTTTACAGCCTATATGGACTCTAATGACTCTATAAAAATTACAGACTATAGTACACACATTAACACTCTTACATATCCGAGCAATTACAATTTCATGAAGGTTTGAATGCTCAAAAAATTGCCAAACCAGAACACTTCCATTTTAGCACACAGAAAATTCAATTTCAAAATGGTACCCACCAAAGCAAAATTAAAACGAATTAAGTGCTCTAATCAAGCTCTGATACCAATTGAAGGTGTACATATTACACATGCGGAAGCAATTGAAGATCGAAAGCACTTAAGACATTCAATTTTACTCCTAAAGCATGCATGTTCTAGAAAAGACAGAATAGAGAGTTTAGAAAACACCAACCTTTGTAGCTCACTTATGATGAACTCCTTGTGGTGTTTGCCTCTCCTATGCTCCTTGGACAACCTCTAGAGTCTTCCCTACTATACTCCAGGCCAAGAACGACTTGTGGGAGTCTATATAAGATAGGGAATGGGAAGGGAATGCTTGAAGCATCAAGCAATGGAGAAGAATGAGAGATGAGAGAACTTTGAGTCCAAATTCCAGCAGCATAACATTAAGGAAATGGCTCTCTTATGTTTGAATATGATTCAAACTCCTTTTAAAGACTTTCTCCATGCAAAGCCAAGCCTCAAGACACAAGACACATGGTGTATTTGCAAGCTCAAGTGGATTCTAGGTGTACATTACACAAGACATGCAACAATGCATGAGTGAGTTGTCTTTCCACTTTGAATGATCATGCATTAAGTGGATTTCCAACTAAATCCACTAAATTCAAATTGAAATCAAATTTCAAGCTTGCAAATTACCCCCAATTTCAATTCTAAATTGAAATTGATTGCTTGGTAATTAATTTGAAAATTTTCAAATTAATTTTGATATGATTAATCTAATTAATCTTTGTTATCTTGTGCAATTCCATATATATGATTCCTAATACATATATATAGTATTCAAAACACTTTTAAATACTTCATCTCTCATTTTCTAATTTAATTCATAATTAAATTATTGTGTCAAACACAATTTACGATAATACCCTTTTTCCCGATTTTGAACGATTCAAAGCTTCCTATCTTTTGTTCTAGGCTTAATTCCGATATGAGCTAGTAGGGGGACCTAATGGACCTATAGATCATGGGCTCCAACGATTCGAGGCTAACCGACTAATCTCATTGTCTAAGCTAGCCAACATTCGTTAACTATCGGGACACTCCACTATAGCCCGATAGTTGCACTCCCCTCACTATAGATATATTTCCGTCCACTTGATTTAACCATGATTAGTAAGTCGATCCTTCACAGGTTGTTCGTAGCTATAGCTAGGTCAATAAGCCGTTTTACCCCTATAGTACTTCTAGTTCCTTAAGTCCCACTGATCCTCTAATGAACAATTGGTTTATGGTCCAACCAATAAACCGAGTCCCTCTCGGGCCAATGAGAGGGCGGGATCCCTTTGTTCAAGCCCCGGAGTCAGCACTTAAGGGAACAACCTCTCTACTATCCCTTATTCGGGTAGGAGTGAATTCCTTCTTGCACGACTATGTCCCCAGCTATCTACCCGTTCCTATCCCTGAAATGGGAGGCTTATTGAGTCGGCGATACTGAGCCACTCTCACCTATGCAGATCTAAGGATAAGCCCGAATAAACAGGAGTTCATAGTTAGCTCAGGATTAAGATCGAGTTACCTAGGTCATCATATGAAATAGTCAGTCTCGTCAGTAAACGGTGTTATAAAGCGAGAGTGACTTATTTCTTGGTCCTGGTCTTATGCAAACTCATTGCATAGGACGCCCCCACTCGCATGTCTCTACATGGACGATTTAGGATCACATCGTCTATACCATCTATAAAGTGGGCCGCGTCTCATAGTGTCCCCAGAATAAGGTACCCAACCCTATCCCTATACTATAGACCGTTTTGGCTATTACTCAAGCTTGATCCACTTTTATGTCTCTACATAAAGCTCAAGTGTTCATCCTATAGCCATGGATCTTAGTTTATTGGATTTGAGTTATTATATGTGCAATTTACTTTATTCAGTAATAACTTTACTGAATTAATCTCGATAACGCCTTTATCGAATAAGTATATAATTCGTTTAACATTCACTATCTACGAGTTTTAGGACACCAATCCCAACAATATACGGTGTCAACCTTCTTTTCCTTTCGCTTCTTTGCTAACCACTCCTTCATGAACCTGTTATACTGTGGCATCTCTAATGCCTCTGCAAAAGGAATATTAATGTTCAGATTCATAAAAGCATTCATAAATTTATCAAACTGAACCTGATTGTTCTTTTTTTTCTTTTTCTTTTTCTTTTCCTTGGGAACCATCAGTGTGGGAGAAGGAATAGGAGGCTCAAGGTTAGGCTTTTCAGCCTCATCTGCTGATGTGTCCTCCTCAGCTTCCCCTGTGGGCGTTTCATAATCCTCAGACTCAGGCTCCTCTTCAGCTTCCTCCTGATGAACAGTGATTGCCTTACAGTACTCCATCTGAGTTTTCTCCTGTTCAGCTGGGGCCTTACCTTTATTCATGGTACTTACAACACTTACCAACTGTCCCAGCTGAGTCTCAATGTTCTTGATGGCAGCACTGTGGCCATTCACCGTGGTGTTGATGGAAAAGACTGCCTCCTCTAATTTGGTTGTCCTGTTACTAGACTCTGCAATGAAAGCTCCAACAAGATCTTCTAACTTTTTATTTTCTTGAGTTTGAGGGGCAAAACCAGGGGGGTTAAGAACATTCTTAGTATTTGCATAAGAGAAATTTTCATGGTTCCTATTGTTAGGGTGATAATGTGTAGGTGTAGAATTATTATTATATCCCCTAAAATTAGAATTTGATACATACTGAACCTGTTCAATGGTCTCCTCCTGAGGTCTAGATGCTAAAGCAGCAGCTGATTCAATTGACTGTGCACTCCCTGTACCTGAAAATTTCATAAAAGCATTAGCAAGGGAGGTCATCTGGGCCTGGAGTGCACTTACTTTATCAACCTCAAACACTCCAGCAGCAATCTTTTTGGGTGTAGACCGCTCAGATGGCCACTGATAGCTGTTTGTGGCCATATCCTCTAAAAGTATGCGAGCATTTTCCACGGTCTTGGACAACAGAGTCCCACCTGCAGCTGCATCAACAATCGTTTTCGTACTAGGAGTTAAACCATTATAAAACAATTGAACCTGGAGCAAGTCGGGGTAGCCATGCTGAGGGCACTTCCTTAGTAGCTCTTTAAATCGCTCCCAAGCTTCGAACAACTGCTCATCATATTGTTGTTGGAATGTCCCAATCTCGGTCCTCAGCTTGACCGTCTTTGCAGGAGGAAAAAATTTCTTCAAGAAGGCCTGGACCAAAGCATCCCAGGTGGTGATGCTCCCAGGAGGAATGGACTGCAACCAATCTCGTGCTTTATCCTGCAAAGAAAAAGGAAACAAGCGTAAGCGAATGGCATCCTCAGAGACTCCATTAATTTTTACCGTCCCACAAATGTCCAAAAATGATTTAAGATGAGAATTTGGATCCTCGGTGGGCGATCCTCTATAAGCACAATCTCGAGCCATCTGAATGAGACCGGTCTTCAGCTCAAAGTTGTTGGCATTGATCGGGGCATAGACAATCCCCGATTGTTGCCCCTGAAACACGGGCTGGAAGTAATCTCTAATAGGCCTAGGCTCCTCAGGTGGATTTGGGTCGGCCATTTGAAAATTTTCTCTAGTTTCCCTTCGAATCCTATGAATTGTTCTCTCGATCTCGGGATCCAAAGGTTCCAAAATTAAATCTTTATTACTTCGCATAAACAATCTACACTAACCTAAAAGGAAAAGAAAACAATTATGGAAAGAAACAAAGAAAAGAAAACAACTAATCTAAATATGGAAAATATAATCTAGAAAAGGAAACAAAATAACCTAATATGGAATGCAAAAATAAATATGGCAAAACACAAATAAGGAATCTAACAAATAAGGAAAAACTAATCTAAAAAGGAATAACAAGAAACAAATAAGGAAAAGATTACTCAGCTAAAAGAAAAACTAAACTCGAAAAACAAATATGGAAAAATGCAATCAACCTAAAAAAAGTAAAAATACACCCTAAATTAAGATCAAACAATTTTTTTCACAATATCAATCTAGCTAAATGTGCCAATCCCCGACAACGGCGCCAAAAACTTGATAGGCAAATTGCTAACCGCAAGCGCACGGGTCAAGTAATAATATAGTGAATGTAATTCGAATGTCGTCCTCTGGATTGGATTTTTAAGCAAATCAAGTATTGTGAATTATCTTGCTCAATTTTATTTAGGGATCAAAAAGTGATGAATGGATGGTATCAAAAATAAATCAAAACAAGTAAAAAGTGTGGAAATTCAATTGGGAAAAATACTTAGGGAATTGATTTCGCCGATTTAATCTAGGATTGATTTTAAGGAGCAAGTTATTATGAACAATGAAATTATGAGCCTAAGACCCTTTTATCACAACTACCTCTCCCGAGTATAATTGATTCTCATGCAAATTAATCTACTTGATATCCCTATCTAAGTTGGTTAACATGCAAGGCAATGAGATCTTTTGACCAATTCTAAAATTAATCTAAAACCGTCACGAATTAGAAAGTAAACTTTAGTCATGCAATCTTGAGTAAGTCTATATTAAATCCCCTCTCCCGAGCTAGATTCAAAACTTAAATCAATCAATTAATGGCCAATTAATTGAAAGCATTAAATCAAGATTACAAACATAATAAACATTGCACAACTTAAACCATAAATCAATCCATAAACAAAATCAACTACATCAATCCCTAAGCTATGAGTTTAGCTACTCATGAATGTAATTACAAGCTCCACTAAACATAATGAAGCCATAAATCTAACTAGAGAACAGGAAAGGGAAAAGAAAACTCAATGTAGGCCGAGACCGAACGTCCCCGTCACGATCCCCACGAACGATGGGTTGATTTCCGCTTTTCTCCCTCTTGTTCAGCCTCAATCCTCTGTTTTCTCCTCTGTTTTACGGCTCCCAAAGGTCCCAAAATTGAATCCCCCAAAAACCTAGCCGAAAAGAACTATAAATACTGATTTTTCGTCGTAGCGTCGAGACGCTATCCAGACAGCGTCTCGACGCTGCCTCTAAAACACGCGCGTCTGGAATGGAAATAACGGTAGCGTCGAGACGCTATTGTCACAGCGTCTCGACGCTGTGACGCTGCCGCCTCTTCTAATTAAGGAAAACCAGCGTCGAGACCCTCCAAGAGTGGCGTCTCGACGCTGATGGGCAGAATGCCCTCTCTTGGCTCCTTGTTGCTTGAACTTTCCGGTTCTTTGGCATATTTTCACGTCCCGAACACCCGATTAACTCCAATTCCACATTTTAGCTCTAATCATCGCTTTCCTACAAAATAAACAATAAAACACAATAAAATTTCCCAAAAATCATAAAAGACTCGCTAAATTAAATAAGTAAAAGTAGCTAGCTATGCTCGCTATCACCTAGCTAGGTCAAATTACCGTTTTACCCCTGGGTTACCTCTACATCCTTAAGTCCCAGTGCTCCTCTAATGAACAACCTGTTTGAGGTCCAACCTTCAAACAGAAATCCCTCTCGTGCCATAGAGAGGGCAGGGCCCTTTGTTCAAGTCCCGAAGACACCACTTAAGGGAACACACCTCTACTTACCCTAACGTTGGGAAGGAGTGAATTCCATCTTGTGTGATTATGTTCCCAGCTCCCCACTCGATCTTGTCCCCAAAATGATAGGCTTATTGAGTCGGCGTATAGGCCACTCTCATCCATACAGATCAAAGGACAATCCCTCGTGAAGAGGAGGCCATAATCCACTCAGGATTGAGACTAAGTTGCCTAGGTCATCCTAGTGAAATAGAAACCTATCTAGTCAACGGTGTTACAGCTAGTGGTTAACTATTTCGCGGTCCGGTCTTATGCAAACTCATTGCACAGGATACCCCCACTCGCATGTCCTCTACACGAACGCGTTAGATCATTGCGTTTGTATCATAATACAAAGCGGGCCGTATCCATAGTGTCACCAGGATAAGGTACCCAGCCTTATCCCTATATTATAGACCCTTTAGGCTGTAACTTGAACAGCGATCCCTGTATGTCCCCACATACTAGTTCAAGTCTCATACTAACAGCCTAGGATGTTTAGTTTATTGGATTAGGGTTATTTAGGCAAGATACAATACAAACAATAAAGAATAATACATAAAATATTATTATATTAATGTTCGGTCAAATGTTTACATTTACTATCCATGAGTTTTAGGGCATAAAACCCAACAAACTCCCACTTGAACTAAAACTCAAGATAATAGGATGTATATTAAAAAATAATCCAAAGCTGGAAATGGTACATGTATACTGTACATTACATGAAAAGTAAATATACAAAATACAATAAACTAGGACATCCTTCGTACCCATTACGCATCTCCCACTTGCCCTAGATTATACTATATACATATCTCGCAGACCTAGACTCGCTAGATGACTCTCAAACACTTTAGCCGAGAGAGCCTTCGTAAATGGATCAACAATGTTGTGCTCCGAAGCGATCTTGGTAACGATCACATCTCCTCGTAGCACAATCTCCCATATCAGGTGATACTTCCTCTTGACGATCACATCTTCTTTAGAATTAGCTACAGCCCCACTGTTGTCACAGTATAATGTAACGGGCAAGTTCATATTTGGAACAACCTCCAAATCTGTCAAGAACTTTCTTAGCCAAACTGCTTCCTTAGCTGCTTCACAAGCAGCTACATACTCTGCCTCCATTGTGGAGTCTGCTATGCATCCTTGCTTGATGCTTCTCCAAACTACAGCTCCCCCATTAATGGTAAATACTGACCCTGACGTGGATTTCCTCGAATCCTTGTCAGACTGGAAGTCAGAATCGGTGTATCCTGTAAGAACCAACTCCTTAGCTCCAAACACCAACATGTAGTCCATCGTTCTCCGAAGATACTTGAGGATTCCTTTTACGGCAGTCCAGTGGTCTAACCCTGGATTTGACTGATATCTGCTGACTATCCCTACTGCATAACAAATGTCAGGCCTGGTGTAGAGCATAGCATACATTAAGCTGCCCACAGCTGAGGCGTAGGGAATGCGTCTCATATCCTCAATTTCTTGAGGTGTCTTAGGACATTGCTCCTTAGACAAGTGAACCCCATGCCTGAAAGGCAATAAACCCTTCTTGGAGTTCTGCATCGAATATCGAGACAACATCTTGTCGATATACGTTGCTTGAGACAAGGCTAGTGTTTTGTTCTTACGATCCCGAATAATTTGGATCCCAAGAACATATTGGGCCTCTCCTAAATCCTTCATTTGGAATTGGGCCGCTAGCCATTCTTTGACGTCAGACAGATACCCTACATCATTCCCAATGAGTAGGATGTCATCAACATATAGTACCAGGAAAGCTACCTTATTTTTGTTGATTTTCTTGTAAACACAAAGTTCATCAACATTTTGATCAAAGCCAAAAGATTTGATCGCAGTGTCAAATCTAATGTTCCAAGATCTGGAGGCCTGTTTCAACCCATAAATGGATCGATTCAGTTTACAAACTTTTTGCTCCTGACCTTGGGTTATGAACCCTTCAGGTTGAGACATAAAGATATTCTCTTCAAGATTACCATTCAAAAAGGCAGTCTTGACATCCATTTGCCATATTTCATAATCGTAATATGTAGCTATGGATAAGAGAATTCTTATAGACTTTAACATAGCAACAGGAGAAAAGGTTTCCTCATAGTCAACCCCTTCTCTTTGGGTGTAACCCTTTGCTACAAGTCTAGCTTTGAAAGTCTGTACTTTCCCAGCCGCATCTCTCTTTCTTTTATAGATCCATTTTCACCCTATGGGTTTTACTCCTTCAGGTGGATCTACAAGTTCCCAAACTTGATTGAAATACATAGACTCCATCTCAAGGTCCATTGCTTTGACCCATTGGTCTTTATCCATGTCATTTATTGCCTGACGATAAGACAATGGATCCTCAACACCATCATCAGGTATGACGACTTGAGTTTCAATTAAACCCAAGTAACGGTCGGGTTGTTTTACAACCCTCCCACTGCATCGAGGCTCACTCACTATGTGAGGAGGACGAGATTGACCAGAAGAGCTGGCTCCTTCATCAACTCTTGTGGAAGGACCTGCTTCATCAACAACTCTTGTTATCTCTTCTGTAGCTTCTCCTAATACTAACTTACTTCGTGGTTTGTGATTCCTCATGTGGTCTTCCTCCAAGAAAGTGGCATTTGTAGATACAAAGACCTTGTTTTCTTGTGGGTCGTATAAAAGACCACCTCTCGTTTCTTTTGGGTAACCAACAAATTGGCATAATTTTGAATGAGGTTCCAGTTTCTTAGGGTTCGTCACAAGCACATGTGCTGGACAACCCCAGATACGGAAGTAACGCAAGGTAGGTTTACGCCCCCTCCATAACTCAAAAGGAGTTTTAGAAACACTTTTCGAGGGAACGTTGTTCAAAATATGAACTGCAGTCTCTACTGCATACCCCCAAAACGAGCTAGGCAATTGAGCGTAGCTCATCATAGAACGAACCATGTCTAACAAGGTTCTATTTCTCCTTTCTGATACACCATTTTTCTGAGGTGTACCAGGTGCTGAGAGTTGAGTTTGGATTCCATGTTCTATCATATAATTTTGGAATCTCAAATCTAAATACTCTCCACCTCGGTCTGAACAAAGTGTTTTGATTGTTTTACCTAATAGGTTTTCAACCTCAGTCTTAAACTCTTTAAACTTTTCAAAAGCTTCAGACTTGTGACCCATTAGATATAAGTAACCATATCTTGAATAATCATCTATGAAAGAGATGAAATATTCATAACCTCCTCGAGCTTTTACATTCATTGGACTACAGAGATCCGAATGTATCAACTCTAGAGGTTCTTTGGCTCGATAATCCTTTCCAGTAAAAGGTCTCTTAGTCATTTTACCCTCGAGACACAATTCACAGGGTGGTAATGAATCATCTTCTAATTCAGTTAGAAGTCCATTCTTTACCAAACGACCGATCCGATCGATGTTAATATGACCAAGACGTAAATGCCAAAGATATATGTTACTTTTTGGAGAAATTCTTTGCCTTTTATTTTGAGTTTCAGCAATTTTAAACATTTCATGATTTAAAAGTGCTTTAGTTTCGGTTGGTCTTAAGACATACAAGATGTTTTCTAATTTAGCAGAACACATAAGTACTCCATTTCTAAAAATGAACGCTTCATTGAATTCAAAAGAAATAGAATAACATTGTTCTAATAAACTGGAAACAGAAATAAGGTTCCTTTTTATCTTAGGAACTATATACAAGTTTTCTAAAAACAAATATCTGTTTCCGAAAAACAACTTGGCTGCTCCCACTACAGAGGCTGAAATGACGTCTCCCGTTCCGACCCTGAGCGTCATCTCACCTTCCTCAAGAAACTTGAAAGAATCATTTCCCTGAAAAGAAGAACAAACATGATTAGTTGCTCCTGAATCTAATATCCAAACATACTGATCATGCTCTATAAGGCATGTTTCTAAAACAAGTAAATTGAATTTACCTTCCTTTTCTTTCTTCTTCTCTGCAAGGTATTTGGGGCAGTTCCTCTTCCAATGTCCATCAACGTTGCAGTGGAAGCACTTCCCCTTGTCAGCCACCTTGGCCTTACCCTTGCCTTGAGGAGCAGTAGGTGCCTTTCCCTTACCCTTTTTCTTCTTCTGAATCTTTTTGGAGGAAGAAGCTTGAGGCACAGGCTTAGTCCCCGAGGATGAACCGTTGAGGAACTTTTTGTTGGAATGGGCGAGATTCGCCTCTCCACCTATCAATCCCTTGTTCTTCATAAGAGATTGATAAGCCTGTAACTCATTAAGAAGGGTAGTCAGGGTGAATTTAATCTTGTTCATCATGGCATTCGATCTGAATTGCAAAAAGCTTTTCGGAAGCGACTCCATAATGAACGTAACCTGACTCGTCTCGCAAAGGACCGCCCTGTTTGCCTCCTCCACATTGAATTGGACCATCATATCCAGGACATGATCCCGAATAGAAGCGTCGTCTTCCATGCGGACGTTGTAGACATACTTGAGAGCCTCATGTTGGAGCTGATAGGACGGTTGTCCAAACATCTCCCTAAGAGATTCCATAATCTCATAGGCAGTCTCAAAGGGTTCGCATTTCTTGGCAAGCACGTCAGACAGACTCGCCAAGATATATGCACGGGCCTTATCATTGGCCTTAACCCAACGATCATGCGCGTCTCTTTCAGCCTGAGACGCTTCGAGACCGGGAGCCGGAGGACATTCATCCGTTAAGACAAACCTCAAATCATCGACTATTAAAATCATATTTAAAGTCGATAACCACGAAGAGTAATTTTCTCCCCTAAATTTTTCATTTTTTAGCAGAGTTATCATCGAGGAAGACATTGCTGAAAAGAAAACAAACATTTACCGTATTAGTTATCTTTGCCTTAACCCATCACACAAACAATACAAACAATTGCAAACATCCAATCAATTTTGCAAACAAGCAATCAAAGAACCCTAATAAACTATTGATTGTATTTTGCAACGATGTTTTAGAGGTTTAGAGGAACAGCCACCGAAGGGTGATCAATTACTCCTCCTCTAAAATGAGACTCATCTCAGTCAACTCTAATTCTAGAATAACTCATATTCCTATAGACGTTAACCACCATTGTTCGGTCAAGGACTTGTTAACACATTTAACTTATCCCCGTAAGTGTTACCCTCCCACTTTCAGATCCCAAAGGCACGTACCAACAGGCTACCGTGAGGAAAGACAACTGTTGGTAATTAGCCTAAGCGACCCTATCCTTTTCAGGAGTTCACGGTGTTCTGAATTCTATGATCTTGCCCTCCGAAGGGGTGGTTGCTCTAGGACAACACGCAGGCAGATCATAGTATTCTCACGTTGTGACCTAGGGGTGGAGACCGAGGGATACGTTGACACGTGTCCCGCTCCCACTTACTATGGGCACTTTCCCCATTCACTTTGTTATTGATCCATGCAGACACTTTTCCGAAGGGAGGCCACGCTTAAAGCGACACGAAGCCGAGCATGGACCTCACATTGTGAATATAGGGACGTAGGAGCAAAACTCGATTTAAATCAAGTTTTGTAATTTTCCTCCCACTAAAGTGACCTTCGGTTCATTTTAGGGTTTATTAACTTAGATAAATCCGGCTAAGTCATTTATCTAAGTCTAGTCCTATTATAACTATTATAATAAGATCTAACGTCTAGGTGAATTAAACACATTTAATTAACCTAGCGACATTATTCTAACATTAACCTGTGATTAATTTAACTCCGGTGATCCAGGTCAGTTCCCAGGTAGGAGGTGTTCCGTATACCGTCAACTTAAATACCTCCAATCCTTAGACAGAACATCACTGGTAGAGTTCCTTTATAATCACAGGAATGTTGGTCCTACTTAGTTCATTAAAACTATTTTAAAACTAAGTAAGAATTTCTAATCCTATTAGAAAAATGACCTTAGGTCTAATTAATTTTAACTCATTTAAAATTAATTCATTTTTAACCTATGGCCCTATGTGAGCACATATCTTGATTATAGATTGACGGTTTCTAATCATAAATTTTAAACTATTTCAAAATTTTAATGATTAGTCCTATAATCATGCATACTATAGTTTAATTTAATTAACAATCATATTCGAATTAATAAAAATAAACTATACTATTTTGCATAGCATGAATTTTTAATATAACATTTATATTAAACTATGTATATTTCATGCTCAATGCAATGTCGTTTTCCATTTATTAAAAATTAACAAGTAGGTAACTCAAAGTAGCATGCTGCAAACAACCTTTTTAAATATAACTCTTTATATTTAACTAAGTAATTGCATGCATCATGCTTTTCCATTTTCATGATTTTAATATAATTCAACTATATATTAAAACACTCATGAAATTAAATCATGCATTTCAATCATATATTATAATCTAATTATAACATACATAAATGCATGAACATGTTTTATATAACCTAAGGTGGGATTATATAATTATATGACATTCATAAAACATATAAAACAACATATGAAACGATTAATTGGCCCCTAGGATAAAATTAAAGCATAAAATTACATTAATTTTACAAAACTCTATCCTAGAAGCCTTCATCCACTCAGAATCGGACCAAAAAGTGCTTGAACCAGCCCAAAAATGTATGAACCAGGTCAAAAACCGCCAAACCGGTCCGAAAAAATGCTGAACCAACGCTAGAAACTTGCGAACCGGTCAACTCTTGCGGCCTGGTCAACGAACCGCGTGAACCAGACGTGAACCGCTCCTCTTCTTGGACCGAATTGCCGAACCGGACCGCTGAAGCTGGACCGCGCGCACTATCCTCTTGGACCGCGCGTCGCTGACGCCAGCGAAGCGAACGCTGACGTCAGCCCTACCCCTGGCGCGCGTTTTTCCGTTCGAAAATCCTTTTTTTTTTTTTTATTTTCTGCGTTTCCAGCCACTGTTCTTCGCCGTTTTCCGTCGTTTTTGGCCAAATTTGGTCCCGATCTTCATCGTTCTTCGATCTAAAACAGACCCGGACTTACAGAGACTGGATTTACAATTTAAATGCCCAAAACACAGGGGCCCTTACATGATCAAATCACATAATAAAGTAAATCCAAGACATATTAACCTCCAGTTCATAGCAAATTAACATTTACAATGCAATTTAATCCCACCTAATTAACCAATCGCAAATTCTAAATCAAAAAAATTAAAATTGGGATGGCTCTTATACCAATTGTAAGGGTTAAAATCCCTTGCGCAGCGGAAACATTCAGAGATCCAAACCCAATTAAATTCATGATTCGAATACTAATACGAAGGCAAAAAATACAGCAGCCATATTCTAATTAAAACATGCTGTACATGGCCATAAAACATGTTAATTTAATTGAAAACCTTAGATCTTATCTAAAGAATTGATCCTAATGATCAAGAGATGTTAGGTACTTACTACCGCTTGAAAACTCGACCGAATTCACCAAATCTCTGAGTTTTCTTCTTAGATTTGTAACAATCCCTTGATCTTTGATTCGCAATTCTCCACGAACACCACCCAGTTGGAAACACCAGTAATCTACTGAGGCTTTTTTTCTTAAGGTTTCTTGTGGGAGAGTTAATCTACTAAAGAGATCAACGAAAATTCTCTCTGGATTTTTTTTTTTTTTTTTTTTACAAAACACCCAGAATGAGAGCACACCATGCAAGGAACTACTTCCTATCAATAAGGTGGGATTTACCAGTTAGCGTAGAAAATTACGTGAACGTGGACTCCTCCACGTTTCTGTATAACTGACCAAATCAGTTAAAAGAAATATCTTATAATTTAATTAATAATTAAATTAAAAGATATTTATTTAATTTAATTAATATAATAACAATTATATAATTAATTAAATAAAAAAATCAATTAAATCAAGGTTTAATTGATTATATGATTCATATCAAATATAAATTTACAATTCCTACATAACCAATAGTATTAATATAATTTAATTAAATCGAAATTTAATTACATTAAAATTAATTAACTGATTAATTAACTATTAAATTGAACATCTCATATTCAATTTTCTCTCATATATACTATAGTTTTAATGTGCATTCAATGCGCATTAATTTTTATCCTATAGTTCTAATATGAATCAAATTCATATTTAAATATCCCTTAGTAAATTTACCTTAATGCCTTACACGAGCTACTGGTGGGACCTAATGGACCTACAGATCAGAAGCTCCAACGATATGAGATTAATTGGCTAAACTCATTAACCAAGTTAATCAATACTCGTTAACTGTGGTTCACTCCATTATAGAACCACAGTTGTACTCTTCTCACTGTAGATATATTTTTGTGTCCATGGATATTGACCAATAACAGCAAGTTAGTCCTTCACGTGTGTTCGTAACCCTAGCTAGGTCAAATTACCGTTTTACCCCTGGGTTACCTCTACATCCTTAAGTCCAAGTGCTCTTCTAATGAACAACCTGTTTGAGGTCCAACCTTCCAACACTCCTCTGAAAGTGGGGGTGTGATGTTCCATGCAATATAGATTGAAGCGGTGAACTCATGGAACAACTCCTCAGGCGCTTGCGTCGCATTGACCATTCTTTTGGTGTCTTCAATCAACAGCGTAGTAGGGTGGTACTTCTTTAGGAAAATACTTCTCATCTCGCTCCAAGAAGATACCGATCTTGAAGGCAATGAGAAAATCCACTTCCTAGCTCCTCCTTGTAGTGAAATGGATACACCCTCAATTTGAATTAATCTTCAGACATCTCTGGGGGTTTCCTTTCGGAACAGCTCGAGAAGAACTCAGATACATGAAAGTAGGCTTCTGCTCCTGGTTCACCAAAAAAGGAAGGAACTAAGTAAATAAATTCAAATAGGGAGACAGAATTACCTTCTTCGTGATTAACAACGCAGGGAGGTGGTGGATATTTAGGAGCTGAAAAGTAGACTTGCACTGCACGCTCGACCCTTTCTATCTCAGTGGACAACGGGTCGAGAGTCTGCCAGATATCCATGAAGCTCAATTGCCTTTTCCTTGCTTCTTGGTAGGGAAGTGTCTGCTCTTGTAAAGATTTGTCACTGGATCTGCAAGAAACAAACTAATACACAAGAAAACAAGAAAAGGGTGAAAAACACAAAATCAATTAGAAATAAAGCACCGTGTTCCCCGACAACGATGCCAATTTGACGGGATGAGCTGTCGGGACTCGTGTCAAATAAATTTATAATCACCAACTACTAAAACTATCTTGTAGTAGTAGTGGTCGGGGTCGATCACAAGGAACAACTGGTTTACTTCTAATCTCTTTCATGTTTGGTAACAGAAGGGGGGTTGAAGAGAGATGAATTATTTGCATGAAAAGTAAAATTGTGAGAAAGTAAATGACAGGAAAGTAAATGGGAGGTTGGTTATGAAGGAATAAAAGCCCTTTCGCAGCGGAAACATACAGAACCTTAACTCAGTTTTAATTCGAATTAAAATACCAATACGTTGGAATTAAAAAAACACAGTAATAAACAAAATTTAACATGCTGTTACAGTTTATAAAACATGCTATAATTAAAAGGAAAAACCTTTAGATCGAATCTAAATTGGATCCAATTGATCCAAGATCAAGAACACTATACCTTTGAAGACGATCTTGATCCGTTTCGCCTTTTCCCTTACTATTTGCAGAAAATTCCAGCAGCGAAAAAGTCTTGATCTCGCTGGAAAATTATCACGAACACCACCACCAAAGATTGCACCAGTATTCTCTTCAAGGATGTGCGTTAGGGGCTTGTGGGAGCGTGATTTCTAAGAGATGGGAAGAATTTTCTTCTCTGTATTCTTGAGAGAAAATCACAGAGAATTCTTGAGAAAGTTGGAGAGAGCGAGAACTTTTCGTGAGTGCTTGATAGATGTAACCAACTGAACGAAAAAGATTATATTGAGGGAGTGGTTATTCAACGGATGAAAACCACCACTCCCTAAAATCTCTCCCTATCAAGCGTGAGACCTAGGTTAGTGGACGAACAATTCCATCAGTTACTTTAACTGATGGAATAATTAATTTAATAATAATATTAAATTAATTTAATTAATTAAATTAACAATTAATTTAATAATCATATAAACCCTTTATAATAATTCCACATAACCTATTGTTTTAATAAAATTTAATTAAAGTAATTAAAACTAATTATTAATTAATATAATAACTAATTAATATTATAATTAAATATCTCATATTTAATTATATCTCTCTCCAAATAAACTATAGTTTTAATGTACATCATATGTGCATTAATTATAACCTATAGTTTTTAATACGAATCAAATTCATATTTAACTTAATATTCAAACTCCTTTGAATATTCAATTCACCCTTAGAAATTTACCTCAACGCCCTTATAGAGCTACCGGTGGGACCTGATGGACCTACAGATCAGAAGCTCCAACGATATGAGATTAATTGGTTAAACTCATTAACCAAGTTAATCAATATTCGTTAACTGTGGTTCACTCCACTATAGAACCACAGCTGCACTCTTCTCACTGCAGATATAATTTTGTGTCCACGGATATCGACCATCAACAGCAAGTTAGCCCTTCACGTGTGTTCGTACCCCAGCTAGGTCAAATTACCGTTTTACCCCTGGGCTACCTTTTTGTCCTTAAGTACCAGTGCTCCTCTAATGAACAACCTGTTTGAGGTCCAACCAGCAAACAGAAGTCCCTCTCGTGCCATAGAGAGGGTAGGGCCCATTGTTCAAGACCCGGAGACACCACTTAAGGGAACACACCTCTACTTACCCAAAGTTGGGAAGGAGTGAATTCCATCTTGTAAAACTATGTTCCCAGCTCCCCACTCAGTATTGTCCCCAAAATGGTAGGCTTATTGAGTCGGCGTGCAGGCCACTCTCACCCGTACAAATCAAAGGACAATCCCTCATGGACAGGAGTCCATAATCCACTCAGGATTAAAGCCAAGTTGCCTAGGTCATCCTAGTGAAATAGAAACCAAGCTAACTAACGGTGTCACAGTCAGTGGTTAACTATTTCGCGGTCCGGCCTTTGTGCAAACTCATTGCACAGGATACCCCCACTCGCATGTCAACTACACGAACGCGTTGGATCATTGCGTTTGTATCAAAATACAAAGTGGGCCGTATCCATAGTGTCACTAGGATAAAGTACCCAGCCTTATCCCTATACTACAGACCCTTTAGGCTAAAACTTGAACATCGATCCCCGTATGTCCCTACATACTAGTTCAAGCCTCATTCTATTAGCCTTGGATGTTTAGTTTATTGGATTAGGGTTAATAAGACAAGATATAATACAAACATTGAATAATACATCACTTTTATTAATGTTCGGTCAAATGTACATTTACTATCTACGAGTTTAAGGGCATAAAACCCAACAGGTTAATCTCACCTTGTCGATCACTGTAGCTGGAGACACTCGGGTTCAGTACATTCGTTTTTACTCATTGATAATGGTTCAAATGCATGTTGTCTAATTGGTACTCTAAATCAATTGACTCGATCCCATCGTCCATCGACTCAATTACTAATTACTAATCAATCAACCCCTACTAACCCGTTGAGATTAATCAATTAAGTAACCACATTAAGATCAAGATACCCCTAGAGCGCTAACCCAACCAACCCGTTGAACCAACATGCAATTGATTAATTAATTAACCTGGACATGATTAATAAATTAACTAATTGTTGCTCGCTAGAATACCCATAATTAATTAGGAGAAATCTAATTTAATTACGAATATCGATTTAGATCCTAGACCTATCATGTAGAGCAACAAAGTTAGAGAACTGCTCATGGCCGGGACCCGTGCCCATGAATAAGTCTATTTGCTAACGATGAATTAACTATCCATTAGCTACATGGAAATCAATTCTTTAGCGGATTATTAACATACGAGCTGCGAGTTACGACATCAATCTAACCTACTGCTCATGCTAATTATAAAAGCGGGAATCTAAAATCACAAACAACAATCAAAACACACTTTAAGCACAGAAAACTCAAGAGGAATAGGCATTCAAAACAGTAAGCTCAATAAATCTCATAAAAACTGAATGTACTTACAATCTCGAGGTTCCAACTGTAGCGAACAATGCTTAGACGTGTTGGGTTTTATGTCCTAAAACTCGTAGATAGTGAATGATTAACGAATTATACACTTGTATCAATAAAGTGTTATTGAGGTTTATGCAATAAAGTGTTATTGTCATATTAAGTATAGAATTGCACAATATGACCCAAATCCAATAAACTAAGATCCAAGGTTGTTTACATGTAACTTGAACTAGTATGTGGGGACATATGGGGATTGGTGTTCAAGTAACAACCTAAAAGGTCTATAGTACAGAGATAAGGCTGGGTACCTTATCCTGGTAACACTATGTGATACGACCCGCTTTGTATTCGATACAGATGTATTGATCCAAGGTGTCCATGTAGGAGACATGCCAGCGGGAGTATCCTATGCAATGAGTTTTTATAAGACCGGACCACGAAATAGTAAACCACTAGATGTAACACCGTTGACTAGTTAGGTTACTGTTTCAATAGGATGACCTAGGTAACTCAGTCTTAATCCTGAGTGTGTCATGAACTCCTTCTCACGAGGGATTGTCCTTTGATTAGTACGAGTGAGAGTGTCCTTTGATTAGTACGAGTGAGAGTGGCCTACACGCTGACTCAATAAGCCTACCTTCTTGGGGACAAGATCGAGTGGAGGGCTGGGGACATGACAATACAAGATGGAATTCACTTCTTCCCCTATTGGGGCAAGGAGATGTGTGTTCCCTTAAGGGCTGATTCCGGGGCTTGAACAAAGGTGCGCCGTCCTCTCCTTGCCCGAGAGGAACTCCTGTTTAGTGGTTGGACCCTAAACAATTTGTTCATTAGAGGGATCAGTGGTACTTAAGGATCCAGAGGTAATCCAAGGGTAAAACGGTAATTTGACCCAGCTGGTGTTACGAACACGCGTGAAGGATTGACTTACTGCATTGGTCGATATCCGTGGACACAGAAATATTCTACAGTGAGAAAAGTGCAGCTGTGGGTCTTTAGTGAAGTGACCCACAGTTAACGAATGTTGATTGACTCGGTTAATGAGTTTAGCTGATCAATCTCGTATCGTTGGAGCTTTTGATCTGTAGGTCCATTAGGTCCACCTGCTAGCTCATAACGGGTTCTGAGATAATATAGTCTTGAATATTAAAAGGGAATTTAAGTTAATTGTATTCTGATGCAATTAATATAATATATGGAGATACATTATAGCATAAGTTTAATTAATGAATTAAACTTTATAATAACATTAATTTTGGATATGATTCAAAATTAATTAATGAGAGAACTATGAATTTAATTAAATATATGATATTTGATTAATTCATGAATTAATTAATTGGGAATTAATTAATTTAATTTGGTGAAATATGATTTAATCAAATTAATACTATAACTAAGATTAATGTACATTTTGATGCACATTAAAACTATAGGTTAAATGAGAGAGATTAAATTGAATATGATTCAATTATAAAATTAATAAAATATTTGATATTTAATTAATGTGGGATCAATTAATTTAAATTAATTGAATGACCTATTTAATTCAATTGAATATGATTTAATTGAATTGAAACTATATGTTATAATTGATTTAATTAAAATTGGTTTAATTAAATTAATTATAATTAATTATTATTTAAATAATTATTAATTATTTAATTTATTAATTATTATTTGATAATAATTAAACGGTCCAGATCATTTGGATTAGATCCAATGGTTGAGATCTTGTAGGGTTTTAACTCCCTCCCCACTCATCGTGAAGTGGAGAGAGGTTACCCACGAGCCTCCTCATTCTCTCATTCTCACGCAAAAACAGAGAGGGAGATCTCTCAGGTTTTTCTCTCTAGAACTCTCTCAAATACAACAAGGTTTTTTTTGCTGAAAATTCCCTTTTCAAGACAATCTTTGAGTTCCCACAAACCGGTTCTCAGCAATCTAAGAGGATAGCGGGTGATTCGAGTGGTGGTGTCCGTTGGAAGTCCCAAAACGCAATTGGAGCATTGTGCTGTGATTGCCTCCAAAATCACGTAAGTTTTCTTAGTTCTAAAATAGTTTTAGATCTAAAATTCCAACATGCTTAATTATGTTATTTAGAAATTAGTTTCTGAATTTTGTTGTCCAACGTACCGGTATTCGGAATAATCGAAATTAAAACACGAACTGTGAAAACCGCTTCCGCTTGGGATTCAATCCCTTCAAGACGACCGTAGACAAGCCTAATTTACGCCCATAGCTCGAGAAACCAACCTAAACTAACCTAAAACTATGAAAAAACAGAGAAGAACAAGAGAAAATGGAGAAGAAATCGAGAAAAACGGCTTCTGCCCTCGTCCCATCTGACCTAAATCGTGAAACTGCTGCATTTAAATAACGAAACAGCGTCGAGACGCCACCCACAACAATTTGAGTGGTCTTTTGAGTTTGTAGTGTCGAGACGTCGTGAGGTAGCGTCTCGACGCCACCTCTCGGGTCTTCCTTGTTTGGCTGCTTCAATTTTGCACCGTTTGATGTTGTTTTTAAGTCTTGAGTGCTCCGCTTTGGTATTTTCACCGCCTCGACATCCCATGGACTTCAAGATGGATCAAAACCACGTTAATTTCCTCGAATTAACGTCAATTTGGAATATTGACTCCCGAGAAGCTCTAACACCAAACACCTACAAAATAATACGATTAAGCATAATAATTAACATAAAATTAGAAAGATTAAGAACAAATATATAGGGCCAAATTGGTCCTATCAAATTTCTCCAATGTTCTTAGGCCTGTCGGAAGTCTACGCTAGGCTACCGTCAAACTAGCGATGGATCTGCCTCAACCTAGTGGCTATCTAAAAATGACTAATAGATCATGCTCGTATTCAATTTAAGAGGAGACAATTCTTAAACTAACATACAAACAAGATGGATTCAATGAGAATCAAAGGATGCAACATAATCATTCAGAAAAGTCTCAAGAACAGAAAGTAAATCTCATGAAAACTAAATAAACTTACAAATCGAGGTTCCGATTACAGCGATCCGCGCTTAGACGGCCATAGACGAACCATATCTAAGCCCCAAGGCTTGATTAACCGCCCCAAAACTAAAATAAACTAAGAACTAAAGAGAAACTACAGAGAAAATCAAGAGGAATCGAAGAGAAACAAAAGAAAATGGCTGAGAATGACCTAAAATCAGAAAAAGATCCTATTTATACTCCTCGTCGGCGTTGAGACGCTAAGGCCAGTGTCTCGACGCCGACCCTTCAATCCGTGGGCCTAAAATAGTGGCAACGTCTCGGGTAGGCAAAAATCCAGTGTTGTGCTATACCACAAGCATACGGTTGCCCAAGTAATATAAAATGGTAAAGTAATACCGAGTATCGATTTGCACAGGGAGGATAGTGATTAGGCAGGATAATGAACCGAACACTAAAATTACTAAGACAAAATATTATCGAGGAACCTAAGCATGATGATAAAAAACAATAAAAAAATAAAAGCAATCAAAGAAATAAAGTGATCAATCAAGTGGAAAATGTGGAGAAAGAATCTATTGTGAGTCGGGGTCTTGAAAGTCGGATTATAGCTAATTAATTATTCTAATTGTCCTATCTCGTGCCCGACTAATTATAAACCTAGAATCTCCATTTGTTACATAAGTTCTCCTTTCGGTTTCCCCTAATTATAATTAACTCATATTAATAACCTAAGTGTCCTTAGCTCTATTAAATTGGTTAATTAATTAGCCCTGATTCATTTTCGGTCTCAAAGCCTAACCAACTACTCTCGCTGTCACTACGAGCAGTTAGCCTAGTTGAGTGGATTATGATCTATCTTAACTTCTCTCTGTCGAGTTTCCATTAAGAATCTATTCACTATAAAATTGGCCAGATTCTATAGAGCATTAAGACCATCCACACAAATAATCAGTATATGGACACAGAGATAGGCAATCAAGATAATAATCAACTATAATCTTTCATTTCAAGAACCAAAATTGGGATTTAGCTATACATGAGTGTCAAAACTTCCCAAGAATACATACTAATAAGCATAAAAGAGCAATTAAGAGAGTCAGGAGATGAACCGTAGGAAAGCGCCTTGCTTGCGCCTTGGACCCCCTCCATTACAAGCTCCTGAATGCTCCAAAAATGCTCACTTCAAGATTTCACACTTTCCTTACAACTCGACCCTCAAGGTAGGCTCCAAGAGCCTTAGAAAGACTAAATAAATGGATTGGAGTGGTGATTGATGATGAAAATGGGAGGTGAGGCGCACTATTTATAGGCCTGAAAATGGGACAGCGTTGCGACGCTGTGACGTAGTCTTCCTGGGCAGCAAGTCAGGATAGCGTCACGACACCGTCCTATTTCCAGAAGCTTCTAGGTGCGATTTTGAGCAGATTTTCGGCCCTCCCTCCTTTCTTTTGGCCCAAAACTCCTGGGGATAAAATTACAAAAATAAATAGATATGTATGATAAAAACACAATCAAAGCACACAAAAGCTAGTAAATTTAAGGACAAAATAGCAACATGTATGCTTTCTATCATCCAGAAACGACTATTTGAGCAATTTGACTCCAATGTCGAGGCCCGAACGCTCCAGTGACGTCCCTAAGCTCCCTCGTCATCTCGAGAACTCCAAATTAGCTCGAAAACATCCTAAAACTCTGGAATTAGTGCCAAATTAGTAAATTAGCCTAATTATCCTCTTGTGCTTGAAATTCTACAAAATAAACAATTAAACCATAAAATGCAAACTAAAAAGATTAAATTAAAGGTAATTAAGTAGCACATTTCTGGTGCTATCAAGACTCTAGCGGTTGTCCTAGATAGATTGGAGAAGGAAAAGATCGCACGAAGGTGCTTCAATTGAGCTACTAAAAGTTTGTACTTTCTGTTCTCTACTTTCGATTGTTCTGAACAAGCATGCTTGAAATCTAAAATTGATATAGTTAAGTGCCTCCGATCCTAAATTGCTTCCGCATGTGTTATATTAACACCTTCAGAAATAAGTCACTTTCACATTATAACGCTGTTTACTGTTGAGACTGACTAATATCATACGATGACCTAGGTAACTCGATCTTAATCTGGAGCTAACTATTAATTCCTGATTATTCAGAATTATCCTGTGATTTGCATGGGTGAGAGTTGCTCAGCAATATCCCCGACTCAATAAGCTTACCATTTTGGAGATAAGACCGGATAGATAGCTGGGGACATAGTCCTGCAAGATGGAATTCACTACTAACCACTTTCAGGGATAATAGAGAGGTTGTTCCGTTAAGTGTTCACTCCGGGTCTTTAACAAAGAGATCCCACCCTCACTGGCCTGAGAGGGACTCGATTTTATGGTTGGACCACAGAGCAATTGTTCATTAGAGGATCAGTGGGACTTAAGGATAAAAAGGTAACTTCAGGGGTAAAACAACATTTGACCCAGCTGTAGTTACGAACAACCGGTGAAGGATCTACTTACTAATCATGGTTATATCGGGTGGACAGAAATATATCAATAGTGAGGGGAGTGTAACTATTGGGATATAGTGGAGTGTCCTGGTAGTTAACGAACGTTGGTTAACTCGGTTAAAAAGTTTAGCCGCTTAATCTCGGATCGTTGGAGCCTACGATCTGTAGGTTCATTAGGTCCCCCAACTAGCTCATACGAACTAAACCTTAGAAAAGTGTGATGGAAGAGTTTGAATCTTTCAAAATCGGTTTAGAGAGTTAAACGTTAATTCTGTTTAACGTATGATAGTTTAATTATGAATTAAACTATAAAGAGAGTTGGAGATATTTAAATGTGTTTTAAATACCATTGACGTGTATACGATACATATTTCAGTTTGAAATTAAATAGAGATTCAAATTCATCGGTTTTGAGAGAAATCAGGATCGATGTAAATAGTTAATTTGATATTTGATATTAAATTAAATTAATTAATTAAATTGTTTAATTAATTATTTATAATTAGTTTTATTTAAAATTAATCAAATTAATTTTATTTATATGTCTTGCATTTTATTTTCACCAATGAACTAAGCTTCTTATCGGGGATTCAAGTATATGTGGATACCTTGAGTAGAAGAAAGCCTCATTACTCATCATTTTTTTGTTTTTGCTGAAGTTTAAGTTTCATTGTTAGCTTAAACTGATCACTTGAGTTAACATATTTGTGTTCAGTTGGTGGCCGAAAGGTTGGAGTTTAGTGTGTGAGTTCGCAAAAGCAATAGTGGAAAAGATCCTAGAAATAGGACTTTAATTTGTTTCTTGCATCCTAAAAATAGGACTGGAACCACTAGGGTTTTAAAGTCGTGTGCGTGAATCATCTAAGAGTTAATTAGAGCTTTAGAAATATGTGCACTAGTTAGTTTAGTCTTCTAAAGGCACCAAAAGCGAAACTGAATAGGTGTTGGACTTAACTCACAACTAAATTATGAGAGCAATTGAGAGTACAAACTGGTAGCAATCTGTTTGAACCATGTCTATGTGGGCACTTATAGGCAGTATTCTCCTATTCTTGCATACTTGCTGAGCAATTTGTTGATGCAAAGGTGGGCGTATATATTGCTTTGGTTTATATTTACTTGAATTTCACATCTTATCTCATATATCTTACTCACTTTATTTTATTTGCTTTCTACCAACTCAAAACACCATAAATAGATTATTTTTTCTTGATACCATCTCCCAGTTACAAATTTAGAGGAGGTTGTTGTTTTCAAGAATTTGAAAAGTGTATTGAACCAATATTTTTTCCCATTGGTTCGATATCTGGAGTACTCTCCACTTATTACTTGGTAGAGTATACTTGCACTCCGACACCTGTCATTGTCAAATTCATCAAGACACGCACACGCACCTAGTCAGAATGATTTATGTGTAATGCTTCACAACAAACCCACATGATTTACGCGTCATGCTCCGCAACAAACACATGAATCACGCTCCATGCAACACAAATTAAACACGTGAATTACGCCACATGAATTACGTGCCATTCAATGCAATCACTAGACTCATGCTACACATCCCTATGCAACAAAGCTGGCCAAACTCATCATGCTTAAACACATCATTACAACATGCTTAGCACACAAAACATGCTAAATAGAAGTACTTAAACAATATTAGCTCAACAACTCATGCTTTACACAATTACAAACAGAAAACAAATAAACAAATAAACATGCATTAGGCAATCGAACACAACCCAACAAGTAGAAACTAGTTACCTACAAACTTACTAACACCAACGACACAAATCTTGCACAGCCAAACTTCAAATGCACTTCCAGCTACAACAAAACTACCATTCATCAAAGAAAACCTAAACTAGGAGACACTACAACAAATTTGGCTTTTAATGTCGGGTAATGCCCGACATTAAACGACATTAAAATTAAAACACCGACATTAAAAGTTTTAATGTCGGGCAAAGTCTCTTTTAATGTCGGTCGCTTTTAATGTTGGTCATTGCCCGACATTAAAAGCTCTGTCCGACATTAAAAGTGCACTTTTTATGTCAGTCAACCACTCGTTATCCGACATTAAAAGTCAGTCAGTTTTTTATGTCGGTCATTGCCTGACATTAAAAGTTGTGACATTAAAAATGTCTGACATTAGATGTGCGACATTAAAAGTGTCCGACATTAAAAGCGCCCGACATTAAATGTGCGATATTAAATTAAAAAAAAATTGTTGGTTGCACACGTTGCTAACCAACAATACTATTTCTTCCTTTTGTAAAAACCTGTAAACAAAATAAAATTTCAACATATACACAAAATAAAATCTCGAAAGTATTTTTACACAACAACTAACTCAACGAACATGGATTTAATTAATAAAATATAATAGTGTATATAATACATGAAACTTTCCGTCCATCCACAAATCACATCCATGAACGAACTAATTTACAAAGAAAAAGTAAAATTATTAAACAAAATAAGTACACAACTCCTTCTACGCTCTTCCGGCCAAGTTCCTCTTCGAGCTCCTTTTCGAGAATATCCATTTCATCATTTGCAACAGTTCTCGCTTAACAAGATGAATTCCAAACCTTATACAAAGCAAAAACGTAAGTAAAATACAATCAACACACATCTCCAATCAAATCCTTAAACTAAAACTAAACCTCCAAGACATATGAGTAAAGTAGAGCTAATAACCAACAACATCTAAAGGATTATAGAACACTTGGTGTGCACTAATATGCATTAGTGTAAAAGTAAATCCATAAATAATAACCACTATGAAATCTAAAGGAAAAAAAGCAAATTGTAATTAGGTAACAAAGTCTTCGGCACCTGTAGCTTTTGCAGCAACCAAAATATATGTTAAATGTGAAACACTAAGTACTCTAAAGGAAAATCAACATAACAAATGGTTGCAAACTATTTAACAGTACCATCCATGAAATCTAGACATTGGCAGACATCAAAAAGCCAAATATACATAAACCAATTTCACAAATCAATTTGACAGAGAGTCTCAATCTTAACTAACCTGAGGTAAAGCATAATAGTAATATGTCCATATATAATGATCATGGCTATACATATCCTCCAACTTGGTTAGGAACTCAAAAGACAAAATATATATACATATCAAAGTCAATGCAAATGCTCAATGGAAAAAATGGTCTAATTTAGTATTTGAATCCTAAATCCATTCTAAATCTCTCATCATAGTATAATACAACATAATGAAACAACAATTACTAAACAAAGAAGAAGAAGGTAAACACATCAAGTTACTATTCATTGAACTAGTGAGAGTAATACATACCGAAAGAAGGCAGACACACCATGTTACTATTCCTTCTGACTTAACCCTTGAACTCCAACATTCAGTTAGGGTAAAATGCAAACGCAATAGTAAATATTAACCCAGAATCCAAAATCCAAAACATAATGAAACAACAATTATTACTAAACAAATAGGATTGCTCAAGCTATAGATGTTTCCAATAGAAGAACAATCGAAGATTCAACCAAAAAACAACTATAGATTTTAAAGCGAACTAAACCAAACCTGACGAGTAGCATCTTTATAACGTTGTGCCTTAAAGCGAGCCAATCCAAGAGCACAGTGTAGGCTCACATATCCAGTGCAGGCTCAACTTTTCAAACAACATCACGACTACCATTTCATTTTTCTCTAAATCATCTTTAATTCAAGACTAAAAACAAGAAATCGAACTATTGATGTTTACATATGTTCAACTACCAAACGAACTATTTATTTTTTCCTTAATTATTTTGGTAATTAACCAACAAAAACTACATACTTATCTGACTGCTTGTGACCTTTCTTTTTGTTTGTTGCTCCTCCACTTCGTTTGAGTTCAAGAGCCCATAATCTATTTGTGTAAGCAGGAGTTTTCTTGACCATCTCAATAGCCTATAGCATCAAGTGAATGATTCAGTAGATATAAACCACATTGTCTTTAAGCATGAGACAAATATAAAAGTTCTTAAACAACCAAAATACAGCAGCAAAATCAACCTACATTAAGTGCAAATAATAGCAAAATCAAACAGATCAACCTAAGCAACATGTTGAGATAAAAAAAAAAGAAGAGCATTTCATTTTTGTCTTCTTTCTTCTCTTATTCATCACAACCCTGGATAAAAGCCTCATGAACCATAAACCATCATAATAGGTTTCAAGCAAGCTGTCGATAATTGCAAAGAGAGATGAGCAACTATCGAAAGAGGAAAATGAAATTATAATTTCAAATCAACCTATTGAGACCTCTGCATTTCCTTTGTCCATAAACAATAACTATTTTACCTAAAGAGTTAAGAAGAGAAGCTTTCTATACTTAGAACATAGGAAAAAAACTTAGAACTATGAAGAACACAGTTGGAAAAAACCTTAACACCAGAAAGCAGAACCAAATCTCAAGGTTTCTTGACATTTTTCTCTCACTCTTTGACCCATTTGCACTTTTTAGTTTTTCTAACTTCATATAATGGTGATTCTCTTTAAAATTCAGATATTCTCAAAGTCAATGCACAACTAAACCAACATTTTCCAAAGTAAAAACAAATTATAATGAAAACCACTTAAACAAAGAAACCTAAGTCGATGAAATACACAACAAACAGTAATTAAAAAAAAAATAACAAAGACATTCGCTCTCTATTTAAAGCCAATAATCCCAAATATTTCAATATTACATTTGAGATATTTCCAAAATGAAGCCCAACTTATCCAAGAAAAACCTAAGTCGATGAAACGAACAACAACAAACAGAAGATTTTCCATCTCACATAAAAAATCGAAGGTTTCTCAGCAACCAAACAAAGAGAGTAAATGAAAAAAGCAATGGAGGTCGTACCTTGATAGTAAAATCATAAACAAACAGTGTACTCTCCAATTGTGCAAGGATAAACTGAAAACAGACAATAAGGATCAACCAAAAGTCGAATACTGGTACCCACAGGAAGTTAAGAAGAATATGAAAAATCAATGAAGTTCATATTCAGACATATATATTAGGAACACCAGCAGGGAACCATACTCAAGCAAGCTATATTGGTTTTTGAAATAAGATTCTATATTTTAGTGCTATATACTAAGCCACTATCAACAGAATGAAAATACGACATTTTTAAGGAGGGAGTAAAGATACTGATCTGATGTCTTGAGTTTCAACTAAAAGCAATTTGTTTTCTCTATATGGTAAATCATTTTCTACCAAAAAGAAAATGACCTTAAAAACGTCTCCCAAATCCCAACTTCCCCTCTTCTCTTACATAATCAACAAACACGGTTATCAAACCAACAGAACACAACTTAAAAAAAAAAACCACCCAAATTAAAGATAGACCGTAGAGGAACATTAGAATTAGAATCAAAAGCCAGAAAGAAACTCCTCAAAAACTACTTTTGAAATCCCAGTTTCAGAAAATGAAAAATAGGCTTTTGAATACTTCTTTTTCTTTAGTTTTTAAACTTTGGCTTCAAAGTACAAATCTAGTAAATAAACACATGTTTTAAAAACAAAAAACCAAAATCATAAAGCGATTTCCCTCTTTCATTTTTCAAAAAGAAGATAAGCAAATCCTCCAAATTACAGCATCATTTTTTGTTTAAGAAGGCCCAAATTACTTAAAGTTCCTTTATTTGTGAGGAAAAATAAAATATGCAAATGAAGAGTAAATACAAAGATGCAATGAGTGCAGAGATGAAGTCATCCTTCTCCACTCCATAAAGGTAAATAAGTATATCAATCCCCATTCAAATCCTAAACCCATTTACAAATTACCTCATTTAAAGAAATGTAATTATCAGCAATCCTTGAGTATCTTCTATCCAGTCTCCTGCCATTATCAACGTTCCGATAACACTCTTGGGGAGATGTATAACTTGGGGTTTCATGTCCATATGATTGAGAATAGTATCTTCTATCCAATCTCCTACCATTAACTATCCAATCTCTGCAGCCTGAAGCTTCAGATCTGCTCCCATGACAACAACCTACGACCTCGATGACTTCAGATCTACGGCCTACGAGCTCCAATTGCTCAGATCTACCACCCACGGCGACGACCACGACGGTGACGACCCACTAGGAATCAGTCTCTCCGTCGACATATCAAATCAACGCACGAAATTAGTAGATCCAACGATGAGAGACGAAGAAACTCACATTTGAGAGGAAGCAAACCATGTCGACAAGGAAGAAAAATCGTGTTGGAGAGGAAGAAAAATGTGCCAATGAAGGAAAGAATTTGTGTTGCAGGTTAAAGGAAGAAAACCACGCTGGAAGTGAAGAAAATTTAATGGGATAGAGAAAATTGAAGGAGAAAAAGGGCTTTTTGTTGGGGAGAGAGAGAATAAAAGGGCTGGTGGGTTTAAATTAAATGACACAACTACAATGTTGGGTAAAAATTAAATGACACAACTACAATGTCGGGCATTGCCCGACATCGTAAGTCCAGTGAAATACCTAGCCTTCCAAACACGCCTTTTTTCTACGTCCGAAATTATAGGCCATCCGCATTTTTTTTCGTCCGACATTATAAGTCTATTTTGTAGTAGTGAGATAACACCTAAGAACATGCAGCTAAGGGAAAAATTCAACGAAGAATGGTTTATTTCCTTGCTGGACAACATCTAAAAATTCCTCAGATGGAAAACACAAAACTTTTAGACCATGGACAACCACGTCTTAGGTGCTACGGGCAATGGGTACTCGGTGAATGGCCAAAATCAAGGCTTTTCAGCAGCTGGGCAACAAGCAAATAACTTCCATTTATGCATTCTAAGAACCTATAGGGCTTCGGCAACGCTAAAATGGCCTAAATAACTAATGGGTGCCGATTTATCATGCTTTTAAGGTAAAGATAACAACTAATCTTACCTAAATGGATCTGATACCACGCTGAAATGAGTCTCGCTACCCACGACAGCACACCCAAAGGTCCTTGGGTAGTGGGTTTCCAATCTAACGCGAACTTGAACTCAATCGGTTCTTAGGCGGCACTGCAGATAATAAATTAGAATAGGAAACTCAATTCTAGCACTAAAAAATGAATGGGTATTTTGATTCCAAAACCAAATATGCGTGGGTAAGTGCTAAACCTTACCAGAATCACTACATGACACAAAAGAAAATGAGTTTCCTAAGAATTCTACATGGTTTATTCTAGGACTAAGCCCCCAGGGAATAACAAATAAGTTTGAGGGCATTTCTCTTTTCCTTGAAAGGTAAGGCAAAGGAGTGACTCTATCTTCTCCCTTCTGGTTCTGTGACCAAGTGGAAGGAGATGAAAAGGCTCTTCCTTAAGAAGTGCTTTCCAGTTTCACGAGCTTCAAAGATCATGAAGAAGATTTATGGTATTAGCCAGGCATCCAAGGAAGCATTGTACGAGTATTGGGGTCGATTTGGTAGCACCTAATTCGTGTTATCTTATTGCTGCTAATCTAAGCTTGTTAGAAGAATTTTATGGTTTAATTGTCTTATTTTCAGGTAATTCAAGCGTTGGTGACAATGGGAGCGAACCACACGAATATGTGTTAATCGGGCCAATTAGAGCATTTTTGAGCCATCTCGAAGTTCATGGACGAGGAGGAGGTGAAAAGACCTGAGTAGATCGAAGGATGCCTAAAGAAGAGTGCCAAGAAGTCAAAGGTTTGATAGCCCAAATAGCGAGGTATTTTCCCAGGTAATTTTAGTTAGTCTTTGAGTATTATTTGGCCAAATTATTCATTTTAATGTTTATTTTGTAGGAAATTGAGTTTTGGCATGAATTGGAGCAAGTTTAGTTGATCGGGTGCTCGGGACCTAAAGAAAAGCAAAAGAAACGAAAAAGGGAAGAAATTGAGGCTTATCAAAGTATGCAAACCTAAGACGTAGGATCTCGACGTTGCCTCCTTGGCGTCTTGATGCTACCTATTTTCCTAAACTGATATTGGAGGTGAAAAGGACAACGTCCCCTAGCGTCTCGATGCTATTGACAAATTTCCTATAAATAGATCCTTATCTTGCACGACCAAAGGGAGTTGAATTTGGGAGCTTTTAGACCTAATTTTGACAAGGGGCATTCTATGGGAGCTGAAGCAAAGACAAGGAGTGGGAACCAAGCTTGAAAACGTGGAGATCGTGACAGGGACGGGGCGATTTTAATGGATTTAAGAATTTTTTCTTTATTTACCTTATCTCTTGTTGTTTTGATGCTTTTTTATTCAAGTTATGTTTGTAGTTCCATGACTATGAGTAGCTAAACTTGTATGTCTTAGGGATTGATGTATTCTTATAGGTTTACAGATTGATTATTGGTATGTTTTGTGCCTTTATTTTATTCATGTGATTATGGTTAAATGCTTTCAATTAATTGGCCATTAGTTGAATGATTTAGTGTTGAATCTTGCTCAGTAGAGAGGATTTAACTTAGACTTTGATAATTGCATGACTAAGGTAGAATTCTAAGATCGGGAGATTTACAATAAATTTGAGAAGTTGGAAAAAGGAACTAAACTCATTGCATGTTAATGAACTTAAAAACGGATATCAAGTTTATTTATGCATGAAAATCAATTATGCTCGGGAGAGATATTTGTGATTTAAGGTTCTTTGACTTATAAAATAATTGCACGTTAAAATTCATTGCATTTAATTAATCCTAAATCTAAATTGACGAAATCAAGTCTCTAAGAACTCTTCCAATTTAATTTCCATCCTTTAATTTGCATTATCTTTTGATTCATAGTTCTCATCCTAATGTGATATCTAAATAAAATTAGAAAACCAATCCAGAGGACGACATTTGATTTTCAAATCACTATATTATTACTTGACTCGTACTTTTGTGGTAGCAAAATTGTTGATAACTCTTGGAAACAAGAGTTGTTGGCTACATCTTTAGGTTTGAAACTCTATATTTATTGAGAATTGATGTGAAATTGTGCATAAAATGTATGGATTCTGAAGTTAATTTTGTTTACATTTAATGAAGAGAAACCTAATTGAAATTGGAGCATATTCTGTTTTTCAAGCTGATCTGGAGTTGTGTTTTGTGCATATATTGCTATGGAAGCTGAGCTAATAGCAGGTGGTTGTGGATCTAGAAGTTTTAAGTGGTTGCACGTGTTTTACACGTGGGAGGGAGGCTGATTAATTGAGCCGACATTCCCAGATGCTGATGCAAGCTGTTTTGAAGCCAATGAGCAAGGATCCATGAGAGAAATTGATTCTAATCAACCTTGAATTCCATAGATGGGGCAAGATATAAAAGGAAATGAGGAATATAAAGAAAGGGACGACTGAAAAAGGGGAAAAATCATCCTTGGAGGTGCTTCGGGTGGTGAAGAAGAGGAAAAGACGAGGGGAGGCTGCTGATAGGGGAATATCCAGCTTGGGAAGCTGGATTTCGCTTTGGAAGCTTTTTCTTTACCTTATTCTTCTCATCTTCTCTCTTCTCCTTGGTGTTAATTTGTGTTTAAGGCTGAAAAGATGTTGTGTATGGATGTTTTTTGCTATATTAAACTTATTTCCTTCTTGAACATGAACTAATCTTCATTAGGTGAGGATTAGGATGCTTGTGTTGAAACTAAATGTGTAGTTGTAGTTGAGCCTTGTGATTTATGTTTTAAAGTAAAGTGTGCTTCAGTTTTAGCTAGATTTTCGTTTGACCAGCCATTATCTAGTATTGTTGTCATGAGTTTGGGAAAAGGATTGATAACCGATTGCTTTACATTAGCTTAATTAAAGAGTAGTGGCTAGCTATGAAGGAGTGAAGAACACTCGAGCGGAAGGGATTACAGATCTTAGGCACCGATTTTCATTAATTTTGATTATAAAAGCATGCTGAAAATCATAACAAAAAAACGGAGCAATAGAGCACTAACCTTTAAAGCAAGAATTCATTGGCTTCTTTGGATGTTTCTCTACACGATCTTGACGTGGACTAACAAAAAAACGGGCTTGTGGGAACCGAGCATGATGAATTTGGTGAAGAAAGAAATGGGTTTAAGAGAACTTGGAGCTTAAGGTTTTTGAGAGAAACTTGTTGTCCTTCAAGAAATTCTTCATCAATTTTGCATGAACTCTTTTGCAAAAATGCTCAGATTCTCAACCAAGATGAAGAAAACACATATATATCTTGAAGACAACAAGAATTTTGGATTGTAAAGTCGTGTCTTTACATGCCAAAATTCATGAAAAAATGTTTTCAATTTAAAACAATTTTTCGTAATTAAATTTTGATTAATTTTAAATAAATTTATTCAAATAATTTAATTTAAATAAAATTAACCTCAATTAATTAAAACTTTTTAATTAATTATCATTCTTTAATTCAATATTAAATATTGAATTAACTACATTCCCAACTTCTCTCAAAAACCCGACGAATATGAATCTTTATTCATATTTATTTTAAAATATGTATCGAATACATATTTATAATATTTAAATCGTATTTTAATATTTTCAACACTCTCTTTAATATAGTTTAATACACAATTAAACCAACGAGTTAAATTATATCGAATATAATTAATGATATCTCCCTTAATCGAATTTGAACGTTTTCAAATTCTTTCATCACTCTGTTCTAAGGTTTAGTTCGTTTGAGCTAGTAGGGGGACCTAATGGACCTACAGATCATGGGCTCCAACGATATGAGATTAACCGGCTAAACTCTTTTAACCTAGTTAACCAACATTCCTTAATTAACAGGACACTCCACTATAGCCCGTAGTTACACTCCCCTCACTGTAGATATATTTCCATCCACCTGATATAACCGTGATCAGTAAGTCAATCCTTCACAGGTTGTTCATAACTATAGCACTTCTTGTTCCTTAAGTCCCCACTGAGTCCTTAATGAACAATTGGTTTGTGGTCCGACCACTAAACCTAAAACCTCTCAGGCCCATGAGAGGGTGGCGCGCCTTTGTTCACGTCTGGAGTCAACACTTAAGATAACAACCTCTCTACTATCCCTAAAGTCGGGTAGGAGTGAATTCCATCTTGCAGGACTATGTCCCTAGTTATCTACCCGGTCTTACCCCCAAAGTGGTAGGCTTATTGAGCGGCGCTAATGGGCAACTCTCACCCATGGAAATCAGGATTAAGATTGAGTTACTGGCCGAGCTCTTTTCTGTCGGGCTCCACGCGTCAAGGCAAATTTACATTCACCAGCGTGGGCACGTTGATGTTGCGAGACTCGTATCAAAACAAATTTATAATCCACGGACACCAAGCTACTTTGCACTAGTAATGGCCGGGGTCGATCTCAGGGAACAGCTGGTTTACTCCTAATCTCTTTTGTGTTGTGGGGTGGCAAAGAAAAAGGGGTTTGAGACAGATGGTGAAAATTGTGGGCAAAGGGAAAATGTAAGAAGGTAAATTGACAGAAAGTCAGTTCATATGAAGGTAAACTGACAGAAAATTAAATAACAGGAAAATAAATGGGGAGGTTAGTTAATCTCACCTTGTCGCCCGTTGAAATTTAAGACACTCGGGATTAGTACATTTACTTTTTTCCTATTGATTAGCAGATAATGATTTATATGCATGCTGTCTATAGGTACCCTAAATCAATTGACTCGATCCCAACGTCCATCGATTCAATTACTAGCTATTACTCAACTAACCTCACGAACCCCTCAAGTTAATTAATTAAGCAACTGCATTAAGAACTAGATACCCTAGAGCGCTAACCCATCGGACCCGCTGAGCAAACATGCAATTAATCAATAAACTAACCTGGCCACAATCAATAAATCAATCAATCGTTGCTCTAGACTAGAACTTTCATAATCAACTAGAGAAACATCTAATTAATCAAGAGTATCGATTCAGACTCCTAGATCTATCGTGCCAGCAACAAAGTCAGAGTCTGCTCTTGGGACCCATGCTCACAAATCAATCTGACGCTAACTATTGAATTAACTATCCATTAGCTAAGTGGAAATTAATTCTTTAGCGGATTATTAACATACGAGCTGCGAGTTAGGGCGTCAATCTAACCTACTACGCATGCTAATTATAAAAGCGCGAATCTAAATCACAAACAACCAATAAATCATGCATAAAGTCTAAGAATATCAAGATAAACAATGAATTAGTTCAGATTGCTCATGAATCTCATAAAAATACAAATGTACTTACAATCCCGAGGTCCCAACTACAACGAACGATGCTTAGATGGCCATAGACAAGTCTAATCTAAGCCCAAGGCTCGAGAAACCAACCTAATCTACCTAGAAAATGTAAAATACAAGAGAAAAGTGGAGAGATTTGACCCTAAATCGAGAGAGAACGGCTGCTAAACACTCCCATCGACGTCTCCCTCCTCTCCAAGTTGCTGCCCCAAAACAGCAGCAGCTGTTTAAATAAACGCACCGGCGTCGAGACGCGGATGCTGATTTTTCCACGCTTCCGTATCCGAGGCGTCTCGACGCCTGGAGATGGCGTCTCGACGTCATCTCTCAGGTCTTTAAGAATTTGCTGCTTCAAAACCTGATCCGTTTGGTGCTGATTCCGAGTCCCGAACGCTCCACTAAAGTCTTTTTACCGCCTCGATATCCCATGGACTTCAAGATGGATCAAAACCGCACTAAAATCCTTGAATTAACACCAAAATTGAAAATGGGCTCCGTTGAAGCACTTGATACTAAATTCATACAAAACATAACTTTAAGCGAAATAATTATAAAAAAACTAACAAGATCGAGCACAAATAATCATGGGCAGTTATGTCCCATCAAATAACCCCAACCTAAACATTTCTAGTCCTCGAGCAATCATATAAAATAAAAGTATAAGATTCAGCTTAAACCTTGCTACTTCTCGAGAGAACACAAAATAGAAGTATAGGATTCATTGGTTGCAAATTAATAGACTCAAATTTCAATGTCTAAAATGCCAAAATTATTGCAATCAAGAATCATGCACACATCGCCCGTTAAAGAGAAAAATTAAAAGTTTACATGAAATTTCTTTCTCAAGTTCACGCTTAGTCTACCTACAGTCAGCTTTACAGGCCCGAGATTGGATTATATAACCCTCAACCCATCCTCCCTCTACACTGGCACTAGGAACTAACCAAGGAGCAAACAAAACAAATTAGACTGCTTTTCTCTTTACCCAGGTGCCTGAAAAATAAAAGACATTTTCTTTCTACGCTCTTCTTTTTCTCTCTCTCTCTCTTTTTTTTTTTTTTTTTGCAGGGCACTAGCTTTCACACTACAGTGTAGGGACCCATAACCCGAGTTTTACTCTTGGTTGGCCTAACTGATCACACCGTAGGTAGCTCTTCTTACCCCCTTTATATAGAGCAGGCTTTTTTTTCTTGAAAATAAAAGTAATGTAAACGAGCATATGATTTTCTTTTTAAGCTTGCGCTCATTTTTTTTCTTTTTCTTTCTTTTTCTCTCTTTTCTTTTTTTAGGCATATTTTTTTTCTTTTTTTCCTAAGCAAGATATTACATGCTAATTTGTAGGCATTTGACTCTCTAGCTCATCCCTACACCTATCGAGGTGACAACAAGCATATGGATTCTATAATTCGCTCATAAGCTTTCAAACTAATCCCAAGCATGCTAAGGTTCACTGTTGCAAGAAAAGTACTAGAAAAATTTTAAAAAGGCACAATTTTTGGGCAACATGCTCATCATTCAATAAAAGCAATGAGGTAAACATAAATGGCATGTCATGGATTTTCATAGTCCTAAGAAAAGTAACAGTGTCATCCACAAAGAAGCATTCAAAAATTTTAAAATTTCCTTACAAATTAGGTCCAATGCTCAGGTGCATGGCCTCAATCTAATCAGAGCAAAGCAAATAAAATTATGCATGCATAATAAAGAAGTGATGTTCAGATGCATCAGTACTCATACGAAACATATGCAGGCAAAGAAAAGAAAAGCACAGACCCCACCCCCAACCTAAATTCTACATTGTGCTCAATGTATATGTCAAGTAGAAAGAGTAAGGGACAACTAGAATAGGGAACAAAAAACCTCCTTGAGTGTCTGGTCGGAATTGAATGCCCTCATATTAATTTTGCCGAAATCTACAAAAAAAGAAAACAAATAAAATAGGAAAAATAAAAGTAGAACAAGCTAAGAAATTAAAATGAAGAAAAATAAGGGAATGGATAGAAAAAACCGCGGATGAGCCCGCATGATAGTGCATCACTCCTCATCCTCAGGAGACTCACAAGGTGGTAGCGACGGTGGGATGGGTTGTCCAGATGTTGAGGCCATAATATACTCTCGAATATAAGCGAACTGGTTCTCAGTCATTATAACGTCTCATCTGATTCATCCTCTCATCTAACGACTCAAGCGTTAGAGGAGGCTGATCGAAGTGGGGCTGCTCTCCCTGAGCTTGGGGCTCTTCTTCTGGTTCTTCCTGTTGGGGTGGAGGTGGTGGGTGGGCTATCCTAGGTCTAGGCTCCCTAAATGTAATCATGATGAAGTTCCCATCAATCGCAGTTGCAGGATGACCAATCTCTTCACGGGGGTCCCACACGACCCCAGAGGCTCTACAGAGTGCTGTGATGAGGGAAGGGTGCCCTAGATCTACTGTGGTCGTTCCTCTACGAATCTGGCACATGGAAGAATATATAACTTTTCCTACGTCTATATTGCGGCCTGTCGCTATAGAGAATAATAGAGTTGCTCTTTCCTTTGTTACATCACTCAGATGCACCACAGGGAAGAGTTTGACACACAGACTATGCCATGCTCTGTTATCCACTGTCAGATAAGAGGATTTAATGTTTATTGCTTCACCCCTTCTTATTAACCAAGTTGCCCCTGGCCTACATAGTTGCTCTATAATTTGATGGGCATTAAAGTGATTACTGGCGTAATCATTGTACCCATCCCTATTAATATTGGGAAGTAGTGGATCCTTCCGTCATGTAAGCGTAAAATTCCCTAACGATAGGGACTACAGCGGCCTAGGGGTGCCTAGTGAACGTACCCCAACCTCTCTCAGCTATACTATGGGTGAGCTCAGGTTGGTTTTGGACACTTGAAACTAACCCTCTCTCAGGAACTACCCCCCTACTTACCACATAAGAGTTATATACATCTTCAGCATCCTTGCTAATAAACCTTCTCCTATCAAAGGGAGCAGAGGATGAAGAAGTTGTTGATCTCCTAGATCTCTTGGCGCTCATGGTGGAATGGGTAGGAAGAGTATAAAAGATCTAAAGGTGAAAGGAAAAAGGGGGTTCCTAAAAAAAATCTAAAACAGATTGGAAGCTAAGAAAACTAAGGATCCAAGATCAACGGGTCCAAAAACTCCAACACTTAAAAGCCCTTTCTCCTTATAGACAAAATTTAACCTGCCAAACAGCAAAATCCCAACAAAAATAGCAGAAAACTTGCACAAACAATAAATATACAACAACTACAACAATGTTCTCAACGATTTTCAGCTAGAAAAGGCAAAAATCATTCTCATATCAAGCTTTTTCAACTTCTAATCTCAATCAAATGCATCTAAATATGGAAGAATCAAGTAAAGATGAGAAGGAGAAGAGAAAATCGCTTTACCCATGCTTGAACAATGAAAAACGCCCAAAATCTTCAAGAAATCGTCCAAAAGCAACAAAGCCCACGGATTCAAGGATGAAAATTTGAGATTTGGGGTAAATGAGACTTGAAATTGTGTAGGATTTGTAAAAAGGTGAAGAAATTTGGTGGGAAGATGTGAGTGATTTGAGGGAGAAGTGAAAATAGTAGAGAGTAAAAAGCTAGGGCTCAAAAGATTTTTACTAATTGCTGTCGAAATTTGGGGTTTTTACCCCAGATTCCGCGTCGACGTCTCGACACCGAGAGCAGGGCGTCTCGACGCCTGCTCATAGGTTTCACTAAAATCTGCGTTTTTTGTTTTTTGTTTTTTTAAATTTTTAAATTTAAACAATATTCCTTTTAAATAAATATGCAACATTAAAGGATGAAGGAAGAAATGTTAAATTGGGATTTAAATTAAAACAAACAATAATAAGGAAAAATAGAAAAAGTAAAAGAAAGAAAAAACTTAAAAATTTTGGGTTGTCTCCCAAAAACGCCCTGTTTAACGTCTTGAGCTCGACGGAGTCCTTCTTGAACTCATCCGAGATCTAAATTTTCCCGGTCCAGAACATTAATTCTCCTAGATCTAGAGGCTTTGTACTTGTTTACCTGTATCTTAAAGAAAATATTTGAACAGGTAAGAGAAGGGTTAAAGTGACCTAAAATGTCAAATATAAAGCAACTTCTTTTTCCATTAAATTCAACAGAAATGATTCCCTTGCCTAAATTCATTTTACCCTTGCCCGTTGACGGGTCCTACTCCAAGTTTGGTCGGAGTTTTACTAGCTTGTTGGTCGATGGCCTGAATCAGAATGAACAGACTCAGGCGCGTCGGTGTCGCGGAGCTCGCGTCAAAACAAATTTATAGTCCACGGTCACCAAGCTACTTTACAGTAGTAGTGGCTCGGGTCGATCACAGGGAACACCGGTTCACTTCTAATCTCTTTTGTGTTGTGGGGTGGTAAAGTAAATGGGGGTTGAGACGGATGGTGAAAGTTGTGGGCGAAGGACAGGCGTAAGAAGGTAAACTGACTGAAAGTCAGTGGATACGAAGATAAACTAACAGAAAATTAAATGACAGAAAAATAAATAACGGAAAAGTAAATTGGGAGGTTGGTCAATCTCACCTTGCCGCTCGTTGAAGTTGAAGACACTCAGAATTAATACATTTACTTTTTACTCATTGATTAACAGATAATGATTTATATGCATGCAGTCTATAGGTACTCTAAATCAATTGACTCGATCCCAATGTCCATCGATTCAATTACTAAGCATTAATAAATTAACCCCAACGAACCCGTAAAAATCAATTAATCAAATGATTGCATTAAGAACTAGATACCCCTAGAGCGTTAACCCATCGAACCCGCATGAGCTAACATGCAATTAATCAATAAACTAACCTGGCCACAGTCAATAAATCAATCAATCGTTGCTTTAGACTAGAACACTCATAATCAACTAGAGAGACACCTAATTAATCACAAGCATCGATTTAGATTCTTAGGTCTATCGTGTCAGCAACAAAGTCACAGTCTGCTCTTGGGACCTGTGCTCATGAATCAATCTAACGCTAACTATTGAATTAACCCTCCATCAGCTACGTGGAGTTTAATTCTTTAGCAAGTTATTAACATACGAGCTGTGAGTTAGGGCGTCAATCTTACCTATTCCGCATGCTAATTATAAAAGCGGGAATCTAAAATCACAAACAATTAATAAATCATGCATAAAGCTCAAGAATCTAAAGATAAACAATGAATCAGCTCATATTTGCTCAAGAATCTCATAAAAATACAAATGTACTTACAATCTGGAGGTCCCAACTACAACGAACGGTGCTTACACGGCCATAGACAAGACTAATCTAAGCCCAAGGCTCGAGAGACCAACCTAATCTACCTAGAAAATGTAAACTACAAGAGAAAAGTGGAGAAAACCAAGAGTAGACGACTGCTAAACACCTCAATCGGCGTTTTCCCTCTCCAAGCTGCTAAGAAGACTTCCTCCAACCCTCCATGCTGCTGCCCTAACCACAGCCGCAAGATTTAAAAAGACGGACTGGCGTCGAGATGCCGACACTGATTTTTGCGGTCCCGTGTTCAGAGTGTCTCGACGCCATCTTTCGGGTCCCCAAGAGTGGGTTGCTTCAAAACTTGATCCGTTTGGCGCTGAATTCGAGTCCCGAGCGCTCCACTAAGGTCTTTTCACCGCCCTGGTATCCCATGGACTTCAAGATAGATCACAACCGCGCTAAAAACCTCGAATTAACACCAAAATTGAATATGGGCTCTGCTAAAGCTCTTGGCACTAAATTCCTACAAAACATCACTTTAAGAAAAATAATTATCGAAAAATTAACAAGATTAGGTACAAATAATCATGGGTAATCGGGTCCCATCAGCCGTTTTCATGAATGGACGACCCAAAATTATAGATGTGGCAATAGGCGAACCATTTTCATGCATATCAATTATAAAGAAGTCTGCAGGAAATATAAGCTCATCTACCTTAACTAAAACATTCTCACAAAGTCCTAGAGGTCTAATTAAAGATCTATCTGCCAATTGAATCAAATTGATAGTTTTCTTAATATGGGAAAGATTAAGCTCATTAGCGAGTGCATGAGACATGACATTAATAGAGGATCCTAAATCTAACATGACATGCTTAATTTCTAAATCCCCTGAAAAACATGGCAAAGTATAGATACCATGATCTAGACACTCATTAGGTATTTTTTTCAAGACAGCAGAAACGTTATTACACACCTCATGCTTACCTTTACAGGAGCACCATTTCTTTAGAAATTTTCCTACCTTAGGAATTTGTTTTACGGTGTCCAGAAGCGGGATGTTGACCTCCACCTTCTTGAATGGGTCAAGTATGTCATTTTCTTCCTTTTCCTTGGGAGGTTCAGGCTGCAACGCTAACCTGCTAGGGAAAGGAGCTTTAGGAACATAAGAACTAAAATCAATAGGAGGATCGAAATATACCCCTCGCTTCTTTGGAAAGGTGACATTGCTTGTCTTCTCTTTAGGCTTCTTTGTCTCTCTATTCTTTTCAGATGCAGGCGGAGAAGGGAATTGTGGACTAGGACTCAGAATGTCCCACTCCTTAACGTGGTTGAACACACTTCTTCTCTCTTTGGGATCTCAGATTGCACAGGAAGTTTGTCAATTTAGGCCTCCAACTTTCTGACGGTGTCAGCCAACTGAGAAACTTGGGCTCTCAATTGCTGCATATCAGCTCTGGTCTCTTCTTGGAATTTGAGTTGACCTTCCTGTAAAACTCGAATGCCATCAGATAAATTTTTAACCAAAAACAATAAAATACCTGAACTTGATCCATGTTGTATATTTAGGCTTTGATTGTTCTGGAGATAGTAGTTTGGTGTCTGTTGGCTTTGCATTGCTGGAAATCCTTCATATGTATTCCATTCAGACGAGGATTCATTCTCTGCAACCAACTGATTGATGAGAGCTCTAAGCTCAGACAGTTCAGATTTGAACCTGCCTACCTCGTTGTTTGTACTTATTCTGTCAGCCATAAAACAAAAGTTAAATTAAAAATTAAAAACTCAAGATAAAAAAAAATTAACCGTTTTCACTCCCCGGCAACGACGCCAATTTGAACGAGCTCTTTTCTGTCAGGCTCCACGCATCAAGGCAAATTTACATTCACCAGCGTGGGCGCGTCGGTGTCGCAGGGCTCGTATCAAAACAAATATATAATCCACGGACACCAAGCTACTTTGCAGTAGTAGTGGCCGGGGTTGATCTCAGGGAACAACTAGTTTACTCCTAATCTCTTTTGTGTTGTGGGGTGGCAAAGAAAAGGGGGTTTGAGACAGATGGTGAAAATTGTGGGAGAAGGAAAAATGTAAGAAGGTCATCTGACAGAAAGTCAGTTCATAAGAAGGTATACTGACAGAAAATTAAATAACAGAAAAATAAATGGGGAGGTTGGTTAATCTCACCTTGCCGCCCGTTGAAGTCGAAGACACTCGAGATTAGTACATTTACTTTTTACTCATTGATTAGCAAATAATGATTTATATGCATGTTGTCTATATGTACTCTAAATCAATTGACTTGATCCCAACGTCCATCGATTCAATTACTGGATATTAATCAACTAACCTCACGAACCCGTCAAGTTAATTAATTAAGCAACTGTATTAAGAACTAGATACCCCTAGAGCGCTAACCCATCAGACCCGCTGAACCTAGCCACGATCAATAAATCAATCAATCGTTGCTCTAGACTAGAACACTCATAATAAACTAGAGAAACATCTAATTAATCACAAGTATCGATTCAGACTCCTAGATCTATCGTGTCAGCAACAAAGTCAGAGTCTACTCCTGGGACCCGTGCTCACGAACCAATCTAACACTAACTATTGAATTAACTATCCATTAGCTAAGTGGAAATCAATTCTTTAGATGATTATTAACATACGAGCTGCGAGTTAGGGCGTTAACCTAACCTACTGCGCATGCTAATTATAAAAGCGGGAATGTAAATCACAAACAACCAATAAATCATGCATAAAGTCTAAGAATCTCAAGATAAACAATGAATCAGTTCAAATTGCTCATGAATCTCATAAAAATAGAAATGTACTTACAATCCTGAGGTCCCAACTACAATGAACGGTGCTTAGACGGCCATAGACAACTCTAATCTAAGCCCAAGGCTCGAGAAACCAACCTAATCTACCTAGAAAATGTAAAATACAAGAGAAAAGTGGAGAGATTTGACCCTAAACCGAGAGAGAACGGCTGCTCAACACTCCAATCGTCGTCTCCCTCCTCTCCAAGTTGTTGCCTTAAAACAACAGCAGTTGTTTAAATAAACACACCTGCGTCGAGACGCCGACGCTGTTTTTTCCGCGCTTCCGCATCTGAGGCGTCGGGATGCTGGGAGATGGCGTCTCGACGCAATCTCTCGGGTCCTTAAGAATTTTCTACTTCAAAACTTGATTCGTTTGGTGCTGATTTCAAGTCCCGAGTGCTCCACTAAGGTATTTTTATCGCCTCAGCATCCCATGGACTTCAAGATGGATCAAAACCACACTAAAATCCTTGAATTAACACCAAAATTGAAAATGGGCTCCGTTGAAGCACTTGATACTAAATTCCTACAAAACATAACTTTAAGCGAAATAATTATCATAAAACTAACAAGATTGAGCACAAATAATAATGGGCAGTTAGGTCCCATCAGTTACCTAGGTCATCGCTTGAAATAGTCAGTTTGACAGTAAACGACATTATAAAGTGAAAGTGACTTATTATGTGGTCCGGTCTTACACAAACTTCTTTTGGATAGGACGTCCCCACTCGCATGTCTTTACATGAACGATTCAGGATCACATTGTTTGTACTAAAACAAAATGGGCCACGTCACATAGTTTTTCCTGGGATAAGGTACCCAGTCTTATCCCTATAGTATAGCCTCTTTATGCTATCACTTGAACTCGATCCACTTTTATGTCACTACATAAAGTTCGAGTGTTTCATATCATAGCCAAGGATTCTTGTTTATTGGATTTGGAATAATTAATGCATAGTTAAAATAACTATTCAACAACCAGAAATTGAATTATTTCAATAATGTTTTATAGTTAACTTTGTTACAGTTACTATCCACGAGTTTTAGGATATAACCCCCAACAAACTCCCACTTGGACTAAAACTCTAGTGGGTTGTTTATAACTCGTAGACCTAGACCATCTAGATGTCCCTCGTACACTTTTAGCCGTGAGGGCCTTCGTAAATGATTCATCAATATTTTACTCTGAGGCTATCCTAGTGACAATCACGTCCCTTCTATACATAATCGCTCATATGAGATGTATGTTTCCGTTCTATACACTCGCCTCGTATTTGGAACAACGTTCCAAATGAACTTCCTAAGTCCTACAGACTCCCGAGCTTGCTTCATAAGCAGCAACTTACTTGGCTTTTAGGATAAAGTATGTGATACATGCTTATTTGATGCTACGCCCTTCTGTAGCTCCCTGTTAAGGGTGAATTCTGATGTCAATGTGGATTTCATGAATCTTGATCGATGTGCAAATCAGAATTAGTGTATCCTGTAAGGATCAAAATACTTAACACCATACATAAGCTTATAATTCCTCGTTCTCCTAAGATACTTGAGGATATCTTAGCTGCAGTCCAGTGGCCTTACACTAGACTGAATTGGTATCTACTGACGATCCCTTATTGCATACCATATGCCAGATCTAACAACTGACTGTTGAGGCATGGGAATTTCGTCTCAAGTCCTCGACCTCTTGAGGCGTCTTAGGACATTGCTCCTGTGAAAAATGAAATCCATGTTTGAAAGGTAACTAACCTTTCTCGGAATTCTAATCTTATATCTTGCCAACACTTTTGTCCATATAAGAAAATTGAGACAGAGCTAGTGATAGCGAGCATAAATGTCGCTATTTTAGTCCCAATTTATTAGGCTTTTTAGAGCTTAATTGTGTTTTTATTGAAAATATTTCATATATTTTGTTATTTGGTCTTTAGGAGCAAAGTTGTGGATTTTGTGGAAAAAGTGCCCAAAAAGGAGCCATTCAAGCCCAATTTCCATGCCTAGGTCAAAGGGGAGCCAAAAGAGATCAATCATATGTGAAAAAGGCCCAAAGGAAATGAAGTGGAGGCCCAAAATCAAGCCCAAAATCGCAGCTGAAAGTTCTGGAATTCGCCTAGCGTCGAGACGCTGCAAGGACAGCGTCGCGACGCTGTCCATTTCTTGGCCGGCAAGTCAATGACATCACAGCGTTGCGACGCTACCCCATTTCCGAGCCTATAAATAGCGTCCCTTGGTGCCATGTTTTATCATCAATCACTATTCATTCCATTCCTTCCTTTCTTTCTTGGCTCCTTTGGAGCCTCTCTCAAGGCTTTCTAGCCTTTTTGAGAGCTTTCTTTAGTGGGAAAATTTTGAGGGAATTTTGGGGAGCATTCTAGGAGGCTCAAGGAGTGTTCGGAGGGACTCCAAGTGTCAGCAACGGGGTCTTCGTCAGTCAATTCCTTCCCTTTTATTGTGTTCTTAATTATGCTTTCCATTGTAATTATTTGTGAATATTTTAGCTATGTATAGCTAAACCCCAATTTGGGGTCTTGAAATGAAATTATAGTTTAAATGTTGTTATAATTGCCTATCTCTAGCCCTTTTGTCCTAATTATTTGTATGGATGTGCTTAATGCTTTATGCAATCTGGTCAATTGTGTACTGATCTGATTCTTAATGGAAACTCAACGCAGAGAAGTTAGGATAGATCATAATCCATGCAACTAGTTTAATTGCCCGTCGTTACAACGAGATTAGTTGATTAAACTTAGATTCCTAAAATGAATCAGAGCGTAATAATTAATGATTTTTAGTGGCGCTAAGGACACTTAGGTTGTTAAAATTCATTAATTACAATTAGGGGAGACCGACAGGAGAACCTATGTTATTAACGAAGATTTTAGGAGTATAATTAGTTGGGCGATGAGATAGGACAAGTGTAGCAATTGTTTAGCTAATAATCTATTTTCAAGACCCCTCTTCCCATTAGAAAACTCTTTCTCCATATTTTATTTTTCTCGATTGATCAAATTTTCTCTTTAATTGTTTTGATTTTTAAATTTTCTTGATTGCATGATCTGGTTCCTAAATATTATTTAGCCTAAGTATTTTTAGTGTTCAAGGATCTTTCGCTTGCTTAAATTTCACTTAGCCTCCCTGTGGATTCGATACTCGGTATTACCTACCATTTTATATTACTTGTGACGACCCGTGCGCTTGCGGATAATCGTAATCGGACCACCCGAACAGCTAGCGATTTTGTTCTTGTTATTCCGAACGTTTTTTATTCTGAGAACATATTGAGCCTTTCAATGTCTATTATTTGGAATTAGGCTTCTAGCTCACTTCTAATATCAGTTTTGATAATTTTTCTGCCAACATAAAGCTTATCAATATTTTGGTCAAAACAACAAGTTTTAATCATGTACTAAACCGTATGTTCCAAGATTCAAACTTTCAGTTTAATCCATTGATGTGGAATTTTTCTACCGCAAGAGTACGGGTCAAGTTATAATATAGTGAATGTGAAATTCGAATGTCGTCCTCTGGATTGGGTTTCTAATCAATTTTAATTACCGGAAATACTCTTGACCGATTTTATTTAGGGATCCGAATGAAGTAAGAATGAAATTAAATCAAACACAAAACAATGCAAAAAGTGACAATCCAATGGAAACAATGGTCTTAGGGATGTGATTTCACCAATTGGGATCATGGATTAATAAATGGATTAACAACATGCTACAATTCATAAATCTTGGGAAACGAAAACCACACATATCTCTCCCGAGCATACATGATTCTCCCACATGTAATTGAACCCGGTATCCCTATCTAAATTCAATAAACATGCAAGGCATTAAGGATAACCTTTTTAACGATTTCTAGAATTAACTATAATCTCCTGATTTCTAGCTAAATCCTAGTTATGCATAATGATTTCTAAGCTAAATCCTCTCTCCCGAGTTAGATTCAAGCATAAACATCAATCAATTTATGGCCGGTAGATTGAAAGCATTAAGAATACAATTATGCATAAATGAAATCCATAGCAAAATCCATACAATCAATCCAAAAGTGCCCAACGACTGCATCAATCCCTAAGAGTAAAGACTTAGCTACTCATACAACGCGTTACAATATAGCTACGATCTAAAACAGCCATAAACACTAACTAAAGTAAGGGAAAGAAGAATTAAACACTATGTAGGCCGAGACCGCACGTCCCCGTCACGATCCCCACGAACAATGGCTTGATTTCCACTTTGCTCCCACTTGTTCAGCTCCAAAAACACTGTTTTCTCCCTGTTTTACGGCTCCAAGGTGTCCAAAAGAAGTCCCCCCAATCAGCCCTAATCGCAATCTTTAAATAAGGTAAAAATTGGTCGTAGCGTCGCGACGCTGTAGGGGTAGCGACGCGACGCTCCCGTGATACGCTACCGTGAAATCACGGATTTTGGAAGTTCGCCGAGAGCGTCGCGACGCTGGTCCTACCGTCGCGATGCTATTTTTTTTAGATTGAAAACTCCATTTGACTCCAATTGCTCACTTTAGCTTCAAACACATACTTCCTACAAATAAAACATATAAATGCATAAATTTGGCAAAATAATTGTAAAAGACTAGCTTAATTAATTACAGAAAAATAGCTAGCTATGCTCGTTATCAAACACCCCCAAACTTAAGCTTTTCCTAGTCCTCGAGCAAACTAAAAATCAAGCATACAATGGAAGAATGGATGCAACAAACATGACTCAATCCTCAAGGCTCAAAAGTCAATACTCAAGCAATCAAGAGACATGCACATAAGGACAAATGAGGGAGACAAATCAAAAGTTTTCCAAAATTAACTTGCACAAGCGAGATCTAACTTAACGAGATCAGACTCTACTAGACCGGGATTGGATTACTAAACTCTCAACTCATCTTCCCTCTACACTGGCACTAAGGATTCGCTAACGAGTCAATGGAACAAATTAGTTTGTTTTCCTCCATACTTAGGTGCCTATAATTGAAAATTACAACATGCATTTTTATGTGGCACTAGCTTTCACACACCTATTGCAGGGACCCTTAACCCGAGTTTTACCCTTTGGTTGGCCTAACTGATCACAATAGGGGTAACTCTTTTTGCCTAAACTTTATTAACCATTGAATTGCGCGCATAAGTCATGACTTTCTCTTTTTTTTTTCTTTTGTTTTCTTTCAAATTGTAACAACAAAAATGATTTTTCTTTATGAGCATGATAAACATATATTCTTTTCTTTCGTCCTAAGCAAGATCAAACATGCTAATTTGCAAAAAAAATTAACTCTTTAGCTCTTCCCTACACCTATCGAGGTGACAACAAGCATATGAACATAATAATTTGCTCCTAAGCATTCAAATCCAAATCTAGCGAAGACAAATACTCTACTCATGCAAGACATCTCCTAGAAAAAGTTTAAAAAGTCTCCCTTTTTGGGCACTCATGCTTACAACTCATCGAAAGCTTGAAAATTGACAAGAAAGCCTATCCTAGGAAATCATAGTCATGCAAAAATAGCATCCAAAAAACAACCATATGCTCAATTCAAAGAAAGCTCAAAACTATAGCCCGAACTCAGATGCTCAAGGGCTCCACAAACATGCTAATCCATCCCCAAACTTAAAGCATGCATTGTCCTCAATGTATGAAGAAAATAAAGCATAATCAAACATGAGAACAATAAAAGAGTAGGAGGAGTGAACAATACTGTCCTGGAATGACGATGTCCTCATTTGTGGAAGCTTGCAAGCAAAGGAGAAACTGGAATCAAGACCTACAAAACAAAAACAAACAATAAATCAAAAGAAAAAAGAAAAACACAACTGAACTTACTTGGGTTGCCTCCCATAAGCGCTTGTTTAACGTCAATAGCTCGACGTGTTAACCGAATAGGCATCAAGGTGGTCTAATGTCAGTTGTTCCTTCAACCGTGCTCTTCCTAGCACTTTTCCTGTATCCCACCAACATGGTCTCTGATGTGTTCTTAGGGTCCTCAAAAGCTTTTAAAATCTCCTTCTCCTGTTGGACTCTAATGATTAGCTCCCTGCGCTCAATATCAATTGTAACCCTCCCTGTAGTAAGGAATGGTCTCCCTAATATAATAGGCATGGCAGGATTCTCTTTAATGTCCAAAACAAAGAAATCAACAGAAAGGAAAAATCTACCTACTTTAATCAGAACATTCTCCACAATTCCATAAGGACTAACCACAGACTGGTCAACCAACTGGAGCCTAACAGTAGTAGATTTTATCTCTCCTATATTTAGCTTTTTGCACAATGATAATGGAATGATATTTATGCTAGCCCCTAGATCACATAGTGCTCTACAAGAATAAGTACCAAAATTACAAGGAATTGTAAAACTCCCTGGATCAGACAATTTTTCTGGTACGTTCCGTTGGACACGAGCACTGCATGTCGATGCGAGGTATACAGTCTCCATCTGCTTTTCCTTCTTCTTTTTGTTCAGCCATTCCTTCATGAACTTCTTATAATGAGGCATCTGCTCTAGTGCATCTGCAAAAGGAATATTAACAGTCAATCCTGTAAAAGCATCAAGAAACTTATTAAACTGAGCCTTAGAATTTTTCTTTTTCTTATTCTTTGACTTAGGAACTAAAGCAGTAGGAGAAGGGATAGACGGCTCAAGTATAAGCTTTTCAGCTTCGTTTGAGGTGGTGCCCTCCTCAACTTCTCCAGTGAGTTCCTCAGTTTCAGTAGTCTCATCCTCCTCAGCTACTTGAGTTTCCTCCTCGTGATGCACAAAGATGGCCTTGCAGTACTCCAATGAAGATTTCTCCTGTTCAGCTAGGGCTTTACCTTTGTTCATAGTGTTGACAACACTTACCAGTTGTCCCAGTTGAGTCTCTATGTTTTTGATAGTTGCAGAATGACCATTGACAGTAGTGTTTATGGCAATCACGGCCTCCTCGAGCTTATTTGACCTGTTACTTGATTCTACAATAAAAGCTCCAACTAGATCCTCTAAAGACTGTTTACTTTCTTGCTTAGGAGTGAAGCCAGAAGGATTCATAACATTCTTATTATTTGCATACGAAAAATTCTCATGATTTCTATTACTAGGGTGATAATGTGTAGGTGCAGAATTATTATTGTACCCCCTAGAATTAAAATTAGAGACATACTGAACCTGCTCGAGATTTTCCTCCTGAGTCTGGGATGCAAGGGCAGCTGCAGACTCAATCGATTGAGCACTCCCTGTACCTGAAAACTTTAAAAATGCATTAGCAAGGGAAGACATCTGGGCCTGAAGTGCACTTACGTTGTCAATCTCGAAGACTCCAGCAGCAATCTTTTTTGGTCCCAACCGCTCAGATGGCCACTGATAGCTATTGGTGGCCATTTCCTCTAGCAAAGTCCTAGCATTCTCAACAGTTTTGGACAACAGAGTCCCACCTGCAGCTGCATCAACGAAAGTTTTTGTACTAGGAGTTAAGCCATTATAAAATAATTGAACCTGAAGCCAGTCGGGATAGCCATGCTGAGGGCACTTCCTCAGCAGCTCTTTAAATCACTCCCAAGCCTCGAACAGCTGCTCATCAAACTGCTGCTGGAACGTCCCAATCTCAGTCCTCAGCTTGACTGTCTTGGCAGGAGGGAAGAATTTCTTTAAAAACGCCTGGACCAAAGCATCCCAGGTGGTAATGCTCCGAGGTGGAATCGATTGCAACCAATCACGAGCTTTATCCTGCAAGGAAAAAGGAAATAAACGTAAGCGAATGACATCTTCAGAAACACCATTTAATTTTACTGTCCCACAAATGTCCAAGAAAGATTTTAGGTGAGAATTGGGATCCTCTGTGGGCGATCCTCTGTAGGCGCAGTCTCGAGCCATCTGAATGAGACCCGTTTTCAGCTCGAAATTATTAACATTGATCGGGGCATAGACAATCCCCGACTGTTGCTCCTGAAAGACTGGTTGAAAGTAGTCTCTAATAGGCTTAGGCTCCTCGGGGTTAGGATTGGCCATTTGGATACAATTAACTTTACTTTCCCTTCGAAGTTTATTAAAAAAGTCTCTCAATCTCCAGGTCAAAGGGAACTAAGGCCAACTCCCTAACCTTTCGCATACACCAACAAAACTAACCTAAAAAGGAAAATAAAAAAAACAAACAAGGAAAGAAAAAAAATTAGGAAAAAAAAAAACTAGAAAAGGAAATAACTAAATCTAAATAAGGAAAATATAATCTACAAAAGGAAAAGATAAACAAATATGGAATGCAAAAACAAATATGGCAAAAACAAATAAGGAAACTAGCAAATAAGGAAAAACTAATCTAAAAAGGAAAAGACTAAAACGTAAAAGTCTATCTATGGAAAATGCAAGCAAATATGGAAAAATCTAAATATGGAAAAGAAAAACAACAAAGGAAAAAAAAATGCAATCTACCTAAAAACAAAAATAACAAAAAAAAAATACACCCTAAACTAAGACCGGACAATTTTTCTTCGATATTAAAAATGACTAAATTTGCCAATCCCCGGCAACGGCGCCAACAACTTGATGTGAAATTCGAATGTCGTCCTCTGGATTGGGTTTCTAATCAATTTTAATTACCGGAAATACTCTTGACCGATTTTATTTAGGGATCCGAATGAAGTAAGAATGAAATTAGATCAAACACAAAACAATGCAAAAAGTGACAATCCGATGGAAACAATGGTCTTAGGGATGTGATTTCACCAATTGGGATTATGGATTAATAAATGGATTAACAACATGCTACAATTCATAAATCTTGGGAAACGAAAACCACACATATCTCTCCCGAGCATACATGATTCTCCCACATGTAATTGAACCCGATATCCCTATCTAAATTCAATAAAAATGCAAGGCATTAAGGATAACCTTTTTAACGATTTCTAGAATTAACTATAATCTCCCGATTTCTAGCTAAATCCTAGTTATGCATAATGATTTCTAAGCTAAATCCTCTCTCCCGAGTTAGATTCAAGCATAAACATCAATCAATTTATGTCCGGTAGATTGAAAGCATTAAGAATACAATTATGCATAAATGAAATCCATAGAAAAATCCATACAATCAATCCAAAAGTGCCCAACGGCTACATCAATCCCTAAGAGTAAAGACCTAGCTACTCATACAACGCGTTACAATATAGCTACGATCTAAAACAACCATAAACACTAACTAAAGTAAGGGAAAAAAGAATTAAACACTATGTAGGCCGAAACCGCACGTCCCCGTCACGATCCCCACGAACAATGGCTTGATTTCCACTTTGCTCCCACTTGTTCAGCTCCAAAAACACTGTTTTCTCCCTGTTTTACGACTCCAAGGTGTCCAAAAAAAGTCCCCCCAATCAGCCCTAATCGCAATCTTTAAATAAGGCAAAAATTGGTCGTAGCGTCGCGACGCTACCGCGAAATCACGGATTCTGGAAGTTCGCCGAGAGCGTCGCGACGCTGATCCTAGCGTCGCGATGCTATGAATTTTTTTTTATTTTTTATTTTTTTTATTTTTTAGATTGAAAACTCCATTTGACTCCAATTGCTCACTTTAGCTTCAAACACATACTTCCTACAAATAAAACATATAAATGCATAAATTTGGCCAAATAATTGTAAAAGACTAGCTTAATTAATTACAGAAAAATAGCTAGCTATGCTCGCTATCATCCATAGATGAATCAATTAAGGTTGTAAACATTTTGCTCTAGATCTTGGATTATGAATCTTTTTGGTCAAAACCAGATGGAATTAAAGTACTCATACTCCATTTCAAGGTTCATAGTTTTGACTCAATTGTCTGTTTCCACATCATCCATTTTAAAATTCAATGGACCCTCGATGTTTGTTATCAGCTATGGTAACAAGAGTTTCAACTAAACTAAAATAGTATTCATCAGGGTGAATTAACAACCCTCCCACTACGTTGAGGCTCTCTCAACAATTGAGAAGGACGGGACTGACTCATTGTGCCAGCTTGACCAACAACCCTTGTCGAATAACTAGCCTGATCAACAACTCTTGTTGAAGGACTAATCTGATCAACAACTCTTTGTGGATAGATTTGTAGCTTTACTAGATAACTTACTTTAACACTGTTTAAATGTGTGGTTTGTGATCTCTAACATGGTCTTCTTCTAAGAAAAATATGCATTTGTCCATACAAATCCTTTCTCTTTAAAAAAGAGGTATCCATAACTCGTTTCTTTGGAATAACCTACAAATAGGTACACTTTCAAATAAGGTTCCAACTCCTTCGGGTTTGTCTCAAACATATATGTAGGACATCCCTAAGTTTTGAAACGACATAAACGTACTTTATTCTCTTTTCAGAATTCAAATGATGTTTCAAAAACATTATTTTGAGAGAACCACATTCGTATTTTATACTGCAATGTTCACTGCATATCCCTAAACGAGTTAGGCAACCGTGCATAGTTTAACGAACCATGTTAGACAAGGTTATGTTTCTCCTTAACGAACTATGGTGAACTAGGTGTTGAAAGTTAGGACGTAATTCCATGTTCTATCAAATAAACTTAGAATCTTGAGTCCATATACTCCCCCACCTTGGTCGTATCGAAGTGTCGTTATCATTTTACCTAATTCTTGGTTCTTAACCTCGGCCTTATACTTCTTGAACATTTCAAGAGTTCGAACTTATTAGGTAGAATATACCTTGAACAATCATCATTTAAAACTAATGAATTGTAAATTCCCTATTTGAGCTTTGACATTCATTGATTAAAAAATCAGAATGTATTAGCTCTAAAGTATCTTTGGCACGATAACCTTTTTCCTATAATAGGTCATTTAGTCAGTTTAGTTTTAAGGCATGACTTATAGGGAGATAATGAGTCGTCTTATAACCTTTTTAGAAGTTCATTTTAGGTTAATGTTCAATCCTATTGAAATTTAATATACCCTAACCTCAATTGCCAAAGATAGGTACTTTTGAGAAACACATTTCCTTTTGGTTGGCTCTCAATGATTTAAATATCTCATGATTTAAAATCGCTGTAGACACTATCGGTCTTAAAACGTATATATTATTCTTTATGTTTGCAGAAAAAATAGTGGCATCCTTTTGAAATGAAAAGTTCATACATTAAAAGGTAACATAATAGCCCTGTTCTTGCAAACAAGATATAGAAATCAAAATTTCTTTTAATCTTAGGAACTATATACATCAAATAATATGTATTGTTCCTTGAGAAGAATAACTTTATGTCTCCCACTGCCATAGCCGAGATGAACTCTTCTATTTCAATTCTAAGAGTTATCTTAACTAGTTCACTACTAGTGCCAGAAACTCATTCCTTGAAAAGAACATACGTGATTAGTGAGCCCTGAACTGAGTATCCATGTTGAATCACTATTCATAATAAGCACGTTTTTAAGACGAATAAATCATATTTCGAGTCTTGGGACATGTTCCTTTTTGCTAGGCAATTTTCTAAGTCATATTTATTACAAACATTTCGAGGTGAAATAAATATAACACTTTCAAGACATTCCACATTTTAAGACTGTTTCAAATCACTGACCACGACCTAGTGTTTTAAGTTTTCATAGTTGTATGTTTTGTACCTAATAATGGTTTTAGCGTATAGACGTTTATAAAACTTATACACATTGTTGAAAACAAGCAAACAAACTTTAAATTGGTTGACTAATATTTAACCCTTTTACCTAATCCAATCAATTTAGCAAAAGTAATTAAGCGCCCCATTAATCATTCTTTTGCAACGATACTTCAGAGGTTTAGAGCAACTCCCACCGAGGGGTGATCAGCTAACTCCTCTGAACTGAGAAGTTCTCAACCAAACACTAACACAATAATCACTTCTCGTAAGTGTGACCCTCCATTTTCAGATCCCAGAGGACGGCCCCAGCAATGCTTCTGAATGGAAAAAAAATGTTGGGAATGGCCCTAAGAAACCTTATCCATTTCTGGAGTTTGCGTTGTTCTGAATCCCATGTTACATCCCTCCGAATGGTGTAGTAGCTCCAGGGCATACTTTGCTGGCGCAACATAGGAATTTCACGGTGAAACCCAATGGAAGAGACCGTAGGATGTGTTGACACACTTCCTTCTCCCACTTACTATAAATAATTTCTTCGTTCACCTTGATAATGATTTATCCAAACACCTTCCGAATGGAGCAGTTGCATTAGTAAGCAACACGAGGCAAAGCATAAACCTGACGGTGTGAACTTGGGGAAGAGCATGAGAAGAAAACGATTTATTTTCATATACCTTTTTCCTCCCACTAAGTATTTTAAAAATTAGGGTCTTTTACTTAGGTAAATTCTGGCTAAACGAATCTATCTAAGTTTATGCCTTATATTTAACTTTTTAAATAAGGTATTTTCTCTAATAGCGTCGCGAATTAAACCCTTTTAATTTCCTAGTGACATTGCATGCTAATAAGACCATGGTTAATTCAACTCAGGTACCGGATTACCGGGATAGTTCTCTTATAACCAAAGCCTTATATCCTACTTAACATATTTTAATTATATTAAAACACTAAGTAGGACGTTTTTCTAATCCTATTAGAAAACAGTGATCTTAGGTCTAATTTAATTTTAAATGGTTTTAAAATATATTCATTCTACCTAAGATCCTATGTTAGCATGCAACTCTTTGTTATAGGTTGACGGTTTCTATTCATTGACAATAAATCTATAACTATGCTAAGGTGGTTTCATGTTTCATGCTTGTTCATTTTTCGTTTATTAATATAATTATTATACTAAACGAGCTAAACGAATTTTAGAACATTCAACATGCATCTAAAACCCTAACTCATGCATTTCATTTTATTATAACACTTATAATAATTACTAATGCATGAAACATGCTTTCCTATGGTGGGATTTTAAATCTATTTGACATACATTATGCATATGTGATTCTGATAGCATACAATTATGCTAGTTATTTTGGCTAGTTTTGTGCGTTAATTGTGAACTTTAATGTCTTTTTATGTTGAAATTATAGAAAACCGGGCTCGAGAAGCAAAATCGGGAATTTTACTCCAAATTAAAAGCTTTGGTCCATAATTGAAGAAAAGTGGAGGCCCAAAAGCTCAAAAGAGTAAAGAGTTGTAGGCCAATTTTCGTGCATTGAGGCTTCTAGAAGGCCCAGCGTCGCGACGCTATCCTTAGAGCGTCTCAACGTTGGTTGGAGTAATCGGCAAGAAAAAAATATCAAAGCATTGCGACGCTGTGATGTCAGCGTCGCAACGCTGTTGAACTTGGGCAGCAAGGCAGTCCGATTCTTCCCCTATAAAAAGGCCATTTCCCAATGGTTGAAGGCATTCCAATTTGGGGGGTTCTCCCCTAGCTCAATAGAGAGTAAAAAGTGAGTAGAAATGAGAGAAGAAAGGTGGAATTGATCGGGATTTCGAGGCTCAACACTCGAGATGATCGTGACGGGAGCATTCGATCGACACAACGGTTATTTCTTCTTGATTTTTCTGTAATTTCTTATTATAATTGAGTTAGGACCATGGATCAGGATTGTTGGGCTAAAATTATTCTCATTTGTGAGTAGATCTTGAGACCTAGGGTCGCTAATTTAGCTAATTGGATTATGTATCCTAAATTATTTGGATATTGTAATGAATTTCTTCATATTTGATCTATGCAATTTATGCTAGCTTCATGCTTTTAATCTCTTGGTCACGGATTGATTGAGTTGTTGGTCTAAATTGATACTCGACAGAGAGAAGTTAGATTAGATCCCAATTGCATGGCTAACAATTGTTTGGAACACGGAAGTGAAAAAGAATTGTTATAAATCTATGATGAAGTTGCTTAATGCCATACTATAATTAACTAAGAAAATGGACACATAAATTAGTTATGTTAGTATGAGATGTGGAGGAACTTGAGAGAGAAATTCACTTAAATTAGTTCTAGATTTATGAAATTGAAGATTAGTAATTACATGTATTCATTTAATTGAGCTGCAAATCCAAAGAGCTAATTAACACCGTAGGTTGAATCCTCTTGATAGGAAATTTCCATTTTATTGCATGTTTCTTTTCTTCTTAGTTTCGTTAATTTTCACTTGATCACTTGAGTTGAAATTCTAAATAAAATTAAGCATGATAGTTCTTGGTAATTAATGGATTTAATTCAAATTCCCTGTGGATTCGATACTCGGTAATACCTACCGTTTTATATTACTTGTGACCCTTGCGCTTTCAGATTGCACCCAACAAGGTTTTGGTGCCATTGCTGGGGAATTTGTTGTTTTCCATTAATATTGAGGATTAAGTGTTTGATTTTAATTTAGAAATTTATTTTTGCATTTGAATTTCTAGTTTAAGAAGTTGTGGCAAAATTTTGAGAAGTTATAAGGTGGATAGTTTGTTCTTGGAAGATTTGTGTATTTAATCATGGCAGATCAAGAAGACAAGGCGATTCAAGATTATTTCTTGCCAAAATTACCATTTAACTACTATGGGATAGCTTATGAGCCAATTGTTACTAAGCATTTTGAGCTGAAGGCAAGTCTCATTCAAATGGTCTGAGAAAATGCTTTTAAGGAACACCCATCAGAAGATCCGCACATTCATCTGTGATCATTTTTGGATATCTGTAGAATGGTAAAGATCAGTGGAGTTAGTCCTGACACTATTCACTTGCAATTATTTCATTTTTCTTTGCAAGATAGGGCTAGAGATTGGCTAGATTCATTCACTCCAAACAGTATTTTAAATTGGAATGATTTGGTTAAGGCTTTTCTTACAAAAGTTTTCCAATTAGCTAAAATTACAAAGCTCATAACTGAAATTGGGTTATCTAAAGAATTGGAAGATGAGCAATTGTATGAGGCATGAGAACGTTATAAGGATATGTTAAGGAAATGCCCACAGCATGGGTACCCTGACTGGCTTCAGGTACAACTCTTCTATAATGGTTTAAAGTGTGACTTTAAGACAATTTTTGACACTACGGCAGGAGGTAACTTTTTAGCCAAAACAATCAAGGATGCTCGAGCCTTAGTAGAAGAGTTGGCTTTAACAAGTTACCAATGGCCTGAAGGATTATAATTCCTTTTGGCAGCAGAAGCAATCAAGAACGATCTCGTTTTAATTTCAATTTTAGAAAAACCAATACGTTGTCAAATCAAATTACATAAACAATTTCTAAATTAAACAATTAAGCATGCTGAAAAATTCAAGAACTAAACTATTTGGATCAAGAAACTTACATGGATTTTGAAGAACACAACACAATGCTCCAAATCGCGTTCTTCTTCCTCCCAATGAACACGACCCTTCGGATCACCCAGTACGCTCTACGATTACTGAGAATGGCTTGTGGGAACCCAAAATTTGTCTTGGAAGGGAAAAATTCAGCAAAATTCTTGCTGGATCTTTTTGAGAGAAAAAAAGAAAAACACAGAGAGATTTTTTTTTTCTTCTGTTTTGCGTGAATGAGAGGAATGAGAGACCGTTGGGGAAACTCCCTCCTAACTCTACGATAAGTGGGGAGGGAGTTATTCCCTACTTAATCTCTACCGTTGATCATAATCGACGCGATCTAGGCCGTCTATTAATTAAATAATAATTATCATTTATCATTTAATTAATTAAATAATTACAATTAATTTAATTAAATCAATATTAATTAAACCAACTATAACATAAGGTATTTAATTCAATTTGAATCATATTCAATTGAATTAAATTGGTCATTCAATTAATCTCATTAATTGAATCCACATTAATTAAATATCAAATATTTAATTAATTTTATAATTGAATCATATTCAATTTTATCTCTCTCATTTAACCTATAGTTTTAATTTGCATCATAATGTACATTAATATAAACTATAGTATTAATTTGATTAAATCACAATTAACCAATCTAAATTAATTAATTCCCAATTAATTAATTCACGAATTAATTAAATATCACATATTTAATTAAATTCATAATTCTCTCTTTAATTAATTTTGAATCATATCAAAAATTAATTATAAAGTTTAATTCTTTTATTAAACTTTATAATATAATGTATCTTCATACATTATATTAATTCCCTTTAATAACAAGTCTAAACTCATTAATCGAGTCAATCAACATTCGTTAACTGTGGGTCACTCCACTAAAGACCCACAGCTGCACTCTTCTCACTGTAGAATATTTCTGTGTCCATGGATATCGACCAATACAGTAAGTCAATCCTTCACGTGTGTTCGTAACACCAGCTGGGTCAAATTACCGTTTTACCCCTGGGTTACTGTTGGGCTCCTAGAGTGAGTAAAAATGCGATATAAAAATGCTCTAGAACTCTGTGCAAGTATACACAGTCCACAGCAAGTAATAAGTATTATCAATCCAAGGCCTGAACTAGCTTCCACTTTATCTATTTTGTATAACTTTTTAATGGTTTCAAAGATGGTAAAAATGTTTGGTTTTTATAAGAATAATGTTGAAGCAAAATAAATGACAGAACAAAGAATAAACAAATAGGCAGACAGATTAGAAACAGGCGTTGGTCAGGCTTCAGTAATTGTTTTAAAAGATGCTCTAGCAATATTATTTATCATGCAAACTCTCGCAGTATTATTAGCGGATTCCTCCAGGAACTCCGGATCTTTTGGAATGTGTTTCAACCCCAATGAAGTACGACCGATCAAGCACTAGGCAACTGGCTATCCCTAGCTCAGTCACTGGCGTTCACCAATACACAATGATCATAGTGTGATTAATCGCCACACACTCTCTAAATCATCCCTGAAACTAGAGAGAGGTATTCATACCGGCTGGCCAAGCGAGCATAAAAAAGAAATGAACACAACAATTAATCAAGATGCATAGAATCAATATTTATTACTAAAGTTAAGCACGACAATCACATTGTGTCCTAACCAACGCCTAAGCTACTTAGTTCATAATATGCATGGAAACACACGCTACAATCTGAGTAAGCATGTCCATAATTACAAGATAATAAAAGGAAATATTAATCTCCTTGATTAGCTTGCAACGATGGTCTCTTCTAGGTGGTCTCCAATCTCTCTCCTCTATTCGGCTCCCAAAGGTGGAAGGAACTTCACAAGAATGGAATGTTTTCTCCCAAAAGTGGAATGATCTTGACTTGGGCGGCTACTTCCTTTTATAGAAGGATAGGAGGCTTGAATTAGGTCAACATGGACACGTGTAGGGCTCTCCTTGCTCCTTTATCCCGAAAATAATTCAACTGAAGTCGGTTCATGAAGTTGGCTAACGAGCTGTGACGTGGCAGTTCTGCTCCCAGTTTTGCTGCAGCACAGAATTTGCTCCCTCAAGTCGCCCAGCAACAGATTTTGCACAAAATGATTTCCAAAGCTTCCATTCTTCCAAATGGGCTAAAACATGTAATATATATCTAAACCAACCCTATTAAGCACAAAAGACACACAAATCAATATAGAAATGAGGCCTAAATAACTACCTTTTAGGCAGTTATCACACCCCCAAACTTGAACTATTGCGCGTCCCGAGCAATACTGACCAACATTCCCTTAAGAATTCAAAACATTAGACAAAGCATAGCTTAATCAAAACAGATAATCCAACACTACCTTCAACCTTTACCTGAGCACTCTGCAAAACCAAGCTCTGTTGCAACAAAATAATTCTTCCGGCATGGACAAATAATCACCACTTTTAACTCAATTCTAAGAACTTGCCACAGCTTAGCTCTATTATCAGACATATCAAAACATATTTTCAAGGGGTTTATGTTTTTGTTTTTCAGACTTAAAGCAGCCCTACAGTCATAAGCTCTTAAGCACGGGATGACCCACTTTATGGTGCAGTATACCCTTGCCTCAAACTTATCACCAACTAGGCTCAATACTCATTGCAAAGCTCAAAAATCCTTAGTTATTCTATCTCTTGCCCCTCAGAATGGCGACATTTTATGATGAAGCTCACCTAAGTTCTGGGAGATGGAAAACTGCTGGATTATCATTCATCCCTCAAAACTTTTGCTCCATGAATTTTCTCAAAATTTTCAACAACCACTTTTTTCAGCAAATAATTTTTCATCATTCTTCACATTTCCTAGGTCACCTTTTGACGCGAAGACAAACTGTGGGTATCACAAATGTCCCCGGTTACTCAATAACCTAACAAATTGTTTCACGAAGGAGAGGAATGCTCGAACAAAACTATTGGAGTAGCAAAAAGTCCCCCAAACTTGAATTATTCATTGTCCCCAATGAATTATCAGTTTTTGCAATTATACCCCCAAACTTAAATTTTCCTATCTGAATTCTAAAACTAAGCGTGGGACTAGACCTAAGCTTAAAGTGGATCACATAAGTCAACACTACCTCCAGAATTTTCTTTGCCGCAGAAACGACCAGGCTAGAGAAAATGCTCAAGCAAAAGGTTTCTGGAGATCAGAATACCTTGATCTGATTAAGCTTAGCCAGTCCAAGCTTAAAAAATTCAGAAGGAATTAGTTAAGTTAGATTTACTCAGTGCTTATGGAACAGAAATAACTTCGGAAATTTCATTAAAACAAAGAGAAAGGAATTACAAAAGCAGATATATTTTTTTAGAAGCAGAAAAATTAAAAAGAAACAAGCAAACATATTAGCCAGCGGGGTTAGATATGCGCGAGCAAACAAAAATGGAAAAACAAAAGTAATGCTCGCTCAAAATCATCACATTAGTCAGTCTTCCTGACCCTGCTCTTCATCATCCTCCTCTTCTCTTTCAACAGGTGGGGGTGGAATCCAAGGGTTCAACAGATCCTCAAGGAATGCTGGAAGGGCTGGATACGGCTTGGAAAAATTATCTTGTAGTGCCTTCTTCAGATTGGCATCACGATTGCTAACATAGTTCCAGAAGGTTAAAGCTTGCCTCTCGGCAAACTCTTGCCTGCTGGCCGAAAGTGCAAGTTGTTCTAAAACCGTGTTGATGTCGTAGATAAGCCCACCTTGACGTGCCTCCTGCGTACGCTGAAGCCGCGCCAAGTTAGGCGTATCTATAATTCCCTTGTCAAACAGGATAACATCTCCCTCATCCACTGGAACCTCTGCTCTTCTGCAAAGCATCGTGATTGTGTTCGGAAAGAACAGTTTCCCCACTTTCTTTTTCCAACAACCAGAAATCTCATTAACAATCATCTTCCCTACATCAATGCTAAGAGACCGCAAAATCGCGAAAGCCTGAAGAACCCGTTCCCTCGAGATCGTCGAGTCATGAGTCGTTGGAAGCATCCTCTGTCTAATAAATCCCATCGACGTGTTCGCTTCCCTCTTCAGATAAGCTGACTGAAATGTCCTTTTCCCTGTCTTGGACAGCTGCCACTGTGCCCCTTCAATACCCACCTCCCGCACAACATCACTTAACTGCTCATTAGATGGCGCTACAACCATCTCATTATAAGCTGCATGGGGGAAATCTGAAGGTTATACAGTGCATTGATAGCACTAGGACTCCAATCTACCTCGACTCCTCGAACAATCACCTGGAAACCATCTTCTTTATCAATATTAGCATAAAATTCACGCACCACCTGTGCGTTTATAGACTCAGGCTTCACACAAAACAACTCCCAGCGATGGTTTGCAATGTCGGTCCTTAGAAAATGTGGAAGATTACCGCTAAATCCTCTTTCAAACAGGAAGTCTCTTTTCAGCAGCTCAGCGTATTTTGCTCTGGAAAAATTGTTGATGAAGCGACCATGTTCTTCTATTTCATCAGGTTCCTCCGATGCTTCAGCAACACTTTTGCCCTTTTCCGCCCTTCGCTTGAGCAACCGCTCTTCCTCAGCCTTTTTCTCCGCCTCTTCTCTTGCTCTTTCCTCGACTTCCTTCTTCTCACGCTCTATTCTCTCTGCATTCTCTCTTTCAGAATCTGTGGTTGGAGGCGAAGGAGTATCAGTTCGGACAACCCTAACGCGGCCTGCTTTCCTCTTAACGCGGCGACGTTTCGGTGCTTCTGGCATGATCACCTCCACTCGAGCCTCCTACACTGGCTCATTATCCATTACCTGAACATCTTCTGCCTGTTGCTCTTGCACATCCTCGGCCTACTTTTCTTGAACTTGTTCAGAAATTTTTTCTCGAACTTCCTTGGTATTTTCCTCTCGAACTTCCTCTGTTTGCTCCTCTTGAACTTTTTCTGTATCCGCGACTCTTTGCTCAGCCTCCTCTGGGTTCTGTACATCAGGTTCTTGCAGGTCTCCTTCTTCTACTGTGGCAGCAACAACTTCTGTTGCCTTTTCTTGTTCCTCAGCCCTCTGTTGTCGTCTTCGTCTCTTGGCTTCTTTCTCCTCTAGTGTTTTTTTCTTCTTCGCCTTTACCTTCTGCACCTCAGGGGTAACAGGTACCTCTTCCTCCTCATTCTCTCTTTCTTTCCTCGCTCTTGTTTTTGCCATGAAGGACTCAAGGGTTTAACAGAGAAAGAAAGCGAAAACGAAAGCAAAAGATCGAAGCAAGAAGATGAAGTAAGAGAAACGTACCGAGGGTTGTCAATAAATAAGGCTTCAACAAAATAAAATCCTAACAGAAAGATCTTGCTTTCATTAAATTGAAATTACCGTTTTAAATCGCATGCAACCGGTAGAATTAAACCATCCAACGGTAAAATCTGGAATTCAAACGCCCATGGTAAATAATTATGCGTTGTCAAATAGCCAGAACGTTGGATCATTCCTGCATGACACGTGGCAGCATCCATGCAATCTACCTGCCCATAGAAAATTAAAAATCGAACGGTAAAAATAATTACTCCAACAAACCCCTTCTTATTCGGACGATTCGCTTCAGCCATAACTTTGCCGCAACAACTTTCTGAACCTGAAGAGTCCTGGATACGTAATTCGAATTTCAAAGCAGGAAAATCAAATCTTTTAAATTCAAATTTAAATTTAACCGATCAAATCAAATCTAATCCCCCTTTTTTTTATTTATTTGAAGCCGGATTAATTAGAGGAAATCTTTATTAAACCTACACTAATTAAAATGTAAATCTAAACTAAAATCTAATAAAACCGAATCTAAGATAATTCAATTAAATAAACTAAAAATAAAATCCAACAAAATCAAATTCAAATAGACCTAGATAAAATCTAAAATAAATTCTACGAAATTAAAAATAACAACAGAAAATAAATCATTAAACGAACTAAATCTAGAATACTCAAAATTAAAAATAAATCAGCGAAAAATAAAATTAAAATAAACTCTGGGAGCTCAAAATATTGCTCTGTAAAATGCTCCCGCAAACATCTTGCTCTCTCAATCATCAACCAACTTTAGGGAAGGATATTTCATCTGGAACTCCTCTCCCCAATAATGTTTGACACGCTGTCCATTCACTTTGAACATTCTCCCATCCTTTTCGTCTTGCAAAGTAACTGCTCCATGGGAGAAAACCTCAATCACCGCAAACGGACCTGACCATTTGGACTTTAGTTTCCCAGGAAACAATTTTAATCTAGAATTATAAAGCAAAACTTTTTGACCTTTGACAAACTCTTTAGGCCTAATTTTCTTGTCATGCCACAATTTAGTCTTTTCTTTATACATTTTCGCATTCTCATAAGAAAATTGGCGAAATTCCTCCAATTCGTTAAGCTGTAACATTCTCATTGCTCATGCACGACTCAAATCAAAATTTAATTTTTTAAAAGCCCAAAACGTTTTATGCTCTAGCTCTAATGGTAAATGACAAGCTTTCCCATATACTAACCGATAGGGAGACATACCTAGAGGAGTCTTATAGGCTGTCCTATAAGCCCAAAGAGCCTCGTCCAACATAAAAGACCAATCCTTTCTAGATGGATGGACTACTTTTTCTAGAATTGATTTAATTTCCCTATTACTTATTTCATCATGACCATTAGCCTGTGGGTGATAGGGGGTAGCTATCCTATGCTTGATTCCATACTTAGCTAAAAGCTTAGTTAAGATATTATTAACAAAATGTGTACCCTCATCACTTATTAGAGCTCTAGGTGTCCCAAACCGCGCAAAGATGTGCGATTGGAGAAACCTTGAAACCGTCTTGGCATCACTCTGATGGCATGCAATGGCCTCCACCCACTTGGACACGTAATCCACTGCCAATAAGATGAAAACATTGCAATTAGAAGGGGGAAATGGCCCCATAAAATCAATACCCCACACGTCGAATAACTCCACTTCCAAAATGTAAGTAAGAGGCATTTCATCTCTAGGTCCTAAGTTTCCTCTCCTTTGGTAAGCATCACATTGCTTGTAGAACCAATGGGCATCCTTAAACAAGGTAGGCCAGAAGAATCCACAATGCAAAATCCTCATAGCTGTCCTCTGACCGCTGAAATGGCCTCCATACGGCGAAGAGTGACATTGCTCCAGGATTTCCTTTGCTTCATCACCTGAAACACACCTACGAATAATACCGTCAGAGCATTGCTTATACATAAATGACTCATCCCAATAGAAAAATTTTGCATCATGCTTAAACTTTTTCTTCTGCCTCCAATCCATGTCAATAGGAGTGACTCCTTTTACCAAAAAGTTGGCAATATCAGCATACCAAGGGATCTCCTTTACTACCTTTACCTCAACAGCGAAAAGCTGTTCATCTGGAAAAGAATCGGAAATGGCAGATTGCTCCAGCAAAGATGCTGATGGATCAAGACGAGACAAATGATCTGCAATGACATTCTCTGATCCCTTCTTATCCTTTATCTCCAAGTCGAACTCCTGCAATAATAAAACCCAACGAATTAGTCTAGGCTTTGCATCTTTCTTTGACATTAAATACCTTATTGCTGCATGATCCGTGAACACTGTGACTTTGGATCCAACCAAATATGGCCGGAATTTCTCAAAGGCAAACACAACAGCTAACAACTCCTTTTCAGTAGTTGTGTAGATGACTTGTGCCTCACTTAAAATCCTGCTTGCATAATATATAGGATGGATAAATTGGCCCTGCTTTTGCCCCAGCATTGCACCTACTGCAGCATCACTCGCATCGCACATTACCTCAAATGGTAAATTCCAATTAGGTACACAAAGAATGGGTGCTGAGATTAAAGCAGCCTTCAATGTCTCAAAAGCCTTCCTACAATCTGCATTAAAGTAAAAAACATGATCAGTGCACAATAAGTTACAAAGAGGTTTACTGATTTTGGAAAAATCCTTTATGAACCTTCTATAAAATCCCGCATGACCTAAAAAACTCCGAATCCCCTTCACTGAATTCGGTTGTTCTAATCTTTCAATAACCTCAACTTTTGCTCTATCAACTTCTAGACCATTCTTAGAAATCCTATGACCTAACACTATGCCCTCCTTCACCATGAAGTGGCATTTCTCCCAATTAAGAACTAGATGGGTATCCTCACATCTTTTTAACACCTGACCTAAATTATCTAAACAACTCTGAAAAGACCTTCCAAAAACTGAAAAATCGTCCATGAATACGTCAACAGTGGACTCAATCATATCAGAAAAAATTGCTAACATACACCGCTGAAATGTTGCTGGAGCATTACAAATTTCAAAAGGCATTCGCCTGAAAGCAAACGTCCCATAAGGGCAGGTGAAAGTGGTTTTTTCCTGATCCTCAGGAGCAATAGTAATCTGGTTATACCCAGAATAACCATCCAAGAAACAGTAGTAGGCCTGACCAGCCAATCTATCCAACATCTGGTCAATAAATGGCAAAGGGAAGTGGTCCTTACGGGTGGCTTTATTAAGCCTCCTGTAATCCATGCAAACCCTCCAACCAGTTACTGTCCTAGTTGGGATCAACTCATTGTCTTTATTGCTCACCACAGTGACACCTCCTTTCTTAGGAACACATTGGACAGGGCTTACCCAATTGCTGTCTGCAATTGGATAAATGATGCCAGCATCCAACCATTTAATCACCTCCTTTTTAACCACTTCTTTCATTGTAGGGTTAAGCCTTCTTTGTTGCTCAATACTCCTAAAGGATCCCTCCTCTAGAGTGATTTTGTGCATACAAAAAGATGGGCTAATCCCCTGAATGTCAGCCAATGTCTAACCAATAGCCTTGCGGTATTGCTGCAGCAACTTTATTAAGGCCTTCTCATGATCCGACATTAAATCTGATGCAACAATAATGGGCAACGTCTCACCCTCCCCAAGATACACATACTTTAGATGATCCGGCAAGGGCTTCAAATCTAAAGTAGGTGCCTCAATCAGGGATGGCTTATTCGAGGGAGCCTTTCTTTGATCTAAATCTAAAGACTCAAAAACATCCTCACACCTAAACAATTCTTTTTCATTTTTTCTTTCTAAAACCTCCATACTAACCTCTCCATGATCTTCCAAATGCTTGCTAGCCGAATCCTGTATTGCTCTCTCAACAATTGTGCTCTCCAGAATCCTAATGAAAGAGCAATCTTCCATCTCGTCTGGATACTTCATGGCTTTAAACACATTAAATTTTACTTCCTCATTACAGACTCTCATTGTTAATTCCCCTTTTTGAACATCTATTAATGCCCTACCAGTAGCCAAAAACGGACGTCCTAGAATAATTGGGACATCTCTATCAGCCTCATAGTCTAAGATAATAAAATCAACAGGAAATATGAATTTATCTACCTTTACTAAGACATCCTCAATTTTCCCCTCTGGATATGTGATAGACCTATCAGCTAGTTGGAGTGTAATTGTGGTAGGTCTAGCTTCACCAATACCTAGCTTTCGATAGACCGAAAGAGGCATAAGGTTAATGCTTGCACCTAAATCACAGAGTGCTCCACCTAACTCTTTTCCACCTATAGACACAAGTATAGTAAATGATCCTGGATCCTTAGCCTTGGTTGGTAGCCCATTCTTAAGAATAGCACTACATTCCTCAGTAAGAGATACAGTTTCAAACTCACCTAACCTCTTCTTTTTAGTTAAAATATCCTTAAGAAATTTAGCATAATTAGGCATTTGCTCTATAGCTTCTACTAAAGGGATATTTATATCCAATTGCTTAAGAATCTCTAAAAACTTTTTAAATTGACCATCCTGATTCTTAGGCCTTTGCCTTTGTGGAAAAGATAGAGGTGGTACATAAGGTGGGGGTGGCACATAAGGTGGTTCCACATCTGGAACAGAACCAGATGCTCCAGCATCTTTATTGCTGCCTCCAGCACCCTGACCAGACTCCAACTCTTTCTCAACAACAACAACATTTCTATCACAATTATTATCTATATCTTGGGTTTTACTAGGCTCTTTTCTTTCTTCTAGGGGTTTACCACTCCTAAGAGTCACTGCCTTTACCTGCTCCTTACCTTCCCTTCTAGGGTGTTCAGTATCTGATGGAAGTTTCCCTTGAGGCCTTGCCTTCAGCTCATTGGCTAACTGACCCACCTGCAATTCCAGGGCTCACATTGAAGCTTGATTACTTTGAATTGCGGCGTCTGTACGAGCCATAAATTCTTTCATCATTGCCTCGAGAGAATTCCCCGAATTTTGCTGGGGCAAAGCCTACTTATTTTGCTGGGGCAATACCTGCGCTTTAGCAAATCCCAGCTGGTTCACCTTTTGCTGTGTTTGCACATTACTCCCTTGTCCTCCCCACGCGAAGTTGGGGTGGTTGCGCCAACCTGGATTATAAAAGTTAGAATAAGGGTTATTCCTCTGATTACCTACAAAAAACATAGAAGCTGGATTGCTGGGGCAAAACTCGTAGTTGTGATTTTCACCACAATAGACACAAGCTTCCTCTGCAACTTGGTTCACCACTGCAGCAGGCTCCACCGCCGGCGGCTGCTGATGACTAATCACTGTCACATTCTTAAGAGCGTTAGCAATCATTGCAAGATCAGCCCTAATGGTGGACACACCATCAACCTCTAATACACTCTTAACCTTTTTATTTGTGCTTCTAACATCCGACCACTGACAACTATTAGTAGATATTCTTTCTAAAATTTCATAGGCTTCGTTAAAAGTTTTTGCCAAAAGGGCCCCTCCAGCCGAAGCATCAACCATACCTTGAGTTACCGCGTTCAATCCATTGTAAAATGTTTCCATTTGGATACAATGTGGTAGGCCATGGTGGGGACACTTTCGCAAAAGCTCATTAAACCTCTCCCAAGCCTCACTAAAAGTCTCATCTTCAAGTTGCCTAAACCCTACTATTTCACTCCTTAATTTAGCATTTCTATTAGGTGGGAAATATTTACTCAAAAAATTTTCAGCTAACTCATCCCATGTCCTAATTGATCCTGGAGCAAAAGAATTTAACCACGCCTTCGCTCCATCCCTCAAAGAATACGGGAACAAAGTTAATCTAAGAGCATCTCTAGGCACTCCTTGAATTACAAAAGAATCACTAACTCCTAGAAAAGACTTAAGATGTAAATGAGGGTCTTCAGATGACAAACCATGGAATTGACCCACGGTTTGCAACATCTGAAACATTACCGGTTTCATTTCAAAATTTGCCGCTTGAATTTGAGGACGTGCAATCCCTGGATTCAACTCATCAAACATTGGAAAAGCATATGCTTAAATGGCTCTGGTCCTATCGTTCACTACCAAGATAGGATTCTCAGCCTGATTATTTTGCTGCTCATTTTGCTCCAGCGGCAGGTTTTGCTGCAGCACACGATTCTGCTGGGGGTTCGCTGGATCTTCAGGACCCTACGGTAGATGCGGCACGTCAGCCATTTGATTTTGCTGTCTACGCTGCTCTCTCCTTCTTATCCCTAATGTCCTCTCGATTTTTGGATAAAGCTCGAACCCCACCCTAGGCGGATCGCTCATGCACCAAACTCACACCTGCAAAAACAAAAGAAACAATCAAAAAGTTCTAACACCAAACCACCAAAACACATACAAAAAATAGATCAGATAAAAACTTATTCAGTTCCCCGGCAACGGCGCCAAAAACTTGTTGGGCTCCTAGAGTGAGTAAAAATGCGATATAAAAATGCTCTAGAACTCTGTGCAAGTATACACAGTCCGCAGCAAGTAATAAGTATTATCAATCCAAGGCCTGAACTAGCTTCCACTTTATCTATTTTGTATAACTTTTTAATGGTTTCAAAGATGGTAAAAATGTTTGGTTTTTATAAGAATAATGCTGAAGCAAAATAAATGACAGAACAAAGAATAAACAAATAGGCAGACAGATTAGAAACAGGCGCTGGTCAGACTTCAGTAATTGTTTTAAAAGATGCTCTAGCAATATTATTGATCATGCAAACTTTCGCAGTATTATTAGCGGATTCCTCCCAGAACTCCGGATCTTTTGGAATGTGTTTCAACTCCAATGAAGTACGACCGATCAAGCACTAGGCAACTGGCTATCCCTAGCTCAGTCACTGGCGTTCACCAATACACAATGATCATAGTGTGATTAATCGCCACACACTCTCTAAATCATCCCTAAAACTAGAGAGAGGTATTCATACCGGCTGGCCAAGCGGACATAAAACAGAAATGAACACAACAATTAATCAAGATGCATAGAATCAATATTTATTACTAAAGTTAAGCACGGCAATCACATTGTGTCCTAACCAACGCCTAAGCTACTTAGTTCATAATATGCATGGAAACACACGCTACAATCTGAGTAAGCATGTCCATAATTACAAGATAATAAAAGGAAATATTAATCTCCTTGATCAGCTTGCAACGATGGTCTTCTAGGTGGTCTCCAATCTCTCTCCTCTATTCGGCTCCCAAAGGTGGAAGGAACTTCCCAAGAATGGAATGTTTTCTCCCAAAAGTGGAATGATCTTGACTTGGGCGGCTACTTCCTTTTATAGAAGGATAGGAGGCTTGAATTAGGTCAACATGGACACGTGTAGGGCTCTCCTTGCTCCTTTATCCCGAAAATAATTCAACAGAAGTCGGTTCATGAAGTTGGCTAACGAGCTGTGACGTGGCAGTTCTGCTCCCAGTTTTGCTGCAGCACAGAATTTGCTCCCTCAAGTCGCCCAGCAACAGATTCTGCACAAAATGATTTCCAAAGCTTCCATTCTTCCAAATGAGTTAAAACATGTAATATATATCTAAACCAACCCTATTAAGCACAAAAGACACACAAATCAATATAGAAATGAGGCCTAAATAACTACCTTTTGGACAGCTATCAGTTACCTCTGGATCCTTAAGTACCACTGATCCCTCTAATGAACAACCTGTTTAGGGTCCAACCACTAAACATAAATTCATCTCGGGCCAGGAGAGGACAGTGTGCTTTTGTTCAAGCCCCGGAATCAGCCCTTAAGGGAACACACATCTACTTGCCCCAATAGGGGAATGAGTGAATTTCATCTTGACTGTTATGTTCCCAGCCTCCATTCGGTCTTGCCCCTGAAATGGTAGGAATATTGAGTCGGCGAGCAGGCCACTCTCACCCATACAAATCTAAAGACAATCCCTCCTGAAAAGGATTTCATAACAGACTCAGGATTGAGATTGAGTTACCTAGGTCATCCTATTGAAATAGAAACCTAAACTAGTCAACGACGTTACATCTAGTGGTTACTATTTCGCGGTTCGATCTTATGCAAACTCATTTCATAGGATACACCCACCCACATGTCTCCTACATGGTTGCTTTGGATCATTGCATCTGTATCGGATACAAGATGGGCCGTATCACATAGTGTCACCAGGATAAGGTACCCAACCTTATCCCTATAGTCCATCTCTAGGTCCATAGATTTTACCCACTGGTCATGATCCACATCATTCATTGCCTGTCTAAAGGTCAATGGATCCTCAACTCCATCATCAGGTATGACAGTTGGAGTTTCTGCTAAACCCAGATAGCGTTCAGGTTGATTAACAACCCTCCCACTACGTCGAGGCATTCTCAAGTTTTGAGAATGATGGGCTTGACCAGATGTATTGGGCTCATCATCAACTCTTGTTGAAGGTCCAGCCTCTGAACTAGGCTCATCAACAAACTTTGTTGAAGGTCCAGCCTCATCAACAACTCTTGTTGATTCATTTGTAGCTTCCCCAGAAAGTTCACTCAACACAATTTTACTGTGTGGTTTGTGTTCTCTAACGTGGTCTTCTTCCAAGAAAGTAGCATTTGTCAATACAAACACTTTATTTTCTTGTGGATCGAAGAAGTATCCACCTCTTGTTTCTTTTGGGTAGCCTACGAATAGGCAAAAATTTTGAACGTTAATCCAATTTCTTTGGATTTGCCACTAGCACATGTGCAGGGCAACCCCAAATTCTGAAATGACGTAAACTAGCTTTACGCCCTTTCTAGAGCTCAAATGGTGTTTCAGAAACACTCTTTGAGGGAAAAAAAATTCAAAATATAAACTGCAGTCTCTACTGCATAACCCCAAAAAGAATTAAGCAACTGAGCATAACTCATCATAGATCGAACCATGTCTAACAAGGTTATGTTTCTCCTTTCAGATACACCATTATGTTGAGGTGTACCTGGTGCTGAGAGTTGGGACGTCATTCCATGTTCTATCAAATAGTTTTGGAATTCTAAGTCCAAATACTCTCCACCTCGATCAGATCGAAGTGTTTTAATGGTCTTACCTAATAAGTTCTCAACTTCAGCCTCATACTCCTTGAACTTTTCAAGGGCTTCAGACTTATGACTCATTAGGTATAAATAACCATACCTTGAATAATCATCTATGAAAGAGATGAAATATTCATACCCTCCTCGAGCCCTAACATTCATTGGACCACAGAGATCCGTAGGTACGAGCTCTAAGGGCTCCTGGCACGATAACCTTTTCCTGTAAAAGGTCGTTTGGTCATCTTACCTTCGAGACAAGACTCACACGGAGGTAAAGTACCATCTTCTAACTGGCTTAGAAGTCCGTTCTTAACCAATCTCCCAATCCTATTGAGATTTATGTGGCCAAGTCTCAACTGCCAAAGATAGGTACTTTAAGAAACTCTTTGCCTTTTAGGTTGAGTCTCAGCTGTTTTAAACATCTCATTATTCAAAATAGTCCTAGACTCTATTGGTCTTAAAACATATAAATTGTTCTCCAAGTTTGCAGAACATATATCAGCACACCTTTTAGTAATGAGAGCTTCATTTACAGAAAAGGACACTGAATATCCTTGTTCAAGCAAACAAGAAACCGAAATCAAATTTCTTTTTATTTTAGGAACTATATATACATTATCTAATAACATATAACGTTCCCTGGAGAAGAACATTTTAATGTCTCCCACTACTTTAGCTGAAATGAACTCCCCAGTCCCAACTCTGAGAGTCATTTCCCCAGCATCTAATTGTTGCCAAGAGCTCATTCCCTCAAAGGAAGAGCATACGTGATGAGTGGCACCTGAATCAAGGATCCAGGCTGTATCATCATTTTCCACTATACACGTTTCAATGACCAATAAATCATATTTTATTTTCATTGAGTTTTGCTAAGTAGTCTATGTCACATTCATCATGAACAATTTCAGATGAATTAGACATGTGGGCCTGGGGACAGTCCTCAGTTAAGACCAAATCCACGCAATTAGTGTTTAAGTCCATTTTCTTAGTTGTATTAGCGATACCAGTTTTATTATAAACGGCGTAATTAGAGGCATACAAAGAACGATTCATGTTGAAACAAACAAATTAATTTAATTAGTATTCTTGAATTAACCCATTACACAAAATAATATTATTATTTCAATCCAATCAATTTAGCAAAAGTAATGATCGACCCATAGAATAAACATTCATTTTTGCAACGATACTTCAGAGGTTTAGAGCAACAGCTACCGTAGGACAGTCAGCTACTCCTCCCCTAAATTGAGACAATCTCAGCCAATCCCTATTCCCAGAATAACTCATATTCCAATAGTTCTTAGCTACCATTTTTCGGTCAGGAAATTATTAACACCTTAACAATTTCCCGTAAGTGTGACCCTCCATTTTCAGATTTCAGAGGTCGGTCCCAACAATGCTATCATAGGGAAAGTCAAAGTTGGAAATGGACCTAAGAAACCCTATCTATTTCTAGAGTTTGAATTGTTCCAACTCCCATGATCAAGGCCTCCGTAGGGTGATCGCTCCCAGGGCGACTCGCAGGCAGATCATGGGGATCTCACGGTGCAACCTAATGGAGGAGACCGTAGGATACATTGACACGTGTCCTGCTCCCACTTACTATAAAATACTCCCTTATTCACCTTGATATTGATCCATGCAAACACCATCCGTAGGGGGTCACTCCCAAGGTGACTCGAGGCCAAGCATGGACCTCACGTTTGAACTCTTGAGGACGTGAGAGCAAAACATTGATTTATGAAAATCTTGTTTTGATATATTTCCTCCCACTAAGTATTTTTATAATTAAAGGGTCTATTACTTAGGTAAATTCCGGCTAAGTGAATCTATCTAAGTCTATGTCTGAATATAACTCTTATATAAAGATCTTTACTCTAATGTCTAGGTTAATTAAACCCTTTTAATTACCTAGTGACATTGCATGCTAACATTAAACTATGATTAATTCAACTCAGGTTCCGAATCTGTTCCCAAGTAGGAGGTGTTCCGTAACCGTCAACTTAAATACCCCCAGCCTAGACAGAACTTCACCGGGAGAGTTCCCTTATAACCATAGTAATGTTTTTCCTACTTAGTACATTTAAACTATTTTAATCATAAGTAAGAAAATAATTCTAATCCTATTAGAACTAAAATGAGCGTAGGTCTAATTAATTTTAAACAATTTAAAATTAATTCATTTTAACCTAAGGTCCTATGTTTGCATGCAACTCTTTGTTATAGGTTGACGGTTTCTAATCAATTTTATAACTATTATAAAATTTTAATAATTAGCCCTATAACATGCTTCTATGGTGTTTCCTAATAACAATCTAATTCAAATTATTAAACACCATAACACTCATGACGCCGATAACGATAATATAACGATTATATTAATCTAAAGTGGTATCATGCTTCATGCAATTTCAATTTCATTTGATTAATATCGATTATATTAATTAATCATCCACGAAATTAAAATACATGAAATTTGACATTAATATAATATAACATTTATATTAATCTAATTAATGTCATGCTCAATGTTATTCCATTTTCATTTAATTAATATAACATTTTATATTAAATCATACATGAAAACAAGCATTGAAAATGTATTTCCATTCATAATATAACTATTATATTAATACTCACGAAAATAAATCTAAGCATGCATGCTACATTAATAAAATATAACATTTTATATTTATCTAATTAATGTCATGCATCATGCTTTTCCAATTTCATATATTTAATAGAACAATTATACTATATAACTCATGAAATTTAAATTCATGCATAATTATCATATATTATAACATTTATAACATAAAAATGCATGAAACGTGCTTAACCTATGGTGGGATGTAGTTAAATGACATTCATAAAGCAATAAATACCTGAAAAACCGGTATATTGGCCCCTAGGATAATTAAAATAAACAAAATTACATTAATTTCATTGGTAGTTATCCTACTGAGCCTTGAACTGCTCCAGAACCGGCCCGAACCAGCTTGAACCGCTTCAAACTGGACCTATAACACTCGAACCGGACCAACCAACCAGTGAACTGGATCGAACAGCAATGAACCAGACCAAATCAGCTGCAAACCGGACCGCCCATGAACAAACCGCACGCGAAAAAATTAACAGATATTAAATGTCCACGATGAAGCTCAAACACGCGACCACACAAATGCTAGGCACGCGCGCACGCCATCTACTCCAGAAACAATTGAAGGATTAAAATTCCTTTTAGCAGCGGAAGCAATCAAGAACAATCTCGTTTTAATTTCAATTTTAGAAAAACTAATACGTTGGCAAATCAAATTACAGAAACAATTTCTAAATTAAACGATTAAGCATGCTGAAAAATTCAAGATCTAAACTATTTGGATCAAGAAACTTACATGGATTTTGAAGGACACAGCACAATGCTCCAAATCGCGTTCTTCTTCCTCCCAATGAACACCACCTTTCGGACCCACTACGCTCTAAGATTATTGAGAATGGCTTGTGGGAACCCAAATTTGTCTTGGAAGGGAAAAATTCAGCAAAATTCTTGTTGGATCTTTTTGAGAGAAAAAAAGAAAAACACATAGAGATTTTTTTTTCTTCTGTTTTGTGTGAATGGGAGGAATGAGAGACCGTTGGGGAAACTCACTCCTAACTTTACGATATGTGGGGAGGGAGTTATTCCCTACTTAATCTCTACCGTTGATCATATTCAACGCGATCTAGGTCGTCTATTAATTAAATAATAATTATCATTTATCATTTAATTAATTAAATAATTATAATTTTTTTTAACATAACAGAGAAAAATAGCCCTAGCCTTCGGACAGGACCCTGAAACCAGGCAAAACACACAACTCCTCACGGTATACACTCCTAACCGCCGCCGGCAGCTCCTTCAGCCAAACACTGTCTTTGTGCTCAATCGCTGACTGGGCCAGGCCATGCGCCACCTAATTTGCTTCCCGCCGACACCAAGCAAACGAACAACTCACGAAATCCTCTGCAATTATTCTGATTTTGTCCACAAGCACGCCCAGATCTGATAAGTCTCGGGCTTCCGATTGGAGTTTTGCAGCCACTCGAGAAGAGTCCATCTCCACTTCTAACTCAAGCAACCTCGCCTCCTTGGCTGTAATCAGCGCCTCACGGATCGCCATTGCCTCCCCATAGTCAACATCAAATAAACCAGGTACTCTCTTCCTCATTGAAAGCATCACCTCCCCCCTCCCATTTCGAATTACTGCGCCAATACCACATGTCTGTGAACCTCTATTGACTGCAACATCTGTATTTAGTTTATAGCTGACAGATTTGGGTGGAATCCAGCCCTTCACCATCCCCATACCGCTGCCCACAATGCCGTTTTTCCACCTCTGGAATTCCCTAAAGTGACATAGGTAATCCGAGACCTAACTCCATCCCTTTTCCCCTATCGCCCCCTCCACCAATCCACCGAACAACACATAAATCCTGCGATTCCAGACCCACTAGCACATCACCACGAACTCCTCAAAACACTCATTCAACAAATTCTCCCTGCACCACCACAGCAGGTCAGCCACACTTCTTATGCTCGGGGGACCTGAGCGGGGATAAAACGGCGAGCATCGCCACCAACACTTCACTTCCACACATTCCCAGATGGCATGAAAGGTAGTCTCCGTTTCCAATTTGCACCTTTGACACCCTTGATAAATATCCATCCCCCTCCTCCTTAGATTTGTTTCAGTTGGCAGGAGGTCATGGAACAGCCTCCAAGCAAAAAATTTTATCTTACTAGGAATTTCCCTTGTCCAGAAGAACTTCCACCATTTCTGCACTTCCTCCCAATTTGAGGAACTAGGAATCTCTCTAATGGAACAAGCTAGATTGTACCCACTCTTCACCGAGTAGATCCCATCCTTCTCACAATGCCAAACTAGCCTATCCGGGCAGGCCATTCTAGGACGAGGAATGCCAAGGATGGCCTGCACATCATCCCCTTTAAACATCGCCTGAACCATATCCACATTCCATGCCCCTTCAGGACTCAAAAGCTCTGATACTCTCGCATCTGGATCAATCCCTTCCCCCATTAGAATCCTCAGTGACGGAGCCCTCGGAATCCACCTATCCCCCAATATTTTAACAGAACTCCCATTTCCCACCCTCCACCGTAAACCTTCCTCCAAAAGACCCCTTCCCCACACCAAACTCCTCCACACATAAGAGGCGTTGCTTCTCCTTTCGGCCTCTAGAAATGAACATCTCGAGAAGTACCTACCCTTAAGAACTTTCCCCAAAAGGGAATCAGGATTGTCTATTAACCTCCACCCTTGTTTCGCCAACAGGGCCCTGTTAAACAGTTCAAGATCCCTAAAACCCAACCCTCCATTAAACTTTGACACACTCACTCTCCTCCACGAGGCCTAATGGATCCTCCTTTTCACCCCCTCCTCCCCCCACCAGAACTTCGCCATTATACGATTGCATTCCTTTATTAGGCCCTTTGGAAGTTGGAAACAGGACATGGAATAATTCGGGATTGCCTGTAGCACTGCTTTAATCAGTACCTCCTTCCCTCCTGTAGAAAAGCAAGTATGCTTCCATTTGTGAATATGCTCCCAAATCCTGTCCTTAATATATTTTAAAGAGGCACTCTTTTCACCAGCCAACATCACAGGTAAACCCAAATATTTGTCATGAGATCTTACCAAGTTTACCTGAAGGAGATTCGCAATTTCTCGTTGCACATGCTCTTCCACATTTGGGCTTTAAATTAAATAATTATAATTAATCTAATTAAATCAATATTAATTAAACCAATTATAACATAAGGTATTTAATTCAATTTGAATCATATTCAATTGAATTAAATTGGTCATTTAATTAATCTCATTAATTGAATCCACATTAATTAAATATCAAATATTTAATTAATTTTATAATTGAATCATATTCAATTTTATCTCTCTCATTTAACCTATTGTTTTAATGTGCATCATAATGTACATTAATATAAACTATTGTATTAATTTGATTAAATCACATTTAACCAAATTAAATTAAATTAATTAATTCATGAATTAATCAAATATCACATATTTAATTAAATTCATAATTCTCTCTTTAATTAATTTTGAATCACATCCAAAATTAATTATAAAGTTTAATTCTTTAATTAAACTTTATAATATAATGTATCTCCATACATTATATTAATTTCCTTTAATATCAAGACTAAATTATCTCAGAACCCTTTATGAGCTAGCAGGTGGACCTAATGGACCTACAGATCAGAAGCTCCAACGATAGGAGATTGATCAGCTAAACTCATTAACCGAATCAATCAACATTCGTTAACTGTGGGTCACTCCACTAAAGACCCACAGCTGCACTCTTCTCACTGTAGAATATTTCTGTGTCCACGGATATCGACCAATGTAGTAAGTCAATCCTTCACGTGTGTTCGTAACACCAGCTGGGTCAAATTACCGTTTTACCCATGGGTTACCTCTAGATCCTTAAGTACCACTGATCCCTCTAATGAACAACCTGTTTAGGGTCCAACCACTAAACATAAATTCCTCTCGGGCCAGGAGAGGACAGCGCGCTTTTTTTCAAGCACCGGAATCAGCCCTTAAGAGAACACACATCTACTTGCCCCAATAGGGGAAGGAGTGAATTTCATCTTGTACTGTTATGTTCCCAGCCCCCATTCGGTCTTGCCCCTGAAATGGTAGGAATATTGAGTCGGCGAGCAGGCCACTTTCACCCATACAAATCTAAGGACAATCCCTTCTGAAAAGGAGTTCATAACAAACTGAGGATTGAGATTGAGTTACCTAGGTCATCCTATTGAAATAGAAACCTAAACTAGTCAACGACGTTACATCTAGTGGTTACTATTTCGCGGTCCGATCTTATGCAAACTCATTGCATAGGATACACCCACCCACATGTCTCCTACATGGATGCTTTGGATCATTGCATCTGTATCGGATACAAGATGGGTCGTATCACATAGTGTCACCAGGATAAGGTACCCAGCCTTATCCCTATACTATAGACCATTTAGGTTGTTACTTGAACACTGATCCCCGTATACCCCTACATACTAGTCCAAGTTTCATTTAAACAACCTTGGATCTTAGTTTATTGGATTTAGAGTTTATTAATGCAAACTCGATTTATTCAATAACCAAATTACTGAATCACTCAAATAACGACTTATTGAGATCGATTATTTTGTTTCATTTACTATCTACGAGTTTTAGGGCATAAAACCCAACATGGCCGTCTAAGCAATCAGAGTGCAAACAAAAGGGGGAACCATGTGAAAATGATGAGGTGAGTTCTTTAAAATTTCAAGTTGAAACTCTGTTGCTGACCAATACCGCAAGTGCACGGGCCGCAAGTAATATAAAACGGAAATATTCTGAGTATCAAATCCACAGGGAGGCGAAGCGAAAACTAAGCAAAGCAAGAAGTCCTTGAACACTAAAAATACTTGGGCGAAATAATATTTAGGGACCAAAACAATAAATCACAAGGAATTAAAAAAATAAAGCGATTAAAGAAATTAAATTGATCAATCAAGGAAATACAAAATATGGATAAAGAGTTTTTTAAATGGGAAGTGGGGTCTTGAAAATCAATTAATAGCTAAATCATTATTACAATTAACCTATCTCATTGCCCAACTAATTATACTCCTAGAATCTCCGTTAGTCACATAGGATCTCCTGTCGGTTTCCCCTAATTCTAATTAATCCATTTTAACAACCTAAGTGTCCTTAGCGCCATTAAAAATCGTTGATTATTACGCTCTGGTTCATTTTAGGAATCTCAGTTTAATCAACTAATCCCGTTGTCACTACGGGCAATTAAACTAGTTGCATGGATTATGATCTATCCTAATTTCTCTCCGTCGAGATTCCATTAAGAATCAGATCAATATACAATTGGCCAGATTGCATAAAGCATTACGAGCATCCATACAAACAACCAGTAAAGAGGGCAAGAGATAGGCGATTATAACAACATTTTGTTGGGTTTTATGCCCTAAAACTCGTAGATAGTGAATGTAAACAAATTGTATACTTGTTTCAATAACTCGTGTCCTAAGGTGGTCTATCAACTAAGACTAACCATTCATCAGGTATAATCTCTACATGCTGATGAGACTCAACAATCCAATCAGACTCTATAAAGCTATCATTTGTCTCATCAATATCGGACTCAAAAAATTTATCTATGTCTGGCTCAAAATTGTCATCTATCATATGCTCTTCTAAATTTAATGCAGGCAAATTATGCTCATAAATATTCACAGTAGGCATCTCATTCAACAATTCATTTTCAAACAATGCATCATCAAAAAACTCATCAGGATCAAAATTCACATCATCCATAGGCAAATCCTCTAGCTCTAAGCCTAAATTTAACTCTTCTTCCTCATCATCACCAGTCAGTAAATCTAAGCCAATGGAAAAACATGTATACTACACACATAATCGTCCTGGGCGAGATACTGAATACTACTTTCTCATCATAAACGTTAAGAGTTAACTTACCAATGTGCACGCTTATTTCGGCCTTACCTGTAGCTAAGAACGGTCTGCCAAGGATGATGGGTACCTCTCTGTCCTCCTGCATGTCTAGCACGAGAAAGTCGACCGGGAAGATGAACTTGTTAACTTTCACCAATACGTCCTTCACTATACCCATCGGTTGGGTGACTGATCTATCTGCAAGCTGGAGGGTGATATCGGTGTCCTTAAGACCTGTGAGTCCAATATTCCTGTACAGGGAATAGGGCAAAAGATTAATGCTAGCTCGTAGATCACATAAAGCCCTATCAAAAGATACCTCTCCTATAATGCAGGGAACAGTAAAACTCCCTCGGTTTTTTTGTTTCAAAGGCATTTTCCCTGTGACTATAGTGCTACTATTCTCAGATAATCTACACACTTCTTTTTTATTCAAATTTTTCTTCCTAGCCAACATTTCTTTCATGAATCTCGCATAATTAGGCATATTAGAAAGAGCATCTACCAAAGGAATATTAACAGATAACTTTTTGAACATCTCTAAGAATTTAGTAAATTGCTCATCTAATTTTACATTCTTAAACCTATGGGGAAAAGGTAACTCCCTGTAGTCAAAGGTTGGACATTCACCCCTCTTCCTGGGTGGGCTAATGTGCGACCGTCTGTCGTGATGTTTGCATGGGACCACCTCTTCTTCTTTTTCTTTCATCTTCAACTTTTCTTTTTCATCCATCTTCTTATTTTCTTCTTCTTTACCTACAAAATTGTTAATAGAACCAAAATTTAAATCAAAAGAGTGAGGAGGACTTTGGGACTTGTCTATGGAAGTTTTTTGTGCCTCAGTCTTTTCATCTTCATCCAGACTCATCTTCTCTTCCTTCTTTTTCTTCTTCTCTTGTTCATCCGAGCAACTCTCCAAACGTCTCCCACTTCGTAGTGTAACCATCTTGCATTGCTCTTGGGGGTTTACCTCAAAATCATTGGGAAATTTTCCCTTCTGAAGGGCGTTCACCGTTGTTGCAATTTTCCCCATTTGCACTTCCATATTCTTGAGAGCTATGTGATGGTTGTTCACGGTCGTCACCAAAGTGTTTACCGATGATTGGAGGGTTACGTTCAGAACCTTCTGCTCTTTAATGAAGAGAACCACCATCTCTTCAAGGTTCGTTTTCTTTTCTGGCATACTCGTGGAAGCAAACCCCGGTGGTGGTTGAAAACATTCTTATTATTTGAATATGAGAAGTTCTCATGATTGCGCAAATTCGAGTGGTAGAAATTCGGCAGTCCTTGAGTCTGAGTGAATGCTCGATTGCCAACATATTGAACTTCTTCAACCTCCTGGCTCTCCTTCTTTAAATATCCCTCTGCTAAGGTGGAAATAGACTTAACCACCTCAGAAGAAGTCAACTTGTTCAATGCATTTGTCAGAGATGCCATTTGCGCTTTCAATGAACTTTACTCATCAATTTCATAGATACCAGCCTTTTTTGATGTTGTTGCCCTCTCTGTGGGCCACTAATAACTAGTTGAAGCCATTTCCTCCAAGAGTTCCTTCGCATCCGTAACAGTTTTGGAAAGAAAACTCCCACCAGCAAACATATCGAGAACAATTTTTGTGGAAGAGTTAAAACCATTATAAAATAGTTGTACCTGTAGCCAATCGGGGTAACCGTGCTACGGGCTTCTCCTTAGCATTTCCTTATATCTTTCTCATGCCTCATATAATTGCTCATCATCCAGTTGTCTGAAAGTCCCAATCTCCGTACGGAGCTTGGTCGTCTTGGCAGGTGGGAAAAACTTGGTAAGAAACGCCTGAGCTAGCTCGTCCCAAGTGCTTATGCTACTCGGTTCCAACGATTCTAGCCAATCCTTGGCTTTATCTTGAAGAGAAAAAGGGAACAACCTCAGTCTAATCGTGTCGGCCGAAACTCCATTCATTTTCACCATTCTACAAATCTCAAGAAATTATCAAAGATGGGAATGTGGGTCCTCCGAAGGGTGTCCTTTAAAAGAATTGTCCCTTGCCATCTGGATTAGCCCAATCTTCAATTCGAAGTTATTTACTTGGATCGGAGAGTAGACAATACCGGAATTCTCAGTCAGGAGAATTGGCTGAAGAAAATCTCTGGTCGCCTTGGGAACGTTGTCTTGTTGGGCCATTGTTTCCGTCAGTCTTTTGTTTCTACGAATAGCTTTAATTGTCTTGTCAATCTCAAGATCTAATGGGAACAAATTAACCTCCATATCTCTTCGCATAGAATTGCCCCCAATTAGCGTGATCGACTCCCGACATAGCCTAAGCTCAATTAACTTGTAAATAGGACAAGTCAAGCATAAAATGGCTCTAACAAGCTTAGATTAGAGGCGATAAAATAAGACTATTTAGGTCCTATCAAATACCCCCAACCTAAATCTTGCTAGTCGTCGAGCAAGGCACACACAGACCGAAGAGAAATACGTTGTGCATATAATTGAAAAGTGATTTAATCCTCAAGACTCAAACATTCCAAAAACTAAAGGAATCAAGAGACACTCGCAAGAGAGACAAATGAGGAGACAAATCAAAATTTTTCAAAGATTATCTTGCACAAGAGAGCTCCACCCCACCTAAAGAAGACTTTACTAGCCCAGGATTGGCTTACTCAACTCTCATACTATCTTCCCCCTACACTGCAAAGTGCACGGGTCGCAAGTAATAATAAAACGGTAAAGTATACCGAGTATCGAATCCACATGGAGGAAGACGGTGATTAGGCAAGATAATAAAATGAGCACTATAAGTACTAAGAAAAAATATTATTTAGGTGCCAAAACATAAAGAAGAATCAAATCAAGAAATAAAGCAATAAACGAATCCAAGTGATCAATCAAAATAAAACTGGAGAAAGAATCGAATGTGAGACGGGGTCTTGAAAATCAGATTATAGCTAATCAATTATTCTAATTGTCCTATCTCATGCCCGACAAATTATAAACCTAGAATCTCCGTTTAGCACATAGGTTCTCCTTTCGGTTTCCCCTAATTGTAATTAACTCATATTAATAACCTAAGTGTCCTTAGCGCTATTAAATTCGTTAATTAATTAGCCGTGATTCATTTTCGGTCTCTAAGTCTAACCAACTACTCTCGCTATCACTATGAGCAGTTAAACTTAATTAACTTTAAACTTTCATTTCAAGACCCACAAATTGGATTTAGCTATACATGATCAAAATTTCCCAAATGTACATACTATTAAGCATAAAAATGATAAAGGTAAGATTTAGGAGAATGACCATCGAGAACTCCTCGCTTGTGCTATGGATCCTCTTCGAAGCAAGCTCCCGAGCCCTCCAAAAATGCACGTTACAATGATTTCCCACTAATTCTCACAATCAACCCTCAAAGAGGCTTTAAGAGCTTTAAGAAAGACTAAAGGAATGGAAATGGGTAATGATTGATGATGAAATGAGGGAGTGAGGCGCGCCTTTTTATAGGCCTAGAAATGGGGTAGCGTCGCGACACTATGACATCATCTTGTCTTGTGCGGCAAGAATAGGACCGCGTTGAGACATAAAAGCAAACTGATAAAAATAAACCTATCCAAGAATTAAAATAATAGAAAGCAGTAAAGTTATAAGGTGCAATTGTTTAAGGTCGTTTGCTCAACCACGCTCTCCTCTATTTTTTTTAGGGAGGCTTCTCTCCACAGGTCCAGAATACATTGTTTGTAGAGATCTCATGTTTCAAAAATTTTGAGGTCTGCAAGGAAGGATCAGTAAAAGCAAAAAAAATATCGGAAGCAGAGGTGGGCTGACAGAAAATGCGCTCAACCCTAATCCTAGAATATGAACACTTGGTGACTCCACCAGATTTATCAGTAAGGGTTATCTGGTGTTCATCAACTACATCAATTAATTCTCCGTCTAAGTCAGGGCATCTAACAGCAGAAGAATGCATCTCATTATTGGTGACCATGCATGATTTAGAATTTAAAGTGCGATCTTTCACTAGGTCAGGTTCAATCATATAGTATTCAACAGAAGATGCATGAGGATTTTCAATGTCATAAAAAATTTTGAAGTACAGGGTTTTATCCTGAAATCCTACTGATACAACACCCTCATCTACACTAATAACAATCTTGGTAGTTTTCATAAAGGGACGACCAAGAAGTATTGTAGCAGAAGATGGATTGTAATCAGGATTAGGTGTATCCAAAACATAGAAGTCAGCAGGAAAAACCAAATTTTCCACCCTAACTAAAACGTTTTCAACTATTCCTAGAGTTTAATGCAAGACTTTATCTGCTAGCTGAATGACTATGCCAGATGTTTTAATATCAGTTAAATTCAATCTTTTATAAACAGACACATACATAACATTAATTGATGCTTTAGAACTAACATGGCATATTTTGTCTTGCAATCTCCGATCATACACAGTAAAGTAAACATGTCAGGATCAGAACATTTTACAGGTAAGTTTTCAGAAAGTAATGCACTTACATTTTCACTAACCTCTTCTTTACCTGAGGAATTTTTCTTGCCTTCATACCAAGTCTTTAAGAACTCAGCATAGGCTGGAATCTTCAGAATTGCCTCAAGCAATGGGATGTTCACCTTAACTTTTCTAAATACATCTAAATCATCCTGCACACTTGGAATAACAAGGTCAATGAAGTTCACAGGTAAAGTAAGAAAAAAATCTTTATCATTTAAATTTAAAGAAGAAAATTTGCTAGAAGATATAGAAAACTTATTAGAGACAGCGGGGAATCCATGGGGACAGTCAGGTATGGCCACTCCACTCCACACTACATTCACATTCGCCTTAGGATTTACCTTAGGTTGGGCAGACGGCTTACCAGAGCTTTTGTTGTTCATTTTACTGACTTGGGTTGCCAGCTGAGTTTTTGGTTTCCCAAATTCTGAATGGCATTCTTGGTCTCTTGCTGGAATTGTAAAGATTTGTCTGTAAGTTTCTTAAGTGCCTCATCGAAGGATGTCCCTGAAGTTGAGGTGGAAGCTTGATTGTGCTTGAACATAAGTGGCTTCTGTTGGTTCCCATAACTAAAATTCGGATGGTCTCTCCATCCTGGATTGCAAGTGTTGTTGTATGGGTTGTATTGCCTTTGATTCCCATTGAATCCACCAATGACATTCACCTCTCCATTGTCTTGTATCTCAGGGCAGGCATCGGTATTATGGGTAGTCATCGAGCAAAGTCCATAGGCTTTCGCCTGTGCCTGTCCTGAACACAAAGAGAGAACAAGTTTAGTTAATTCACTCATTTCAGAGCGCATTTCGCTTACCTCACTTTTTGTGGTGACTTGCACAACTGCAGGTGGTCCTCTCATCCCATATTGCTGAGAGTTCACAACAATACTTGAAATTAGTTGTCTAGTGATAACTTGAAAATATCAAGTTATTAAGCGTCTAATTTTAGCTTATTGTGAGCCTCAAGAGAGTGAAAATACCTAAGTTTTAACTAATTTATATGCTAAATGCAGTAACATTAATTTATTTGTATTAATGTGCTCATATTGATTATTATCTTTGAAATTCATACAAAACTGCACTAATTCTAATTTATTGTTGCATCAGGAAAAGCTTCGCCAATTAGGCGCTAGAGCATGTCAAGCTTGGAAGCTAATGCGCTAGAGAATGATGCGCTTGGAGCATGACACGCTAGATCATGATAAGCATGGAAAGCTTGATGCTGTAGTAGTTGGCGCATGGAAAGCTTGATGCTGTAGCAGCTGGTGCATGGAAAGCTTGATGTTGTAGCAGCTGGCGATGGAAAGCTTGTTGATGTAGCAAGGGAAGCTTGATGTTGTAGCAGTCTGAAGCATGGAAAGCTTGTTGCTGTAGCAGTCTGGCGCATGGGATGCATGATGATGCTACAAGTTTCTATCCAAGCAATACATGATTTGGCTCCAAGAAAGAAAGGATTATAAATAGAGGGGAGATGAAGAATACATATCCAATCTAGGGATCCAAGGATCCAAGTCTTTTTTAGAGTTTTATGTTTTATTGTATGCTGTAGCATGAACTAATTTAGAGTTTTATGTTTTATTGTCTGTTGTAGCATGAACTAATTTCTTTTTATCAAGGCTTATCCTAGGCGACCATGAGGCATTGAGATTATTTTTTGTATGCAATGCAATGAATCAATGATATTGATGCTTTCTACTTAGATGTGATAATTCTTTCATTACTAATATTCGTCTGATCAACCGATAGAGGTAGTAGCATGATAAATCCCGGAAGGGTAATGCATGTGGAAATATCTAAGTAGATCAAGATAATACAGTACATGTAGTCTGGTTGTGTAAGGAATAGCTCAGCCGCTTAGGATATTTCATGAATGTGTTTGGGTTGCTTTTGGATAATTCAACCACTTGCAAGCATATAGAGAACTGATTAAATGCATGAATTAAGCAATAGGAATATTCTTAGTTCAGCGCATGTGTAATACCGGAAGGGAATCACATGTTTATTTCTCACTTAGGCATCAATATCCTTTCGATTCATTGTTATGTGCTACATTAATATCTTATTTGTCGCATGTGGTTGCTGCGACGAAAGTCTTGATAGTTCATCATCCGTCGTATCTTTCTATCGCATTATTATTGCTTTTCTTTATCGCATGTTCAACCTGTTGCATCCATATTTTATTACCCCAGCACAACATCATTAGAATAGGATTTAATTTGAGGTATTTTCTCTACTCGCCTCTTCCCTGTGGATTCGACCCTGGAATACTCCAGGTATTACTTGGTAGTGCATAATTTATACTTGGATTAATGCACAACAACGATATATTCTTTAGTTAATTCAATATAAGTTAGAAGTTATTAAATTTCCCTATCATCTAGCCTCAACATGGGTCTTGTTGACTCTTGCTCCTCCACTAGCTGCATCCACCATACTACGATCCATAGGAGGTAGCCCTTCGTAAAAATATTGGATCAACAACCGATCCGAGATCTGGTGATGTGGAAAACTGGCGCACGGACGCTTGAATCTTTCCCAATATTCGTGGAGTGTCTCCCTAGTGATCTGCGAAATTTCATAAATCTCATTTCTAATGTTTGCAGATCTACTGGCAGGGAAGAACTTCTCCAGGAATTGCTTTTTCATCTCGTTCCACGTACTGATAGAGCCGGAGGGAAGGTAATATAGCCAATCTTTTGCTGAATCTTTTAGAAAAAAGGGGAATGCCCTCAGCTTCAGCGCTTCCTCTGTCACTCCATGGGGTATCATACCAGAACATACTATGTGAAATTCCTGGAAATGTTTGTGCGGGTCCTCTCCTACACTACCACGAAAAATAGGAAGTAAGTGTATCAAACCTGACTTTAATTCAAAAATACCTACCATCTCGGGGTAGGTAATACAGATTAGCTACTGGTTCAGATCTGTGCTGCCAGCTGCCTTCAACCTCGTCGAGATTATTATCTCTTCTCCTTCTTGCTTGCCTTCTAAATCTCGTCTCCACTCTAGACATTTCAGGTTCAAATCTAAGATCGTTCCCCTGCGAAGAACGTGTGATCATAAACCATGCAAACAAGAATTAAAAACACAAAATCCTAAAAATACTAGAAAAACGACCTTCCCCGGCAACAGTGTTGTTGGACTGCTTGTCGTTTTACGACTTTCACACCGCAAGCGCACGGGTCGTCACAAGTAATATAAAACGGTAGGTAATACCGAGTATCGAATCCACAGGGAGGCGAAGCGAAATTTAAGCAAGCAAAGATTCTTTGAGCACTAAAAATACTTGGGCGAAATAATATTTAGTGACCAGATCATGCAATCAAAGAAAATTAAAAATCAAAACAATTAAAGAGAAAATTTGATCAATCGATAAAAATAAAATACGGAGAAGGAGTTTTCTAATGGGAAGAGGGGTCTTGAAAATCAATTATTAGCTAAACAATTGCTACAATTGTCCTATCTCATCGCCCAACTAATTATACTCCTAGAATCTCCGTTAATAACATAGGTTCTCCTATCGGTCTCCCCTAATTGTAATTAATTCATTTTATCAACCTAAGTGTCCTTAGCGCCATTAAAAATCATTAATTATTACTCTCTGATTCATTTTAGGAATCTAAGTTTAATCAACTAATCTCGTTGTCACGACGGGCAATTAAACTAGTTGCATGGGTTATGATCTATCCTAACTTCTCTCCGTCGAGTTTCCATTAAGAATCAGATCAGTACACAATTGGCCAGATTGCATAAAGCATTAAGCACATCCATACAAATAATTAGGACAAAAGGGCTAGAGATAGACAATTATAACAACATTTAAACTATAATTTCATTTCAAGACCCCAAATTGAGGTTTAGCTATACATAGCTAAAATATTCACAATAATTACAATGGAAAGCATAATTAAGAGCATAATAAAAGGGAAGGAATTGACCTTTGAAGACCCCTTCGCTGACGCTTGGAGTCCCTCCGAACACTCCTTAAGCCTCCTAGAATGCTCCCCAAAATTCCCCAAAAGTTTCCCACTAAAGAAACTCTCAAAAAGGCTTGGAAGCCTTGAGAGAGACTCCCAAAGGAGCCAAGAAAGCAAGAAAGGAATGGAAGAATATGATGATTGATGGTAAAATGAGGCACCAAGGGGCGCCTTATATAGGCTCGAAAAGGGGGTAACGTCGCGATGCTATATGGCACAGCGTCGCGACGCTGTGACGTCATCGACTTGTCGGCCAAGAAATGGACAGCGTCGCGATGCTGTCCTTACAGCGTCTCGACGCAGGCATTTTCCAGATCTTTCAGCTACGGATTTGGGCTTCAATTTGGGCCTTTCCACATTTCTTTTTGGACCTTTTTCTTCATAGTTGACCTCTTTTGATTCCCCTTGACCCAAGCATGGAAATTGGGCTTGAATGGCTTCATTTTGGGCACTTTTATCACAAAAATCCAAAATTTGCTCCTAAAGACCAATTAACAAAATACATTAAATATTTTCAATAAAAACACAATTAAAGCACAAAAAAGCCTAATAAATTGGGACTATAATAGCGACATTTCGGCTCACTATCAGGTGCCAATTTGGCGGGTCCGACTTGTCGAAGGTCGTGTTGGTCAAATAAATTTATAATCCACGGCACTACTACTATTTTGTAGCAATAGCGGCCGGGGTCGAACACAGTGAAGGGGACCTAGCAGTTATAAAATTTCTTTCTTATGAAAACAGGGGGGATTTTTAGAGTGACGGATAAACAAAGAATAATAAAATACTGAATTTAAAAGACAGAAAACTTAAGCATGTAGGTGAGAAATTAGACGGAAACAATAACATGAAAAGGGTCGTTGGATTGGGGTTTATTATGCTTGATTCTAATTCGTTGGCTTCCTAGTTTTCTCTAATAATTACTCTAAACTGATTTCATTAGTCCGGTCGGCTTCTGGGGAGGACCCCCCTACACTAACCTGTGCTAATTACCTTGCTTATCGTGAATTATGCAATTAACAAGATTAATTAATATAGACTCTATCGCTCGCCACCCCTTATGCATAATATAGCAACCATCTGTGACCTCTGCAACGGTTACTAATTATATCTAACTAGTTAATTAATAAGAAATTTTGCAACTACCTATTAAAACTAGCCGCTTTGGGATCGTGGATCCGAAATCGTAAGAACTAAATTCAAATGCAATTTAAAACTAATTCCTACAACCTTTAACATGCATCCTAGGCCTATCAAGGGTCGTCTCGCGTTGAGAGTGGCTTGCCTCAACCTAGTGGCTATCTAAAAATAACTGATAGAATACACAAGCGGTAATCGCATAGGGCGTCAATGCTAATAGACTAGCCTCATGTATTGGTTTAAACTTGGATAACATGCAAAACTCAATGAAAATACAACAAGAACAGAAAGTAAAACTCAAAAAACTCAGCCAATCTTATTTAGAATCAAGACATAAACCCAATCCAACGATCTAAACGAGATTAGCTACGCATAGATGAAGTAAAATCAACAATAAACATGAAAGAATCCATAAAATATAACCAAGAATGGTCTACAACAGTGTTGGAATGTAAAAGAGGTAAAGAAATTGGGTCTTTTTAGGCTCGTTTCAGCACAATTGGGTCTTTTCACCTCCTCGCCGTCCAAGACACCAAGATGGCTCTAAAACTCCGTAATTGGTCTGAATTAACACCAATTAACGTGATCGACTCCCGACATAGCCTAGGCTCAATTAACCAGTAAATAGGACAAGTAAAGCATAAAATGGCTCTAACAAGCTTAGATTAGAGGCAATAAAATAGGACTATTTAGGTCTTATGAAAAGAACTATTGTGGATTCGAAGAGCGGAAAGTTGAAAAATGATTTTGACGGATCCTTGATGACCAAGTCCCGTCTAGCTTTAGGACGTTAAACAAGCGCTTCTTGGGGGGCAACTCAAGATTTTAAAGTTTTTGTAGTTTTTATTTAGTTATTGTGTGTTTTTCCTTATGCTCTTGTATGATCGATCCTTGTGTAGAAAGCTCGTGAATTCATGCCTAGCTTATCATTCTCTCTCTGGTCGACAATTCAAGACGATTCAGATCCCCTCGCATTTTTTAGGACAGTCTTGATCTCTTTTTATCTGATTAAATGTTCATACATTGGGGACAATGTATATTTTAAGTTTGGGGGGAGGGGGGGGGGAGGTCTGCTCTGCTTTGGTTTTGCATTGGTAATGTCTGTGATGATTTAAATGCATGTTGATGATGATGACGTCTGATGAATTTTTTTTAGCCATGATTCCCTCTTATTGTTGCAAATCTGAAAGCATGTTTAAATTTATGAAAATTTAAAATTTTTTCTTTGAATCCCTTGCAAATTCGATGATTCACTTGTTTTATTGTGATTTTGAAAGCCCAGATGAAATTTATATGCTTTTGAAGTTCGTTGTCACTCCGATAGGTGTAAAGTTTGTCTAGATAGCTTTCTTGCATAATATTAAGTAATGCTGAGCATTGGGAAAAGAAATGCTTTGATTTGCCCATTTAAAAAAAAAACTTTTTGCTAAGAAAATCGTTATTTCAACTTGCAATATGCTTAAAAGTCTAAGGCAAAAAGAGCTACCTCTATTGTGATCAGTTTGGCCATCCAAGGATAAAATTTGGGATATGGGTCCTTGCAGCAGTTGTGTGAAAGCTAGTGCCTTCAGAAAAATGTAAGTTTGGGGGACGCCCCCTGAAGTATGGGCACCTCAGTAAAGTGAACTAAATTTGCTTAGGTGTTGGTTAGGATCTATGTAGGTGCCGAGTTATTACTCTATGCAATATAATTTATTTGAGCATCTTGATTATTTGTTGTGCCCATTTCTATTTCGTGTCCTCCTGGCCAGCCAGTATGAATATCACTTCTTAGTTTTATGGATGATTTAAGAGGTGTGTGGCAATTAATCACACTAGACCATTATGTGTTGGTGGACGCGAGTGACTGAGTTAGGGATAACCAGTTGCCTAGTGATTGATCGGTAGTACGTCATTAGAGTTGAAACACATTCCAAAAAATCCAGAGTTTCGGGAGGATCCTGCTGATAAGATTGCAAGAGAATTGCCTAATCAATATAATTGCTAGAGCATCTTTTAAAACAATTACATAAATCTTGACCAACGCTTGTTTCCAATCTGTCTGCTTTATCCGTTTACTTTCTGCTTTGTTATTTCTTTTGCTTTAACATTTTATCAAAATCAACCATTTTAACAATCTTGAAACCATTAAAAAGTTACATAAAATAGGTAAAGTGAGAGCTATTCAAAATCTCGTGGATACGATAAATTACTTATCACTTGCTGCGGATTGTGTATACTTGCACAGTATTCTAGAGCTTATTTTTATCATATTTTAACCCACTCTAGAAGGCAACAATTTTTTGGCACCGTTGTCGGGGACTTGAATAAGTTTTTATCTGATCTGTTTTGTGTGTATGTTTTAGCGGTTTGGTGCTACAACTTTTTTATTGTTTCTTTCGTTTTTGCAAGTGTGAGTTTGGTGCATGAGTGATCCACCTGGGGTGAGATTTGAGCTTGATCCAGAAATTGAAAGGACATTCAGGAGAAGAAGGAGAGAGCAACGAAGCAATCGAAATCCAATGGATAACGTGTTGCGTCTCCCGGATGTTCCAAAAGGTCGAGATGATCCCCATCAGAATCGTGTGTTGCAGCCAAATCCACCGCTGGAGCAAAATGGATAGCAAAATAATTCGACTAAGAACCCTATTTTGGTGGCGAATGATAGGGCCAGAGCCATTCGAGCGTATGCTTTTTCGATGTTTGATGTGTTAAATCCAGGAATTGCACTTCCTCAAATTGAGGCAGCAAATTTTGAAATGAAACCGGTAATGTTTCAGATGTTGCAAACCATGGGTCAGTTCCATGGTTTTCATCTGAAGACCCTCATTTAAATCTTAAGTCTTTTGTAGGAGTTAGTTATTCGTTTGTAATTCAAGGAGTGTCTAGGGATGCCCTTAGATTAACTTTGCTCCCGTATTCTCTTTGAGATGGAGCAAAGGCATGGTTAAATTCTTTTGCTCCCGGATCAATTAGAACATGGAATGAGTTAGCGGAAAATTTTCTTAGCAAATATTTTCCACCAACTAGGAATGCCAAGTTAAGGAGTGAGATAGTGGGATTTAGGCAACTCGAAGATGAAACTTTTAGTGAGGCTTGGGAGAGGTTTTAGGAGCTTTTGCAAAAGTGTCCCCACCATGGTATACCTAATTGTATCCAAATGGAAACATTTTACAATGGGTTAAACATGGCAACCCAAAGTATGGTCGATGCTTCTGCAAGAGGGGCCATTTTGGCAAAAACCTTTAATGAATCCCAGAAAATTTTAGAAAGAATATCAACCAATAGTTGTCAGTGGTCGGATGTTAGAGGCTCAAATAAAAAAGTTAAGAGTGTGTTAGAAGTTGATGGTGTGTCTACCATTAGGGTTGATATTGCAATGTTAGTTAACGCTCTTAAAAATGTAACAGTGGTTAGTCATCAGCAGCCACCAGTTGTGGAGTCTGTTGCAGTGGTGAACCATGTTACGGAGGAATCATGTGTCTATTGTGGTGAAGAGCACAACTACAAGTTTTGCCCAAACAATCCAGCTTCTGTGTTTTTTGTAGGTAATCAAAGGAATAACCCTTATTCTAACTTTTATAATCCAGGTTGGCGCAACCATCCCAACTTTGCATGGGGAGGTCAAGGAAGCAATTCGCAAGCCCCGCAAGCACAGCAAAAGGTGAATGAGTCAGGATTTGCTAAATCACAGGCATTGCCCCAGCAAAATTCAGAGAGTTCTCTTGAAGCAATGATGAAAGAATATATGGCTCGTACATATGCCGCAATTCAAAGTAATCAAGCTTCAATGAAAGCCCTGGAATTGCAAATGGGTCAGCTAGCTAATGAGCGGAAGGCAAGACCTCAAGGGAAACTTCCTGCATATACTGAACACCCTAGAAGGGAAGGTAAGGACCAGGTACAGGCAGTGACTCTAAGGAGTGGTAAGCCACTAGAAGAGAGAAGAGAGCCTAGTAAAACCCAAGATGTAGAGAAGAGTAGTAATAAAAATGTTGTAGTTGAGAAAGAGTTGGAGTCTGGTAAGAGTGATGGAGGCAACAATAATAATGCTGGAGCATCTGGTTCTGTTCCAGATGTGGAACCACCTTATGTACCGCCCCCACCTTATGTACCACCTCTACCTTTTCCACAAAGGCAGAAGCCTGAGAATCAGAATGGTCAATTTACGAAATTTTTAGAGATTCTTAAACAATTGCATATAAATATTTCTTTAGTAGAAGTTATTGAGCAAATGTCAAATTATTCTAAATTTCTAAAGGATATATTAACTAAGAAGAAGAGGTTAGGTGAGGTTGAAACTGTATCTCTTACTGAGGAATGTAGTGCTATTCTTAAGAATAGGCTACCAACCAAGGTTAAGGATCCGGGATCATTTACTATTCCTGTCTCAATAGGTGGAAAAGGGTTAGGTAGAACACTTTGTGATTTAGGCGCAAGCATTAACCCTATGCCTCTTTCGGTCTATCGAAAGCTAGGTATTGGTGAAGCTAGGCCTACCACAGTCACACTTCAACTAGCTGATAGGTATATCGTATGTCCAGAGGGTAAAATTGAGGATGTCTTGGTGAAAGTAGATAAATTCATATTTCTTGTTGATTTTATTATCTTAGATTATGAGGAAGATAAAGATGTCCTAATTATTCTTGGTCGTTCATTTTTGGCTACTGGTAGAGCATTGATAAATGTTCAGAAAGGGGAACTAACAATGAGGGTTTATGATGAGGAAGTGAAATTTAATGTTTTTAAGGCCATGAAGTATCCAGACGAAGTGGAGGATTGTTCTTTCATTAGAATTCTGGAGAACACAGTTGTTGAGACAACAATGGAGGATTTGACAAACAAGCATTTGGAAGATCATGGAGAGATTAGTGTAGAGGATTTAGACGTTTGTACTTTCGAAAGAAAAGTTAAAAAAGAAGGTTCCTCCTATTAAGACATCACTGATTGAGGCACCCACTTTAGATTTGAAGCCCTTACCGGATCATCTAAAGTATGTGTATCTTGGGGAGGGTGAGACGTCGCCCATTATTATTGCATCAAATTTAATGTCAGAGGATGAAGAGACCTTAATAAAGTTGTTGCAGCAATATCGCAAAGCAATAGGTTGGACATTGGCTGACATTCAGGGAATTAGCCTGTCTTTCTGTATGCATAAAATCACTCTAGAGGAGGGATCCTTTAAGAGTATTGAGCAACAGAGAAGGCTTAACCCTGCAATGAAAGAGATTGTTAAAAAAGAGGTGATTAAATGGTTGGATGCTGGGATTATCTATCCAATTGTAGATGGCAATTGGGTAAGCCATGTCCAACGTGTTCCTAAGAAAGGAGGTGTTACGGTAGTGACTAATAAAGACAATGAGTTGATCCCAACCAGGACAGTAACTGGCTGGAGGGTTTGTATGGATTACAAGAGGCTTAACAAAGCCACCCGTAAGGACCATTTTCCTCTACTATTTATTGACTAGATGTTGGATAGATTGGCTGGTCAGACCTACTACTGTTTCTTGGATGGTTATTCTGGTTATAACCAGATTACCATTGCTCTTGAGGATCAGGAAAAAAACCACTTTCACCTGCCCGTTATGGGACGTTTGCTTTTAGGCGAATGCCTTTTGGCCTTTACAATGCCCCAGAAACATTTCAGCGGTGTATGTTCGCAATTTTTTCTGATATGATTGAGTCCACTGTTGAGGTATTTATGGACGATTTTTCAGTTTTTGGAGGGTATTTTCAACATTGTTTGAATAATTAAGGCAAGGTGTTAAAGAGATATGAGGATACCCATCTAGTTCTTATTTGCGATAAATGTCACTTCATGCTGAAGGAGGGCATAGTTTTAAGTCATAAAATTTCAAAGAAATATCTAGAAGTTGATCGAGCAAAAATGGAGGTTATTGAGAAGTTAGAACCACTGAATTCAGTTAAGGGGAGTCCGAGTTTTTTAGGTCATGTTGGATTTTATAGAAGGTTCATAAAGGATTTTTCAAAAATTAGTAAACTCTTTGTAACTTGTTGTGTGCTGATAGTGTTTTTGACTTTAATGCAGATTGTATGAAGGCTTTTGAGACTTTAAAGACTGCTTTGATCTCCACCCCCATTCTTTGTGCACCTAACTGAAGTTTGCCATTTAAGGTAATGTGTGATGGGAGTGATGTTGCAGTTGTAGGAAGGCTTTTGAGACTTTAAAGGCTGCTTTGATCTCCGCCCCAATTCTTTGTGCACCTAACTATAGTTTTCCATTTCAGGTAATGTGTGATGCGAGTGATGTTGTAATAGGTGCAATGTTGGGGCAAAAGCAAGGCAAATTTATCCATCCTATTTATTATGCAAGCAGGGTTTTGAATGAGGCACAAATCAACTATTCAAGTACTGAAAAGGAGTTGTTAGCGATTGTGTTTGCCATTGAGAAATTACACCCATATTTAGTTGGTTCCAAAGTCACGGTTTTCACAGATCATGCAGGAATAAGGTACTTAATGTCTAAAAAAGATGTGAAGCCTAGATTGATTCGTTGGGTTTTGTTATTGCAGGAATTCGATTTGGAAATAAAGGATAAGAAGGGATCGGAAAATGTTATTGCAGATCACTTGTCTCGTATTGATCCAACATCATCTTTGCTAGAGCAATCTGTCATTTCAGATTCATTTCCAGATGAGCAGCTTTTTACTGTTGAGGTAAAAGTAGAGAATAGTACTCCTTGGTATGCTGATATAGCAAACTTTTTGGTAAAAGGAGTAACTCCTATTGATATGGATTGGAGGCAGGTGCAAAGGTTTAAGCATGATGATAAATTCTTTTATTGGGATGAACCATTTATGTATAAGTAGTGTTCTGATGGTATTATTCGAAGATGTATTTCAGGTGATGAAGCAAAAGAAATCCTGGAGCAATGTCACTCTTCGCTGTATGGAGGTCATTTCAGCGGTCAGAGGACAACTATGAGGATTTTGCAATGTGGATTCTTCTAGCCTTCCTTATTTAAGGATGCCCATTGGTTCTACAAGCAATGTGATGCTTGCCAAAGGAGAGGAAATTTAGGACCTAGAGATTAAATGCCTCTTACTTATGTTTTGGAATTAGAATTATTCGATGTATGGGGTATTGATTTTATGGGGCCATTTCCACCTTCTAACGGTAATGTTTTTATCTTATTGGCAGTTGACTACGTGTCCAAATGTGTGGAGGCCATTGCATGTCATCAGAATGACGCTAAGACGAAATCAAGGTTTCTTCAATCGCACATTTTTGCGCGGTTTGGGACACCTAGAGCTCTAGTGAGCGATGAGGGTACACACTTTGTGAATAATGTTTTTGCTAAGATTTTAGTTAAGTACAGAATTAAGCATAGGATTGCTACCCCTTATCACCCACAAGCAAATGGTCAAGCTGAATTTAGTAATAGGGAAATTAAATCTATTTTAGAGAAAGTAGTCCATCCATCTAGGAAAGATTGGTCTTTTTGGTTAGATGAGACTCTTTGGGCTTATAGGACAACCAATAAGACTCCTCTAAGTATGTCTCCCTATAGATTAGTGTATGGAAAGGCTTGTCATTTACCATTAGAGCTTGAGCATAAAAAAATTTGGGCTTTAAAGAAATTGAATTTTGACTTAAGTCATGCAGGGGCAATAAGAATGCTGCAGCTTAATGAATTAGAGGAATTTCGTCAGCTTTCTTATGAAAATGTGAAGATGTATAAAGAGAAGACCAAACGGTGGCATGATAAGAAGATAAAAACTAAGGAATTTGTTACGGGTCAGAGAGTTTTGCTATACAACTCTAGATTGAAATTGTTTCCTGGAAAATTAAAATCTAAATGGTCTGGACCGTTTATTGTGATTGAAGTATTTTCTCATGGAGAAATTACTTTGAGAGATGAAACAGATGAGCGAGTGTTCAAGGTTAATGGACAGCGAGTGAAACATTACGAGGGTGAGGAATTTCGTTCGAAATATCCTTCCCTAAACTTGGTAGATGAATGAGCGAGCGAGAGTTTTGCAGGAGCATTTTGTATTGCAATATTTTTAGCTCCCAATGTTTGTTACGATTTTATTTTTTCGCTGATTTGATTTGATTTTAATTCGAATTATTTTGAATTAGATTCGGTTAATTTGTATCTTATATGATTTATTTTAATTCGTTGGTATTTTTAATTTCCGTAAATTTTATTTTTCGGTTTATTTATCTTTAGTTTGGCCGATTTAATTTTTAATTTAATCGGATTTGTTTTTTATTTAGTTGTATGTTTGTTATTTAAATTTCTATTTAGATTAGGTTTTCAGTAATATATCTCCTGATTTATTCAGCTGAGGTGAGATTTGATTTTGGCAGTTTAAATTTCAAATTGAAATTTTTCGTATAAAAGATTCTTCTAGAAGAAAATCTTTGCTAGTCACTTTGTTTTTGCAATGTGTTGGAAGGATCAAATATTTCGTCAGATTTTAAGGGGATTGGTTGTGAATTAAATATTTTTACCGTTTGGAATTTAATTTTTCCGTGGACAGGTAAACCGCATGAAGCCTCTGGCGCTTCCACGTGTCACACAATGTTGATCCAACATTTTATCCGTTAGCCAGAGCAGAGGAGATTTACCACGGGAAAAAATTTTACCGTTTTGAAATTTAATTCTCCATGATTACATGCAATTTAAACGGTAATTTCTATTTAATTGGAGCAGAATATTTCGGTTAGGATTTATAATGCTGGAGCCTTATTTATTCAAGACCCCTCGTACGTTTCGTTTCATTTCATCTTCTTGCTTTCGTTCTTTGCTTTTTATTTCTCCCTTGTTTCTGATTACTGTGAGATACTTTACATCTGAGAAGGCTAAAACAATAGGGAGGAGAGAAAGAGATACCGAGGAAGAGGAAGTGCCGATTACGCCTGAGGCACCGAAGACAAGAACGAAGAGAATGAAGACACCAGAAGAAAGAGAGGCTAAGAGACGAAGAAGGCAACAACGAGGTAAGGTTGCAGAAGTAGTACGAAAAGTGGTCGAAGACATTGCTGAAAAAACAGTCGAGTAAGAACAACCAAAAGACCCTGAAGAAAAGAAAGATTCGGAATAAGAAGAACAGACAGTTGAAACTCAGCAAGAGGGACAAGAAAAACAAGCAGAAGATGTGCAAGGGCAAGGTAATGGTAAGGAACAGCGGACTCAAGAAGTTGTGCCGGAGGTACCACGTCGTAGCTGCCGCAAGCAGAAGGCAGGACAGATTAAGGTGATCAGGAAAGACACTCCATCTCTATCAGCAACAGATTCTGAGAAGGAAACTTCTGAAAAAGAAGAGCAAGAGAAAGAAGAGGCTGAGAAGAAAACGGAAGAAGAAGCTTGGACAAAGCAGTTGCTGAAGCGACTGCAGAAATAGAGGAGGCTGAAACCGAGGAGCTGAGGCTGCCGTATGATCGCTTCATCAACGATCTTGCGTGAGCAAAATACTTAGAGATGCTATTTGAGAGAGGATTCGGTGATGACCTACCGCATTTCTTGTGAACTGGAATTACCAATCACGGTTGAGATCAGTTCTGCACGAAACCAGAGCCGATGAATTCGAATGTTGTTCGTGAATTTTACGCGAACATAGATGAAGAAGAAGGGTTTCAAGCAATTGTGTGTGGGGTAGCAGTCGACTGGAGCCCCGGTGCGGTAAATTCTTTATTTAACCTTCAGGATTTCCCACATGCTGAATATAATGAGATGGCGGCAGTGCCATCCAATGAACAATTGAATGCAGCTGTTCGAGAGGTGGGAATTAAGGGGGCTCAATGGAGATTGTCAAAGACAGAGAAGAGAACCTTCCAAGCGGCTTATCTCAAGAGTGAGGCCAACACTTGGTTGGGATTCATCAAACTGCGCCTGCTGCCAACAACCCACGACTCTACTGTCTCCCGTGATCGAGTTCTTCTGGTATTTTTTATTCTGAGGTCATTAAGTATAGATGTTGGAAAAATTATCTCCAGTGAAATTCATTCCTGTTGGAGGAAGAAGGTGGGTAAGCTCTTTTTCCCGAACACAATAACTATGTTGTATCAAAAAGTTTGGGTTCCCATGAGTGCAGAAGATGTTATTCTGATGGATAAGGGAATAATAGACACATCCAACCTGGCGAGGCTTAAGAGGACTCAGGAAGCACACCAAGGCGGTTTGGTGTGCGACATCCACCAAATTCAAGGACAGCTGCAAATGCATTCAAGTAGAATGGAGTTTGCCGAAAGGCAATTCCAAACTTTCTGGAATTATGTTAAACGAAGAGATGTCACATTGAGGAGGGCGTTGCAGTCCAATTTTTCCAAGCCTTATCCGGCCTTCCCAGTATTGCCTAATGATCTATTAAACCCCTGGATCTCACCACCGCCGATAGAACGAGAAGAAGATGGGGAGGAAGACGCTGGTCAGGAAGATTGATGAAGAAGAAGTAGTTGGGCGAGCATTTTTTTTTCCTGAAATATTTTTGTTGCTCGCGTATTTCTGGCCCCAATCTCTTCTTGATGTTTCTACTTTCTTGTTTTTGTTTTTATGTTTGTAGGCCACAAAATTATTCTGCTTGATGTAAATCTTCTTCTGTTATTTTTAATGAAATTTCCAAAATTGTTTCTGTTCTATAGTACTGTGCATTCCTAACTTAACCATTTTCTTCTGAATTTTTTATGCTTGGACTAGTTAGCTTAATTAGATCAAGGTGTTCTGATCTCCAAAAACATTTTGCTTGAGCATTTTTTCTAGCCTGGTCATCGCTACGGCAAGAAGATTCTGAGGTAGTATTGACTTGTTTGATCCACCTTATGCTTAATCTTAGTCCCACGCTTAGTTTAAATTTCAGATAGAAAAAGAATTAAGTTTGGGGGTGATTATCATGTTAATAATTCATTGGGGGGACGTTTATCTACTTCGCTTGTTTCGCTCGAGCATTCCTTTCCTTCATAATTATTTTTCTAGGTTGTTGAGTAACCAGGGACATTTGTGAAACCCACAGTTAGTCTTTGCGTCAAAAGATGACCTAGGAAATATTGAAAAATGATAAAAAATACTTGGTGAAAAAAATTTGTTGAAAATTTTGCTGTGAAAATTCATAGAGCAAAAGTTTTGAAGGATGAATGATAATCTAGCAGTTTTTCTGTCTCCCAGGGCTCAGGTGAGCTTCATCATATAATGTCGCCATTCTGAGAAGCAAGGAATAGAATAACTAAGGATTTTTGAGCTAGCAATGAGTATTTAGCCTAGTTGGTGATGAGTTTGAGGCAAAGGTATACTGCACCATAAAATGGGTCATCTCATGCTTTAGAGCTTATGACTGTAGGGCTGCTTTAAGTCTGAAGAACAGAAAAATAAAACCCCATAAAAATGTGTTTAAATATGTCTGATTATAGAGTTAAGCTGTGGTATGTTCTTAGGGTTGAGCTAAAGGTGGTGATTATTTGTTCAATGCTGAAAGAATTATTTTGCTGCAGCAGTGCTTGGTTTTGCAGAATGCTCAGGTAAAGGGTGAAGGTAGTGTTGGAATATCTGTTTTGATTGAGTTATGCTATGTCTAATGTTTTGAATTCTTAAGGGAAGGTTGGTTAGTATTGCTCGGGAGGCGCAATAGTTCAAGTTTGGGGGTATGATAACTCTCCAAAAGGGAGTTATTTAGGCCTTACTTCTATAGTGATTTGTGTGTCATTTGTGTTAAATAGGGTTGCTTTTGAGATGAATATTATATGTTTTAACCCAATTAGAAGAATGGATGCTTTGGAAGTTATTTTGTGCAGGAAATAATGCTGAGCGACTTGAGGGAGCAAAATCTGTGATCCAGCAAAGAAGGGAGCAAAACTGCCACGTGAGTCGCATGTGATTCATTAAATGAGGTGGCGTTAGCTGAATCAATCTCAGATCTAGGAAGCTTGGAGAGCCCTCCACGTGTAAAGTTTGACCTAATTAGGGTTTACTCCACTCTATAAAAGGAAGTAGTCGTCTTAAGTCCAAGAAAACATTCCAAATTTGAGAAAGGAAAGTCCTATTCCATTCGTGGAGGCTTACTTTCCATCTTTGGGAGTCGAATAAAGGAGGAATGATTGGAGACCTCAAGAAGACCATTAACTACGAATCTATTCAAGGGAATTAATCTTTTCTTGTAATTTCTTGTAGTTATGGATGCACATACTCAAATTGTAGCGTGTGTTATTTTGTACTCCCTGAACTCAATTTGCTTAGGTGTTGGTTAGGATCTATGTAGTTGTCGTGCTTATTACTCTATGCAATATAATTGATTTGAGCATCTTGATTATTTGTAGTGCCCATTTCTATTTCGTGCCCGCTTGGCCAACCGGTATGAATATCACTTTTTAGTTTCAGGGTTGATTTGAGAGGTGTGTGGCAATTAATCACACTAGACCATTATGTGTTGGTGGATGCCAGTGACTGAGTTAGGGATAACCAGTTGCCTAGTGCTTGATCGGTAGTACGTCATTGGAGTTGAAACACATTCCAAAAAATCCAGAGTTCTGGGAGGATCCTGCTGATAAGACTGCAAGAGAATTGCCAAATCAATATAATTGCTAGAGCATCTTTTAAACACAATTACAGAAATCCTGACCAACGTCTGTTTCCAATCTGTCTGCTTGATCTGTTTCCTTTCTACTCTGTTATTTCTTTTGCTTCACCATTTTATCAAAATCGACCATTCTAACAATCTTGAAACCATTAAAAAGTTACATAAAATAAGTAAAGTGAGAGTTATTCAAAATCTCGTGGATACGATAAATTACTTATCACTTGTTGCGGATTGTGTATACTTGCACAATATTCTAGAGCTTGTTTTTATCATATTTTTAACCCACTCTAGAAGGCAACATAAGGCTTATGATGATTCATTTTAGCAAGGGAGGAAAGGATTGAATTTTAAATTTCTTGATGGTTGATCAAGTTTGCTTATTTGTTTCAATTGTTTGAATTCATGGCTAGAAGCATTGAGGGTAGAGTCATTGACATGCAATTTATGAGTCATATGCATTACTTTATTTTGCTCCGGACTAGCTATTTTGGCTAGTTTTGTGCGTTAATTGTGAACTTTAATGTCTTTTTATGTTAAAATTGTAGAAAACAAAGCTCAGGAAGTAAAATCGGGAATTTTACTCAAAATTAAAGGCTTTGGTCAATAATTGAAGAAAAGAGGAGAAAACATTTGAAGTGGAGGCCCAAAAGCCCAAAAGAGTAAAGAGTTGTAGGCCAATTTTCGTGCATTGAGGCTTCTAGAAGGCCTAGCGTAGCGACGCTATCCTTAGAGCGTCTCGACGCTGGTTGGAGTAATCGGCAAGAAAATGACACGACAACATTGCGACACTGTGACGTCAACGTCGCGACGCTGTTCGACTTGGGCAGCAAGGCAGTTCGATTCTTCCCCTATAAAAAGGCCATTTCCCAATGGTTGTAGGCATTCCAATTTGGGGGGTTCTCCCCTAGCTTAATAGAAAGTAAAAAGTGAGTATAAATGAAAGAAGAAAGGTGGAATTAATCGGGATTCTAAGGCTCAAGACTCGAGATGATCGTGACTGGAGCATTGGATCGACACAACGGTTATTTCTTCTTGATATTTTTGTAATTTCTTATTATAATTGAGTTAGGACCATGGATAAGGATTGTTGGACTAAAATTATTCTAATTTGTGAGTAGATCTTGAGACCTAGGGTCGTTAATTTAGCTAATTGGATTATGTGGCCTAAATTATTTGGATATTGTAATGAATTTCTTCATATTTCATCTATGCAATTTATGCTTCATGCTTTTAATCCCTTGATCACGGATTGATTGAGTTGTTGGTCTAAATTGATACTCGACAGAGAGAAGTTAGATTAGATCCCAATTGCATGGCTAACAATTTCTTGGAACACAAAAGTGAAAAAGAATTGTTAGAAATTTATGATAAAGTTGTTTAATGTCATACTATAATTAACTAAGGAAATGGACACATAAATTAGTTATCTTAGTATGAGATGTGGAGGAACTTGAGAGAGAAATTCACTTAAATTACTTATAGATTTATGAAATTGAAGATTAGTAATTACATGTATTCATTTACTTCTAGATTTTTGGCTCCGTTGTCGGGGAATTTGTTGTTTTCCATTAATATTGAGAATTAAGTGTTTGATTTTAATTTAGAAATTTATTTTTGCATTTTAATTTCTAGTTTAAGAAGTTGTGGTGAAATTTTGAGAAGTTATAAGCTGGATAATTTGTTCTTGGAAGATTTGTGTATTTAATCATGGCAGATCAAGAAGACAAGGTGATTCGAGATTATTTATTGCCATAATTACCATTGAACTACTCTGGGATAGTGATAACTCTCCAAAAGGGAGTTATTTAGGCCTTATTTCTATAGTGGTTTGTGTGTCATTTGTGCACAATAGGTGTGTTATTAGATGAATATTATATGTTTTACCTTATTTAGAAGAATGGATGCTTTGGAAGTTATTTTGCAGAGAAAATAATGTTCAGCGACTAGATGGAGCAAATTCCATGATCCAGCAAAGCTAGGAGCAAAATTGGCCACGTGAGCTTCACGTGATTCATTAATGAGGTGACGTTTTCTGAAGCAATCTCAAATCTAGGAAGCTTGGAGAGCCCTCCACATGTAATCTTTGACCTAATTAGGGCTGACTCCACTCTATAAAAGGAAGTAGTCGTCTCAAGTCAAATCATTCCAAGTTGGAGACTCACTTTCCATCTTGAGAAGTCGAATAAAGGAGGAACAAGTGGAGACTCAAGAAGACCATCAACGTCTAATTTCTTCAAGGGAATTTACCTTTTCTTGTAAAAGTTTGTAGTTATGGATGCACATGAACAGATTGTAGCGTGTGTTGCTTTTTATTCCATGAACTAAATTTACTTTAGGTATTGGTTAGGACTATGTAATTGTCGTACTTCATAATCTAGCAATTGATATTGATTTTGAGCATATGATTTTTCTTTCAGCTCGCACTCACTGACTTATTTTTCCACTCCTTTTTTTTTTTTTTACAGTCATATTTTCTTTTTCTCTCCTAGGCAAGACTCCACACTCTATTTCGCAAAAAATTTAGACTTTCTCGCTTAACCTTGCACCTATCGGGGTGACAATAGGAATACGAGCTAAGTAACTCGCTCCTAAGCATTCAAGTCCTACTCTAAAGCAAGAAAGACACCTAACATGTGCAAGACGTATCCTAGAAAAGTTTTAAAAAGGCTTATTTTTTTAACACTCTCGGTGATAGCAACTCATCGAAAGTAATAAATTTTCGAAAGAAATTGAGTCAATCCTAGGAAATCATTATCAATTAAACAAGCATATACACAACAAGCCTGTGAAGTGGTTAAAAATATGAGATAAATTAACTCCAGAATATTGTGCAAGTATACACAATCTAGCAGCAAGTGATAAGTATTTATCGTATCCACAGGGTCTTGAATTGCTGATTTAATTTGCCTTTTTAGTGATTTCAAATAGTTGGTTAAATTGATTGGGTTTTTGAAATGCTGAAACAAAAGAAATACGAAAGCAGTAAATGATTACGACTACAGAAAACAGAATGGAAACAGACACAGGTTAAAACTTCTGTAATTGTTTATAAAGATGGTCCAGCAATTCTTTTGATCCGTCAATCTCATGCAGTCTTATCAGCGGGATCCTCCCGGAACTCTGGATTTTTCGGAATATGTTTCAACTCCAATGAAGCTCTACCGATCAAGCGTTAGGCAATGGACTATCCCTAGTTCAACCACTGGCGTTCATCAACTCATAATGGTCTAACATGAATTATCGCCACACAACTCCTAAATCATCCATGAAACTAGGAGAAGCTATACATACCGGCTACCTAGGCGGGCACATAATGAAATTGAAGAACAACAATAACTCAAGATGATCATAATCAAATAGAATTTCCAGATTTTATAAATATAACAATCACATAATTCTTAACCTATGCCTACAAGCAATTAGTTCATGATTGAAAACATCAAACACGTTACAATCTCGATAAGCACATCCATAATGCGAAATACACAAGAAATACTAATCCTTTTCAACAAATGGGGATGAAACGACTCCTCAAAACCACCAAGAACATGGAAGAACTTCGTCTTCTTGAGTTGAAATGCAAATGGTCTTCTTAGCTCTCCATTCTGTCGTCAATTCGGCCTTCAGCCGATTGATTCGGTCTCCCAATCGTGAACGAATTTATCTTTGACGGCTCCTCCTTTTATAAGATGAGGTTTAACCTAATTAGGTAGACACGTGGAGGGCTTTCCAAGCTTCATAGATCCGAAAATAATTCAGCTAACGACACTTTATTAAAATGGATTACGAGCTGTTATGTGGCAGTTTTGCTCCCAGCTTTGCTGGATCACAGATTTTGCTCCTTCAAGTCGCTCAGCAATATTTTCTGCACAAAATAACTTCCAAAGCCTCCATTCTTCCAAATGGGTTAAAACATATAATATTAATCTAAAAGCAACCCTATTTAACACAAATGACACACAAAATACTATAGAACTAAAGCCTAAATAACTTCTTTTTGGAGAGTTATCAGCAATGCAAGACATTCATTAAGCACAAAAGTTGGCCTAACGCTCAGATGCTCAAGACCCAACAGAAATATAAAGTATAATTCCCCACCCCGAACCTAAAATTTTCATTGCCCTCAATGTAATAAATCATGAAGAATTAAAACAATGCATAGGGAAAGAATAAAACTTCCCTGACCTTCGCGCTCATGGGTGGTGAATTATGGTTTCTTATAAATAAAGAAGCTTCGCTTTGGTGCCGTTATTCCTAAAAGACAAATACAAAGAAACAAACATAAAAGCAACTAATAAAAATAAACATATCTATGAATTTAAAAGACAAAAAGTAGTAAAATCATAGGGTGCAAATGTTTAAGGTCGTTTGCTCGACCACACTCTCATCTATTTCTTCTTAGGTAGGCTTCTCTCCACAGGTCCAGAATACATTGTTTTGGAAAATTCTTGTTTCAATAATTTTGGGGCCTGTAAAGAAAGATCAGTAGAAGTAGAAAAAATATTGGAAGCAGAGGTGGGCTGACAGAAAATTCGCTCAGCCCTAATCCTAGAAGATTAGCACTTAGTGACTCCACCAGATTTATCAGTAAGGGTTATCTAACAGCAGAAGAATGCATCTCATTATCGATGACCATGCATGACTTAGAATTTAAAGTGCAATTATTCACTGGGTCAGGTTCAAGCATGTAGTATTCAACAGAAGGTGCATGAGGATTTTCAATATCATCAAAGATTTTAAAGTATAGGTTTTTATCATGAAATACTATCGATACAACACCCTCATCTACATCAATAACTGTCTTGGCAGACTTCATAAAGGGACGACCAAGAAGTATTGTAGCAGAAGATGAATTGTAATCAGGGTTAGATGTATCTAAAACATTGAAGTCAGCAGGAAAAACCAAATCCTCCACCCTAACTAAAACATTTTCAACTATTCCTAGGTTTAATGCAAGACTTATCTGCTATCTGAATGACTATGCCAGATGTTTTAATATTAGTTAAATTCAATATTTTATAAACAGACACATGCATAACATTAAGTGATGCTTCTAGATCTAACATGACATATTTTATCTTGCAATCTCCAATCATACACGGTAAAGTAAACATGTCAGGATCAGAACACTTTACAGGTAAGTCTTCATAAAGTAATGCACTTACATTTTCACTAACCTCTTCTTTACCTGAGGACTTTTCCTTACCTTCATACCAAGTCTTTAAGAACTCAACATAGGCTGGGATTTTCAGGATTGCCTCAAGCAATGGAATGTTCACCTTGACTCGTCTAAAAACATCTAAATTATCCTACACACTTAGGGCAGCAGGGTCGGTGAAGTTCACAGGTGAAGTAAGAAAATAATCTTTATCATTTACATTTAAAGAAGAAAATTTGCCAGAAGAAATAGAAAACTTATCAAAGACAATAGGGAATCCAGGAGGACAAACAAGTGAGGCCACTCCACTCCACACTACGTTCACACTCTCCTTAGGATTCACCTCAGGTTGGGCATGCAGCTTACTAGAGCTTTCATTATTCATCTTACTAGCTTGGGTTGCCAGTTGAGTGATTTGGTTTCCCAAATTCCGAATGGCGTTCCTGGTCTCTTGCTGGAACTGAGGTGGAAGCTTGATTCTGCTTGAACATCAGTGGCTTTTGTTGGTTACCATAGCTAAAATTTGGATGGTCTCTCCATCCTGGATTGTAGGTGTTGTTGTATAGGTTGTATTGTCTTTGATTCCCGTTGAATCCACCAATGGCATTCACCTCTCCATTGTCTTGTATCTTAGGGCAGGCCTTTGCCTACACCTGTCCTGAACACAGAGAGCGAACAAGTTTAGTTAATTCACTCATTTCAGAGTGCATTTCGCTTACCTCGCTTTTTGTGGCGGCTTGCACAACTGTAGGAGGTCCTCTTGTCCTGAATTTTTTAGAGTTCTCAGCCATACTTGAAATCAGTTGTATAGCCTCAGTAGGTGTCTTGTTGACTAATGCTTTTCCACTTGCGGCATCCACCATACTTCGATCCATCAGTAGTAATCCTTCGTAAAAATATTGGATCAATAGATGATCCGAGATCTGGTGATGTGGAAAACTGGCGCACTGACGATTGAATCTCTCCCAACATTCATGAAGTGTCTCCCTACTGATCTGCAAAATCCCATATATCTCCTTCCTGATGTTGGCAGCTCTACTGGCAGGGAAGAATTTCTCCAGGAATTGCTTCTTCATCTCGTTCCATGTACTGATAGAGCCAGAGGGAAGGTAATAGAGCCAATCTTTTGCTAAATCCTTTAGCGAAAAGGGGAATGCCCTCAGGTTCAGCGCTTCCTCTGTCACTCCATGAGGTCTCATACTAGAACATACAATATGAAATTCCTGTAAAGTTACCTGCCGTCTCGGGGTAGGTAATACAGAGTGGTTTCTGGTTCAGATCTGGCGCTGCCAGCTGCCTCAATGTCCTCTCAACCATGGCTGGTGCTTCAACCTCACCGAGATTATTAACTCTTCTTTTTGCTTGCCTCCTAAATCTCGTGTCCGCTCAAGAAATTTCAGGTTCAAATCTAATATCGTTTCCCTGCGAAGAACGTGTGATCATAAACCATGCAAACAAGAATTAAAAACACAAAATCGTAAAAATACTAGAAAACGCCTTTCCCCAGCAACGACGCAAATTTAACGGGACTTGTCGAAGGTTCGAATCAAATAAATTTATAATCCATGACACTACAACTATTTTGTAGAAATAGTGGTCGGGGTCGAACATAGGGAAGGGGACCTAGTTGGTGCAGAATTTTGAGCTTATTAAACAGGGGGGAGTTTTGGAAAGAACGACAAGCAAACATAAATAAATGCTGAATTTAAATAAAACAAAATAAAGCATGCAGAATAGAAATAAGAATGAAATCAATGACATGAAAGGGATCTGATGGGACCTAATTGCCCATGATTATTTGTTCTTAATCTTGTTAGTTTTACGATAATTTTTTCGCTTAAAGTTATGTTTTGTAGGAATTTAGTATCAAGTGCTTCAACGGAGCCCATATTCAATTTTGGTGTTAATTCGAGGATTTTAGCCCGGTTTTGTTCCATCTTGAAGTCCATGGGATGCCGAGGCGGTGAAAAGACCTTAGTGGAGCGCTCAGGACTCGAAACTAATGCCAAATAGATCAAGTTTTGAAGCAGCCTATTCTTAAGGACCCGAGAGATGTCGTCCAGATGCCATCTTGCGGCGTCTCGACGCCTCGGATGCAGAAGCGCGGAAGAATCAGCGTCGTCGTCTCGACGCCGGTGCGTTTATTTAAACAACTGCTGCTGTTTTAGGGCAGCAGCTTGGAGAGGAGGAAAACGTCGATTGGAGTGTTTAGCAGTCGTTCTCTCTCAGTTTAGGGTCAAATCTCTCCACTTTTCTCTTGTATTTTACGTTTTCTAGGTAGATTAGGTTGGTTTCTCGAGCCTTGGGCTTAGATTATGCTTGTCTATGGCCATCTAAGCACCGTTCGTTGTAGTTGGGACCTCGAGATTGTAATTACATTTGTATTTTTATAAGATTTATGAGCATTTTTAACTTATTCTTTGATTATCTTGAGATTGTTGAACTTCATGCATGATTTATTTGTTGTTTGTGATTTTAGATTCCCACTTTTATAATTAGCATGCGCAGTAAGTTAGATTGACGCCCTAACTCGTAGCTCGTATGTTAATAATCCGCTAAAGAATTGATTTCCACCTAGGTAATGGATAGTTAATTCAGTAGTTAGCATTAGATAGATTCGTGAGCACGGGTCCCAAGAGCAGACTCTGACTTTGTTGCTAACACGATAGATCTAAGAGTCTAAATCGATACTTGTGATTAATTAGATGTTTCTCTAGTTGATTATGAGTATTCTAGTCTAGAGCAACGATTGATTGATTTATTGACTGTGGTCAGGTTAGTTTATTGATTAATTGCATGTTAGCTTAGCGGGTCTGATGGGTTAACGCTCTAGGGGTATCTAGTTCTTAATGCAATCACTTGATTAATTGATTTTAACGGATTCATTGGGATTAATTAATTAGTGGCTAGTAATTGAATCGATGGGCGTTGGGATCGAATCAATTGATTTAGAGTACCTATAGATAGCATGCTTATAAATCATTATCTGTTAATCGATGAGTAAAAAGTAAATTCACTTTGATCCGGGTCGTCGATAAGCAAGCCAAGCTAGCTCGTTCTGTCAGGGTCGCTGGATTGGGATTTCTTATGTTTGATTCTATTTCGATTAGCTTCCTACTTATTTAGGCAAAGAAAAAGAATAACTTAGTTGATCTCCAAAAGGGAGATTAAAGCTTTATTCCTACTTCTCGCACCACAAACTTTCATCTTGACCCTAGGTCTTGATAACGGACGAGATTTGAGTCTTAACTGAGGCGTTTTAATCATGGAGTGCTTGAAGGATTGGAATTCCGTAATTCAGTAAAGCAAAAGCGTAATTGGGACCAATTCGTCATTAATTTTGTTTAATCTAAAATATCAATACATTGGCAATAAACTTAGAACTATTCTAGATTTATATTAAGGCTAAGCATACAAAAATATTAGATCTAAATCTAATTTATATAGTAACAAATTACTTACTCTCGTTGACGACTCAGATTAAATTCACCAACTGCTTGTGAATTAATCATGAACTAGTGCGAATACCACCACTATGGCTACAACGGTATGACTCTGAGACTTCTAGAGGCAAGAGACTGGTGGGAGTCTAGAGGAAGCCTTGAGAGGAATTCTCTGAGAGTAGGAGAATGAATGGAATGTCTTTCACCCCACCTCGGAGGTCCTATATATAGTAAAGGCCAAGACCTTTTTCCTAATAGGAAAAGGAAGACATTTTCCGAATAGGAAAAAGTCTCTAATTTTAATAAATAATTAATTAATTCCATAATTAATTAATTTCCCAATTAAATATCATATATTTAATCTTAGGGATTTTATTAAAATTAAAATTAATATGAATCCAATTCATATTAAATTTATTTGAACTCTTTCAAATATTTTCTTTCCTAATAGGAAAAGGTCTCTAATTTTAATAAATAATTAATTAATTCCATAATTAATTAATTACCCAATTAAATATCATATATTTAATCTTAGGGATTTTATTAAAATTAATATGAATCCAATTCATATTAAATTTATTTGAACTCTTTCAAATATTTTCTCTCAATAATTAATTATTGAAATTAATTCAAAAATTATATTATAAAGTTTCATAAACTTTATATTATAATGCATCAATATACATTATACGATTCCCCAATTAAATTGAACACTTTAAATTTATAATTTATACTTAATTGCCTCAAGTCTCTTTACGAGCTACCAGTGGGACCTAATGGACCTACAGATCAGAAGCTCCAACGATACGAGACTAATTGGCCAAACTCATTAACCAAGTTAGTCAACATTCGTTAACTATGGGTCACTCCACTAAAGACCCACAGCTGCACTCTTCTCACTGTAGAATATTTCTGTGTCCACGGATATCGACCAATGTAGTAAGTCAATCCTTCACGTGTGTTCGTAACACAAGCTGGGTCAAATTACCATTTTACCCCTGGGTTACCTCTGGTTCCTTAAGTACCACTGATTCCTCTAATGAACAAGTTGTTTAGGGTCCAACCACTAAACAGGAGTTCCTCTCAGGCAAGGAGAGGATGGCGCGCCTTTGTTCAAGCCCCGAAATCAACTTTTAAGGGAACACACATCTACTTACCCCAATAGGGGAAGGAGTGAATTCCATCTTGTACTGTTATGTTCCCAGCCCCCATTCGGTCTTGCCCCTGAAATGGTAGGATTACTGAGTCGGCGAACTGGCCACTCTCACTCATACAAATCTAAGGACAATCCCTCCTGAAAGGGGTTCATAACAGACTCAGGATTGAGATTGAGTTACCTAGGTCATCCTATTGAAATAGAAACCTAAACTAGTTAACGGCGTTACATCTAGTGGTTACTATTTCGCGGTCCGGTCTTATGCAAACTCATTGCATAGGATACCCCCACCCGCATGTCTCCTACATGGATGCCTTGGATCATTGCATCTGTATCGAATACAAGGTGGGCCGTATCACATAGTGTCACCAGGATAAGGTACCCAGCCTTATCCCTATACTATAGACCTTTTAGGTTGTTACTTGAACACCGATCCCCGTATGTCCCCACATACTAGTTCAAGTTTCATTTAAACAACCTTGGATCTTAGTTTATTGGATTAAGGGTTTATTAATGCAAACTCGATTATTCAATAACCAAATTACTGAATTACTCAAATAACGCTTTATTGAGATCGATTAATTTGTTTCATTTACTATCTACGAGTTTTAGGGCATAAAACCCAACAGTGCTTAGTCTCTATTATCAGCTCACTCAATCTCCTCTTGAATGTAGACTTTGCAGTATCATCTTCTGCCACTGATAGCGAGCATAGCTAGCTATCTTTACTTATTTAATTTAGCTAGTCTTTGATGATTATTGGCCATTTTATTGCACTTTATTGTTTATTTTGTAGGAAATGGTTGATTGGAGCTATAGCGCAATATTGAAGTTAATCGGGTGCTCGGGACGTCAAAAGATGCAAAGGAATGAAAAAGAATCAAAGAGAAAAAAGTCAACATTCGGTCAACATTTGACCAGCGTCGAGACGCCATCCCTTGAGCGTCTCGACGCTGGCATTCCATATTAGAATAGGCGCAAAAAGGTCACAGCGTCGAGACGCTGCGACCTTAGCGTCTCGACGCTGCGTAATTTCCTTTCCAGAATACGCGTGTTTAGAGGCAGCGTCGAGACGCTACGACGAAAAATCAGTATAAATCATTCTTTTCGGGTAGGTTTTTGGGGGATGGAAATGGGGGACTTCTTAGAGCCGTAAACAGAGGAAAAACAGAGGAATTCAAGGCTGAAGCAAAGGGGAAAATTCGGAAATCAACCCATTGTTCGTGGGGATCGTGACGGGGACGTTCGGTCTCGGCCTACAACGAGTTTAATTCTTCTTTCCCTCACTTTAGTTAGATTTTTATGGCTTTTACATGTTTAGTTGAGCTTGTAATTTTGATCATGAGTATCTAAACTTGTAAGCTTAGGGATTGATGTAGTTGATTGTGTTTATGGATTGATTTATGGTTTAAGTTGTGCAATGTTATTATGTTTGTAATCTTGATTTAATGCTTTCAATTAATTGGCCATTAGTTGGATGATTTAAGTTTCGAATCTAGCTCAGGAGAGGGGATTTGATTTAGACTTACTCAAGATTGCATGACTAAAGTTTAGTTTCTAATTCGTGACGGTTTTAGATTAACTTTAGAATTGGTTAAAAGATCTCATTGCCTTGCCTGATTAATAAACTTAGATAGGGATATCAAGTTGGTTAATTTGCATGAGAATCAATTATACTCGGGAGAGGTAGTTGTGATTAAAGGGTCTTTGGCTCATAATTTCATTGTGCATAATAACTTATTCCTTAAAATCAATCCTAAACTAAATCGGCGAAATCAATTCCCTAAGTAGTTTTCCCAATTGAAATTCCACACTTTTTACTTGCTTTGATTTGGTTTTCTTATCATTCATTCATCACTTTTTGATCCCTAAATAAAATTGGGCAAGATAATTCACAATACTTGATTTGCTTAAACATCCAATCCAGAGGACGACACTCGTTTATACGAACACTTTATTATTACTTGACCCGTACACTTGCGGTAAGCAAATTGCGCATCAAGTTTTTGGCGCCGTTGCCGGGGATTGGCACATTTAGCTAGATTGATATTGTGAAAAAATTGTTTGATCTTAATTTAGGGTGTATTTTTACTTTTCTAGGTTGTTTGCATTTTTTTTCCTTATTTGTTTTTCTTTCCATATTTGTTTTTCTAGTTTAGGTTGTTTGATTTTTTTCCATAGATAGATTTTTTTTCCTTTTTAGTGTTTTCTATCCTTTGTAGATTAGTTTTTCTTTATTTGTTAGTTTTCTTATTTGTGGTTGTCATATTTATTTTCGCATTCCATATTAGGCTATTTTGTTTCCTTTTCTAGATTATATTTTCCATACTTAGATTGGTTGTTTTCTTTTCTTTGTTTTCTTTCCTTATTTGTTTTCTTTCTTTTTTAGGTTAGTGTAGATTGTTTATGTGAAGTAATAAAGATTTAATTTTGGAACCTTTGAATCCCGAGATCGAGAGAACAATTCATAGGATTCAAAGAGAAAATAGAGAAATTGTTCAAATGGCTGACCAAAATATACCTGAGGAGCCTAGGCCTATTAGAGACTACTTTCAGCCCGTGTTTCAGGGGCAACAATCGAGGATTGTCTATGCTCCGATCAATGCCAACAACTTTGAGCTGAAGACCGGTCTCATTCAGATGGCTCGAGATTGTGCTTATAGAGGATCGCCCACCGAGGATCCAAATTCTCATCTTAAATCATTTCTGGACATTTGTGGGACGGTAAAAATTAATGGAGTGTCTGAGGATGCTATTCGCTTACGGTTATTTCCCTTTTCTTTGCAGGATAAAGCACGAGATTGGTTGCAGTCCATTCCCCCTGGGAGCATCACCACTTGGGATGCTTTGGTCCAGGCTTTTCTGAAAAAATTCTTCCCTCCTGCAAAGACGGTCAAGCTGAGGACCGAGATTGGGACATTCCAACAACAATATGATGAGCAGCTGTTCGAAGCTTGGGAGCGATTTAAAGAACTACTGAGGAAGTGTCCTCAACATGGCTACCCCGACTGGCTCCAGGTTCAATTGTTTTATAATGGTTTAACCCCTAGTACGAAAACGATTGTTGATGCAGCTGCAGGTGGGACTCTGTTGTCCAAGACCGTGGAAAATGCTCGCATACTTTTAGAGGATATGGCCACAAACAGCTATCAGTGGCCATCTGAGCGGTCTGCACCTAAAAAGATTGCTGCTGGAGTGTTTGAGGTTGATAAAGTAAGTGCACTCCAGGCCCAGATGACTTCCCTTGCTAATGCTTTTATGAAATTTTCAGGTATAGGGAGTGCACAATCAATTGAATCAGCTGCTACTTTAGCATCTAGACCTCAGGAGGAGACCATTGAACAGGTTCAGTATGTATCAAATTCTAATTTTAGGGGATATAATAATAATTCTACACCTACACATTATCACCCTAACAATAGGAACCATGAAAATTTCTCTTATGCAAATACTAAGAATGTTCTTAACCCTCCTGGTTTTGCCCCTCAAACTCAAGAAAATAAAAAGTTAGAAGATCTTGTTGGAGCTTTCATTGCAGAGTCTAGTAACAGGACAACCAAATTAGAGGAGGCAGTCTTTGCCATCAACACCACGGTGAATGGCCACGGTGCTGCCATCAAGAATATTGAGACTCAGCTGGGACAATTGGTAAGTGTTGTAAGTACCATGAATAAAGGTAAGGCCCCAGCTGAACAGGAGAAAACTCAGATGGAGTACTGTAAAGCAATCACCGTTCATCAGGAGGAAGCTGAAGAGGAGCCTGAGTCTGAGGATTATGAAACGCCCACAGGGGAAGCTGAGGAGGACACATCAGCAGATGAGGCTGAAAAGCCTAACCTTGAGCCTCCTATTCCTTCTCCCACATTGATGGTTCCCAAGGAAAAGACAAAGAAAAAGAAGAAAAAGAACAATCAGGTTCAGTTTGATAAATTTATGAATGCTTTTATGAATCTGAACATTAATATTCCTTTCGCAGAGGCATTAGAGATGCCCCAATATAACAGGTTCATGAAGGAGTGGTTAGCAAAGAAGCGAAAGGAAAAGAAGGTTGACACCGTATATCTTGCTTCCACATGCAGCACCAGAGTACAACAGAAAGTATCTGAAAAAGTAGCAGATCCAGGGAGTTTTTCTGTTCCTTGTAGTTTTGGTACTTATTCTTTCAGAGCATTATGTGATTTAGGTGCTAGCATCAATATCATTCCTCTATCTCTGTGCAAAAAGTTAGACATAGGTGAGATTAAATCTACTCCTGTAAAGCTCCAATTGGCGGATCAGTCTGTGGTTAGACCAGTTGGCATTGTAGAAAATGTCTTAATCAGAGTAGGTAGATTTTTCTTCCCTATTGATTTATATGTTATGGACATGATAGAAAATCCTTCGATGCCTGTCATATTAGGAAGACCATTCCTCGCTACTGGGCGAGTAATTATTGATATTGAGCGCAGGGAGCTCACTGGAAGAGTCAGGAATGACAAAGAAATATTTAAAGCAGTTGAAGACTCTAAGGGACACTCGGACGTTCTTTTCATGGGCTACAAGAAAGGTGCAAGAAAGAGCACCACTGTTGGATTCACAGAAAAGAAGCCTCCTTGAAGCATGGCCAACACGTCGAGCTAATGACGTTAAACAAGCGCTTATGGGAGGCAACCCAAGTAAGTGTAGTTGTGCTTTTCTGTTTGCTTTTGATTCATTGTTTGTTTTTGTGTTGTAGGTCTTGTTTTCTGTCTCTCCTTTGCTTTCAAGCTTTCAAGATTTCAAGCAAGAAGTCATCATAAATCCAAGCCAGTATTATTCACTCCTCTCATTCTTTTACTGTTCTCATGCTTGTTTATGCCTTATTTTCTTTATACATTGAGGACAATGCATGTTTTAAGTTTGGGGGTGGATTAGCATGTTTGTGGAGCCCTTGAGCATCTGAGTTCGGGCTATAGTTTTGAGCTTTCTTTGAATTATGCATATGGTTGTTGTCTGGATGTATTTTTGCATGACTATGATTTCCTAGGATAGGCTTTCTTGTCAATTTTCAAGCTTGTGATGAGTTGTAAGCATGAGTGCCCAAAAAGGGAGACTTTTTAAAATTTTTCTAGGAGATGGCTTGCATGAGTAGAGTATTTGTCTTGGCTAGACTTGGATTTGAATGCTTAGGAGCGAATTATTGGGTTCATATGCTTGTTGTCACCTCGATAGGTGTAGGGTAGAGCTAAAGAGTTAATTTTTTGCAAATTAGCATGTTTGATCTTGCTTAGGAGAAAAGAAAAGAATACCTGCTTATCATGATCATGAAAGAAAAAAAATCATTCTTGTTGTTATTGTTGAAAAAGAAAAAAAGTCATGACTTATGCGCACAATATGCAATGGTTAATAAAGATTAAGGCAAAAAGAGCTACCCCTGTTGTGATCAGTTAGGCCAACCAGAGAAAACTCAGGTTAAGGGTCCCTGCAATGGGTGTGTGAAAGCTAGTGCCACATATACATGCTTCATTTAATTGTTAATTATAAGCACCTAAGTTGGGAGGAAAACAAACTAATTTGTTTCATTAACTCATTAGTGAAACCTTAGTGCCAGTGTAGAGGGAAGATGAGCTGAGAGTTTAATAATCCAATCCCGGGCTAGTAGAGTCTGATCTTGTTGAGTTAGATCTCGCTTATCCAAGTTAATTTTGGAGAAATTTTAATTTGTCTCCCTCATTGGTCATTGTGTGCATAGCTCTTGCTTGCTTGACTATTGACTTTTGAGCCTTGAGGATTGAGTCATGATTATTGCATCCATTCTTCCATTGTATGTTTGATTTGTAGTTTGCTCGAGGACTAGCAAAAGCTTAAGTTTGGGGGTATTTGATAGCGAGCATAGCTAGCTATCTTTACTTATTTAATTTAGCTAGTCTTTGATGATTATTGGCCATTTTATTGCACTTTATTGTTTATTTTGTAGGAAATGGTTGATTGGAGCTATAGCGCAATATTGAAGTTAATCGGGTGCTCGGGACGTCAAAAGATGCAAAGGAATGAAAAAGAATCAAAGAGAAAAAAGTCAACATTCGGTCAACATTTGACCAGCGTCGAGACGCCATCCCTTGAGCGTCTCGACGCTGGCATTCCATATCAGAATAGGCGCAAAAAGGTCACAGCGTCTCGACACTGCGACCTTAGCGTCTCGACGCTGCGTAATTTCCTTTCCAGAATACGCGTGTTTAGAGGCAGCGTCGAGACGCTGCGACGAAAAATCAGTATAAATCATTCTTTTCGGCTAGGTTTTTGGGGGATGGAAATGGGGGACTTCTTAGAGCCGTAAACAGAGGAAAAACAGAGGAATTCAAGGCTGAAGCAAAGGGGAAAATTCGGAAATCAACCCATTGTTCGTGGGGATCGTGACGGGGACGTTCGGTCTCGGCCTACAACGAGTTTAATTCTTCTTTCCCTCACTTTAGTTAGATTTTTATGGCTTTTACATGTTTAGTTGAGCTTGTAATTTTGATCATGAGTATCTAAACTTGTAAGCTTAGGGATTGATGTAGTTGATTGTGTTTATGGATTGATTTATGGTTTAAGTTGTGCAATGTTATTATGATTGTAATCTTGATTTAATGTTTTCAATTAATTGGCCATTAGTTGGATGATTTAAGTTTCGAATCTAGCTCGGGAGAGGGGATTTGATTTAGACTTACTCAAGATTGCATGACTAAAGTTTAGTTTCTAATTCGTGACGGTTTTAGATTAACTTTAGAATTGGTTAAAAGATCTCATTGCCTTGCATGATTAATAAACTTAGATAGGGATATCAAGTTGGTTAATTTGCATGAGAATCAATTATACTCGGGAGAGGTAGTTGTGATTAAAGGGTCTTTGGCTCATAATTTCATTGTGCATAATAACTTATTCCTTAAAATCAATCCTAAACTAAATCGGCGAAATCAATTCCCTAAGTAGTTTTCCCAATTGAAATTCCACACATTTTACTTGCTTTGATTTGGTTTTCTTATCATTCATTCATCACTTTTTGATCCCTAAATAAAATTGGGCAAGATAATTCACAATACTTGATTTGCTTAAACATCCAATCCAGAGGACGACACTCGTTTATACGAACACTTTATTATTACTTGACCCGTACACTTGCGGTAAGCAAATTGCGCATCAGCCACATATTGCCAATGTTCATCCTCCATGATTTCCTCTTTGATTTCTTCCTCGAATAGCATTTTCTACAAGCTACAACAAGTAAAAAAATCAATAGGATCAAAATCAAAACATCCATTCAGTTCCTCAGGGTGTTCTAATGCATGGAGCACATCGAAGTTCACTTGCTGTGAAGTGACATCTGCATGGCTCACTGCAACTTCTTTTTCTTGTGCCTTCTCTTTATTCTCTTTTTGAGGCGATTCTTCTTCAATCTTTTCTCTCTCTTTTGTCTCCTCAGTATTTTCAAGTGCTAGAATGCTTCTTGTTGCAACTGAGAGTTCAGGGTCTTCATGCTCCAATTCACTTTGAAATGACATCTCTTTGTATTGCTCTTGTGCTTCTTGTTCGACATTCTCTTCGGTTACAGACAAGATTTCTTGTTGGTTGTTTTTCAACTCCTCCAACAATTGTCCTACTTGAATCTCCAAGTTCGTTATCGTGGCATCATTCCTTGCCATGTATTCTCTTATGAGTTCTTCCAAGCTGGTTGACACTTGTGGTTGCATCTCTTGTTGCATTTCTTGTTGGGCATACTGATCTTGATATTAGTCTTCCAAAGTAAACAGACATTCTTGCTCCAAATGAGGTGTTGGATTATTGTCGCTAACATCTTGCTGGTGTTGCAACCATCCTTGGTAAGGATTGAAAATAGGACTCTGGTTGTCTGGTTGCCCTGTATAATAAGGATTAGATGGATAGGTTTCAAACAAAGAATGAATCTTTACACAATGAACACAAAAGAAATTAGAGTGACAAGCCATTGATGTGATTTGTGTGCTCAATGTTGTGATGATGTCTTCTTCCACATGTGGATTATCTTGAGTTATCAAACCCTTCAATTATGTTTATCTTCTATCGCCTTTTTCTTTTTTTTTTCTGTTTTTTTGGCCAACAGGAGGATCGACTCCGGGTAGATCTATTAGAAGTTCTCGAGTGTAAGAAGCTTATTCAAGATGTTCCCGTGCACTCAACTCCTATTGCTCTTTCTTTCTATGCTCCTTGCTCTTGCATCAACTTCAACCTGCAAAAGAAATTGCAAATCAAAGTTAGATTCTCTTAAGATATAAATGTGGTCGCAATCTGATCGCAATTTCAACAAACAAAAATTGGTTTCACTTTTAGTCCTCGGCAACGGAGCCAAAAACTTGGTGTGTCGACCGCTGAATTGATGGATGTGAGATAAAATGGTAAATAATAATAATGATAAATTCAGCCAACCGTAGTGCAAGTATACACTGCCGCACGTAGTAATAAAAAAACCGTAGAAGTATTCCAAGGGTATCGATCCCACGAGGACTAACTGGAAATTCAGATTTGAAGAAGAAAATGCTCAACTTGATTGCTTAAAAATAGGTAACCAAAGAAATAAGTTCGATGATTGGTTTTTAGAAAAGATAAATAAAACAAGCAAATGAATAAAAGAATAACAATAAAATAAAACGAGGTATTCAACATGGATTCATCCCAAAGGCAATAACCTTAATCATGGATTATTTAACTTAAGCCTATTCAATGCATTGGGTCAGATTAACTTCTATTTGAACTTGCTCCCAAGAACCGTTAGAAGGCTAAGCAAGTACCGTTATGCACTTTCTGTGACTCGACTCAGACATAGATAGTTCACGAATGCAATCTATAACCCTATAGTCGATATAGGGTGTCTTAGGCAGCTTGCCCTATACTGCTGAACAATCTCTTTCGAGCTTTTTCTTCTATATCACCTTTTCGAGAACCGATATCGTCTGTCCCTTTCGAGATCAAACTCACGTAGCATGCAAAGTCTAAGTGATCAAGTTAAACTCAGCAAAATCAGAATGATATTCAATAAAGAATGACATGCATTGAACAAAACTTAAGCAAATAAAACACTTTCAAGCTATTGAACCATAAGGGAATTCACCATATTGAACCCCTTAATGGAATTTAGCTACTCATGGTGAGATAAAGTGCAAATGAATACATTTTATGGGTTTTCTATTTATCTAATCCTTCTAGAGTTGCTCTAGAATGATTGGATAAATAGAATACAGATAAATGAAAAGTATCAAAAGCTGGAAATAATGGAAGTAGCCAAATATTATGGGTTTTCTATTTATCCAATCCTTCTAGAGTTCGCTTAGACACTCCACTCTCTCGCTTTTACAAGTGGGCATGGGTGAAAATCCCTACAAACCCTAAGGGTTGATGTCTAACTAAGGTTAGAATTTAGTAATCTAAGAAGGACCTCAGGCATCCCTACTCATAGGCATCAACTAGGGTTCTGTCACCACCCTCTTCTTCCAAATGAGTTCTGCTTGTGTTTTCCTTCGATTCTTGAGTTTATATAGTGTTGGAAATGGTTGAGGAGCTGCGAAATAGGTGCTGGTAGGTAGCCCAGTCAGTTTCGGGGTCAAAACAGCCGGTTAGATGCGAAGAAGACTCGTCAACAACGACTCGCAAACGACTCGGAACTGCCTCTATTTTTCCAGAAATGCAGTCGCATTTCATACTGGCCTTCCCAGAAATGTTGTCGCATTTGTGGGCAATTTCCTGCATTATCTGTTTTTCCTGCACAGCAACAAACTAAGTAAAAATCCTCACCAAATAGAATCTTTTTAAGCACAAATGAGCACAATTTGATTAAAGTGACTCTCAACACCCTAACTTATCAACTTTAACATATTTTGAACTCGGGAACTGTAAAATTGATCTAAACATGTAATATTTGACAAGGAAATGAGCTAAATATAAGGGTAAAATAGGTATATTTTTTACCCTTATCAAGGACCCCCCTACACTAACCTGTGCTAATTAACTTGCTAACCGTGAATTCTTCAATTAACAAGATTAATTAATATGTTCTTTATCGCTCGCCACCCTTCATACATAAAATAACAACCATTCGAGACCTCGCAACGGTCACTAAGTTATATCTAACTAGTTTTACATTAAGCAATTTAACAATTACCTATTTAAACTTGCCGCTTTGGGATCGTGGGTTCGGAATTGTATTAACTAAACTCGAATGCAATTCAAATCTAATTCCTACAACCTTTAACATGCATCCTAGGCCTATCAAGGGTCGTCTCGCATAGAGAGTGGCTTGCCTCAACCTAGTGGCTATCTAAAAATAACTGATTGAATACACAAGAGGTAATCACATAGGGTCGTCAATCCTAATGGACTAGCCTCATGTATTGGTTTAAACGGGATAACATGCAAAACTGAATAAAAAGACAACAAGAATAGTAAGTAAACTACAGAAAACTCAGCCAATCTTCTTAGAAATCAAAGCATAATCCCAATCCAACGATCAAATTACGATTAACTATTCATAGATTAAGTAAAAACAAGAATAGACATGAAAGAATCCATTAAATATGACCTAAAAAGGTCTACAACAGTACTGAAACGTACAAGAGACAAAAGAAATCGTAAAAGGACAAAATTTCTAACCTAACGGCGGACTAAACCAAGGCTACATATTTATAGAAAACTCGTTGGCGTCGAGACACCAAGGGCAGCATCGAGATGCTGCAAACTTGACATTCTGGATGAAAATCGCGTCGGCGTCAAGACGCCAGAGGCGGTGTCTCAATGTCCTTCCAGATCCTTGCCTTGCTGTTTATTTTCTCGGTCTTGTCTCGTTTCTTCTCGGTACTGGGTTTCAATCTTCGGCTTTTGGTGTCATTCTTCAGACCCGCTTTGGCACAATTGGGTCTTTTCACCTCCTCGCCGTCCAAGACACCGAGATTGCTCCAAAACTCCGTAATTGGCTCGAATTAACACCAAATTAGCGTGATCGACTCCCGACGTGCCTAAGCTCAAAGATCCTGCAAATAGGACAAGTAAAGCATAAAATAACTCTAACAAGCATAGATTAGAGGCGATAAAATAGGATTATTTAGGTCCTATCAAATGCCCCAGCAAAATAAGCAGGCATTGTCCCAGCAAAATTCAAAGAGTTCTCTGGAGTCTTTGATGAAAGAATATATGGCTCGTACTGATGCCACAATTCAAAGTAATCACGCTTCATTGAGAGCCTTGGAATTGCAAATGGGTCAACTAGCTAATGGGCTGAAGGGACGGCCTTAAGGGAAACTTCTTGCGAATACTGAGCACCGTAAAAGGGAAGGTAAGGAGCAGGTGATGTCAATTTTTCCTACCGCAAGCGCATGGGTGAAGTAATAATATAGTGAATGTGATATTCGAATGTCGTCCTCTGGATTGGATTTCTAATCAATTTTAATTACCTGAAATACTCTTGCCCAATTTTATTTAGGGAACCAAACAAAGGGAGAATGAATGTAAATCAAACACAAAACAATGAAAAAGTATGAAAATCTAATGGAGACAACGGTCTTAGGGATTTGATTTCACCAATTGGGATTATGGATTAATTCATGGATTAATGACATGCTATGATTCATAAATCTTGGAAAACTAAAACCACACATATCTCTCCCGAGCATACATGATTCTCCCACATTCAATGAACCCGATATCCCTATCTAAATTCATTAAATATGCAAGGCATTAAGGTTAACCTTTTTAACGATTTCTAGAATTAATTATTATCTCCCGATTTCTAGCTAAATTCTAGTTATGCATAATGATTTCTAAGCTAAATCCTCTCTCCCGAGTTAGATTCAAACACAAACACCAATCAATTTATGGCCGGTAAATTGAAAGCATTAAGAACACAATTATGCATAAATGAAATCAATAACAACAATCCATAAAGTGCCCAACGGCTACATCAATCCCTAAGAATTAAACTTAGCTACACATAATCCGCGATACAATATAAACTAAGTCTAAATTAGCCATAAAAACTACAAAGGCAAAGGGTAAAGAGAATTAAACGCTAGGTAGGTCGAGACCGCACGTCCCCGTTACGATCCCCACGAACAAAGCTTTGATTCCCACTTTTCCTCCACTTGTTCCAGCTTCCTCAGCCTCTTTTTCCTTTGTTTTACGACTCCAAATCATCCAAATGAAGTCCCCAAATCAGACCTAATCTCAAAATATTTATCGCTGAAAAAATCGTTACAGCGTCGCGACGCTGTCGCCTTATCGCAGAATCTGGAATGTAATTCACACAGCGTCGAGAGGCTGTGACCTTTTCGCGCCTAATCAGAAATGGAAAGTGCAGCGTCGAGACGCTCAAGGAGCAGCGTCCCGACGCTGGTCTACAGTTGGGCCTATGTTCAATCTTCCAACTTTGATTCTTTTTCATTCTTCGGCTTCTTTTGCATCCCGAACTTCCAATTAGCTCAAAAATATATTTCCTACAAACACAACACATAATGCATAATTTTGGCCAATAAATTATAAGAGACTAGCTAAATTAGTTAGGGAAAACTAGCTAGCTATGCTCGCTATCAAACACCCCCAAACTTAAGTTGTTGCTAGTCCTCGAGCAAACTAAAAATTAAGCATACAATGGAAGCATGGATGCAACAAACATGACCCAATCCTCAAGGCTCAAAATTCAATAATCAAGCAATCAAGAGACATGCACAAAAGGACCAATGAGGGAAACAAATCAAAAGTTTTCCAAAATTAACTTGCACAAGCGAGATCTAACGTAACGAGATCAGACTCTACTAGCCCGGGATTGGATTACTAAACTCTCAACTCATCTTCCCTCTTCACTGGCACTAAGGATTCACTAACGAGTCAATGGAACAAATTAGTTTGTTTTCCTCCATACTTAGGTGCTTATAATTGAAACTTACAATATGCATTTATGTGTGGCACTAGCTTTCACACACCTATTGCAGGGACCCATAACCCGAGTTTTAACCTTTGGTTGGCCTAACTGATCACAATAGCGTTATCTCCTTTTGCCTAAGCTTTATTAAACATTGCATTGCGTGCATAAGTCATGACTTTCTTTTTTTTTTCTTTCAAATTGTAACAACAAGAATGATTTTTCTTTATGAGCATGATAACCATATATTCTTTTCTTTCCTCCTAAGCAAGATCAAACATGCTAATTTGCAAAAAATTAACTCTTTAGCTCTTCCCTACACCTATCGAGGTGACAACAAGTATATGAACCTAATAATTCGCTCCTAAGCATTCAAATCCAAATCCAGCCAAGAAAAAAACTCTACTCATGCAAGACATCTCCTATAAGAAGTTTAAAAAGTCTCCCTTTTGGGGCACTCATGCTTACAACTCATCAAAAGCTTGAAAATTGACAATAAAGCCTATCCTAGGAAATCATAGTCATGCAAAAATAGCATCCAGAAAACAACCATATGCTCAATTCAAAGAAAGCTCAAAACTATAGCCCGAACTCAGATGCTCAAGGGCTCCACAAACATGATATTCCACCCCCAAACTTAAAACATGCATTGTCCTCAATGTATAAAGAAAATAAGGAATAATCAAGCATGAGAACAATAAAAGAGTAGGATGAGTGAACAATATTGCCCTGGAATGACGATGACTTTCTCATGGAAGCTTACAAGCAAAGGAGAAACTGGAACCAAGACCTACAAAACAAAAACAAACAATAAATCAAAAGCAAAAAGACAAACACAATTGGACTTACTTGGGTTTCCTCCCATAAGCGCTTGTTTAACGTCAATAGCTCGACGTGTTTACCAAATAAGCATCAAGGTGGTCTAATGTCAGGTGTTCCATCAATAGTGCTCTTCCTAGCACCTTTCTTGTACCCCACCAACATGGTCTCTGATGTGTTCTGAGGGGTCTCAAAAGCTTTTAGGATCTCCTTCTCCTGTTGGACTCTAATAATTAGCTCACTGCGCTCAATATCAATTATAACCCTCCCTGTAACAAGGAATGGTCTCCCTAATACAATAGGCATGGCAGGATTTTCTTTAATATCTAAAACAAAGAAATCAACAGGAAGGAAAAATCTACCTACTTTGATCAGAACATTCTCCACAATTCCATAAGGACTAACCATAGACTGGTCAGCCAACTAGAGCCTAACAGTAGTAAATTTTACCTCTCCTATATTCAGCTTTTTGCACAAAGATAATGGAATGATGTTTTTGCTAGCCCCTAGATCACATAGTGCTCTACATGAATAAGTACCAAAATTACAAGGAATAGTAAAACTCCCTGGATCAGACAATTTCTCTGGTACTTTCTGTTGGACACGAGCACTGCATGTCGATGCGAGGTACACAATCTCCATCTGCCTCTCATTTTTCTTCTTGTTGAGCCATTCCTTCATGAACTTCTTGTAATGAGGCATCTGCTCCAAGGCATCTGAAAAAGGAATATTAACATGCAATCCCATAAAAGCATCTAGAAACTTGTCAAACTTAACCTTAGAATTTTTATTTTTCTTTGATTTAGGAACTAAAAAAGTAGGAGAAGGGATAAAAGGCTCAGGTATAAGCTTTTTCAGCTTCGTTTGAGGTGGTGCCCTCCTCAACTTCTCTAGCGAGTTCCTCAATTTCAATAGTCTCCTCCTCCTCAGCTACTTGAGTCTCCTCCTCGTGATGCACAATGATAGCCTTGCAGTATTCCAATGGAGATTTCTCATGTTCAGCTGGGGTTTTACCTTTATTCATTGTGTTGACAACACTTACCAGTTGTCCCAGCTGAGTCTCCATGTTCTTGATGGCTGCATAATGACCATTGACAGTGGTGTTTATTGCAATCACGACCTCCTCGAGCTTATTTGACCTGTTACTTGATTCTGCAATAAAAGCTCCAACGAGATCCTCTAAATATTTTTTACTTTCTTGACTTTGAGGAGTAAAGCCAAGAGGATTCAGAACATTTTTATTATTTGCATACGAAAAATTCTCATGATTTCTATTACTAGGGTGATAATGTGTAGGTGCAGAATTATTATTGTACCCCCTAGAATTTAAATTAGAGACATATTGAACCTGCTCGAGATTTTCCTCCTGAGTCTGGGATGCAAGGGCAGCTTCAGACTCGATCGATTGAGCACTCCCTGTACCTGAAAACTTTAAAAATGCATTAGCAAGGGAAGACATTTGGGCTTGAAGTGCACTTACGTTGTCAATCTCAAACACTCTAGCAGCAATCTTTTTCGATCCCGACTGCTCAGATGGCCACTGATAGCTATTGGTGGCCATTTCCTCCAACAAAGTCCTAGCGTTCTCAACAGTTTTGGACAACAGAGTCCCACCTACAGATGCATCAACAATAGTTTTTGTACTAGGAGTTAAGCCATTATAAAATAATTGAACTTGAAGCCAGTCGGGATATCCATGCTGAGGGCACTTCTTCAGCAGCTCTCTAAATCACTCCCAAGCCTCGAACAGCTGCTCATCAAATTGCTGCTGGAATGTCCCGATCTCGGTCCTTAGCTTGACCGTCTTAGTAGGAGGGAAGAATTTCTTTAAAAACGCCTGGACCAAAGCATCCCAAGTAGTAATGCTCCCAGGTGGAATCGATTGTAACCAGTCCCTCGCTTTATCCTGCAAAGAAAAAGGAAATAATCGTAAGCGAATGGCATCTTCAGAAACGCCATTTAATTTTACCGTCCCGCAGATGTCTATGGAGGATTTCATATGAGAATTTGGATCCTCGGTGGGCGATCCTCTGTAGGCACAGTCTCGAGCCATCTAAATGAGACCTGTTTTCAACTCAAAATTGTTAGAATTGATCGGGGCATAGACAATCCCCGACTGTTGCTCCTGAAAGACCGGCTGAAAGTAGTCCCTAATAAGCTTAGGCTCCTCGGGATTAGGATTGGCCATTTGGATATGATTTTCTTGGTTCACCCTTCGAAGTTTATTAAAATTTATCTCTATCTCCGGATCAAAGGGAACTAAGGCCAACTCCCTAACCTTTCGCATACACCTACTAAACTAACCTAAAACAAAGGAAATAAAAAAAATTAGGAAAGAAACTAGAAAAAGGAAATAACTCAATATAAAATAGGAAAATATAATTTATAAAAGGAAAAGATAAACAAATAAGGAATGCAAAAACAAATATGACAAAAACAAATAAGGAAACTAGCACATAAGGAAAAACTAATCTAAAAAGGAAGAAAACTAAAAAGAAAAAAAATTTCTATGGAAATTTTAAAAAAAATATGGAAAAATCTAAATATGGAAAAGAAAAACAATTAGGAAAAAAATGAGCACAATTAATTTATCAACTAGAGTCTTTTTAAGCACAAATGAGCACAATTTAATAAAAGTGACTCTGGACACCCTAACTTATCAACTTTAACATATTTTGAGCTCGGGAACAGTAAAATTGATCTAAACATGTAATATTTGACAAGGAAATGAACTAAATATAAGGGTAAAATAGGTATATTTTTTACCTTTATCAAGGACCCCTACACTAACCTGTGCTAATTAACTTGCTAACTGTGAATTCTTCAATTAACAAGATTAATTAATATGTTCTTTATCTCTCGCCACCCCTCATACATAAAATAGCAACCATTCGAGACCTTGCAACGGTCACTAAGTTATATCTAACTAGTTTTACATTAAGCAATTTAACAATTACCTATTTAAACTAGCCGCTTTGGGATCGTGGGTCCAGAATTGTATTAACTAAACTCGAATGCAATTCAAATCTAATTCCTACAACCTTTAACGTGCATCCTAGGTCTATCAAGGTTCGTCTCGCGTAGGGAGTGGCTTGCCTCAACCTAGTGGCTATCTAAAAATAACTGATTGAATACGCAAGAGGTAATCACATAGGGTCGTCAATCCTCATAGACTAGCCTCATGTATTGGTTTAAACGGGATAACATGCAAAACTGAATGAAAAGACAACAAGAATAGTAAGTAAACTACAGAAAACTCAGCCAATCTTCTTAGAAATCAAAGCATAATCCCAATCCAACGATCAAAAGACGATTAACTATCCATAGATGAAGTAAAAACAAGAATAGACATGAAAGAATCCATGAAATATGACCTAAAAAGGTCTACAACAGTACTGAAACGTAAAAGAGACAAAAGAAATCGTAAAAGGACCAAATTTCTAACCTAACGGAGGACTAAACCGAGGCTGCATATTTATAGAAAACTCGCTAGCATCGAAACACCAAGGGCAGCGTCGACGCTGCAAACTTGACATTCCGAATGAAAATCGCGTCGGCGTCTCAATGTCGTTCCAAATCCTTGCCTTGCTGTTTATTTTCTCGGTCTTGTCTCGTTTCTTCTCGGTACTGGGTTTCAATCTTCGGCTTTTGGTGTCATTCTTCAGACCCGCTTCAGCACAATTGGGTCTTTTCACCTCCTCGCCGTCCAAGACACCAAGATGGCTCCAAAACTCCGTAATTGGCTCGAATTAACACCAAATTAGCGTGATCGGCTCCCGACGTGCCTAAGCTCAAAGATCTTGCAAATAGGACAAGTAAAGCATAAAATAACTCTAACAAGCATAGATTTGAGGTGATAAAATAGGACTATTTAGGTCCTATCAAATGCCCCAGCAAAATAAGCAGGCATTGCCCCAGCAAAATTCAAAGATTTCTCTAGAGTCTTTGATGAAAGAATATATGGCTCGTACTGATGCCACAATTCAAAGTAATCACGCTTCATTGAGAGCCTTGGAATTGCAAATGGGTCAGCTAGCTAATGGGCTGAAGGGACGGCCTCAAGGGAAACTTCCTGCGGATACTGAGCACCCTAAAAGGGAAGGTAAGGAGAAAGTGATGTGAATTTTTCCTACCGCAAGCGCACGGGTGAAGTAATAATATAGTGAATGTGATATTCGAATGTCGTCCTCTGGATTGGATTTCTAATCAATTCTAATTACCGGAAATACTCTTGCCCAATTTTATTTAGGGAACCAAACAAAGTGAGAATGAATGTAAATCAAACACAAAACAATGAAAAAGTATGACAATCTAATGGAGACAACGGTCTTAAGGATTTGATTTCACCAATTGGGATTATGGATTAATTCATGGATTAATGACATGCTATGATTCATAAATCTTGGAAAACTAAAATCACACATATCTCTCCCGAGCATACATGATTCTCCCACATGCAATGAACCCAATATCCCTATCTAAATTCATTAAATATGCAAGGCATTAAGGTTAACCTTTTTAACGATTTCTAGAATTAACTATTATCTCCCGATTTCTAGCTAAATTCTAGTTATGCATAATGATTTCTAAGCTAAATCCTCTCTCCCGAGTTAGATTCAAACACAAACACCAATCAATTTATGGCCGGTAAATTGAAAGCATTAAGAACACAATTTTGCATAAATGAAATCAATAACAACAATCCATAAATTCAATCCATAAAGTGCCCAACGACTACATCAATCCCTAAGAATTAAACTTAGCTACACATAATTCGTGTTACAATATAAACTAAGTCTAAATAAGCCATAAAAACTACAAAAGCAAAGGGTAAAGAAAATTAAACCCTAGGTTGGTCGAGACCGCACGTCCCCGTTACGATCCCCACGAACAAAGCTTTGATTCCCACTTTTCCTCCACTTGTTCCAGCTTTCTTAGCCTCTTTTTCCTTTGTTTTACGGCTCCAAATCATCCAAAAGAAGTCCCCAAATCAGACCTAATCGCAAAATATTTATAGCTGAAAAAATCGTTACAGCGTCGCGACATTGTCGCCTTATCGCAGAATCTGGAATGTAATTCACACAGCGTCGAGAGGTTGTGACCTTTTCGCGCCTAATCAGAAATGGAAAGTGCAGCGTCGAGACGCTCAAGGAGCAGCGTCCCGACGCTGGTCTGCTGTTGGGCCTATGTTCAATCTTCCAACTTTGATTCTTTTTCATTCTTCGGCTTCTTTTGCATCCCGAACATCCAATTAGCTCAAAAACATATTTCCTACAAACACAACACATAAATGCATAATTTTGGCCAATAAATTATAAGAGACTAGCTAAATTAATTAGGGAAAACTAGCTAGCTATGCTCGCTATGAGCAGGTGCAGGCAGTGACTCTAAGGAGTGGTAAGCCACTAAAAGAGAAAAGAGAGCCTAGTAAACCCTAGGATGGAGAAAAGAATAGTGATAAAAATGTTGTTGTTGAGAAAGAATTGAAGTCTGGTAAAAATGATGGAGGCAGCAATAATAATGCTGGAGCATCTGGTTCTTTTCAAGATGTAGAACCACCTTATGTACCACCTATACCTTTTCCACAAAGGCAGAAGCCTAAGAACAAGGATGGTCAATTTAAGATTTTTTTAGAAATTCTTAAGCAATTGCATATAAATATTCCTTTAGTAGAAGCTATAGAGCATATGCTAAATTATGCAAAATTTCTTAAGGATATCTTGACTAAAAAGAAGAGGTTAGGAGAATTTGAAACTGTATCTCTTACTGAGAAATGTAGCGCTATTCTTAAGAATGGGCTACCAACCAAGGCTAAGGATCCAGGGTCATTTACTATTTCTGTCTATATAGGTGGAAAGAGTTGGGTAGAGCACTCTGTGATTTAGGCGCGAGTATTAACCCTATGCCTCTTTCGGTCTATCGAAAGCTAGGTATTGGTGAAGCTAGGCCTACCACTGTCACACTCCAATTAGCTTAAAGGTCTATCACATATCTTGAGGGTAAGATTGAGGATGTCTTAGTGAAAGTAGATAAAATCATATTTCCTGTTGATTTAATTATCTTAAATTATGAATCAGATAAAGATGTCCCAATTATTCTTGGTTGTCCATTTTTTGCTACTGGTAGGGCATTGATAGATGTTCAGAAAGGGAATTAACAATGAGAGTTTATAATTAGGAAGTGAAGTTTAATGTTTTTAAAACCATGAAGTATCCAGATGAAGTGAAAGATTGTTCTTTCCTTCGGATTCTGAAGAACACAATTGTTGAGACAACAATTGAGGATTTGACAAATCAACATTGGAGGATTATGGAGAAGTTAGTAAGGATGATTGTTGCAATTCTGAAGTGGTTAAGATTATAGATAGAATTCATCTCAAAATACTGTGCAAGTATACAGAATCTACCAGCAAGTGATAAGTATTTATTGTATTCACACGGTCTTGAATTGCCTACCTCTATTGATTTAATTTGTTTTTTAGTGATTTCAAATGGTTGGTTAAATTGATTGGGTTTTTAAAGTGCTGAAACAAAAGAAATAAGAAAGGAGTAAATGATTACGACTAGAGAAAACATAATGGAAACAGACACGGGTTCAGACTTTTGTAATTGTTTATGAAGATGATCCGACAATTCTTTTGATCAGCGAGATTCTCCCGGAACTCCAGATTTTTTGGAATATGTTTCAACTCCAATGAAGCTCTACCGATCAAACGTTAGGCAATTGACTATCCCTAGTTCAACTGATGGCGTCCACCAACTCATAATGGTCTAACATGAATTATCGCCACACAACTCCTAAATCATCCCTGAAACTAGGAGAAGCTATACATATCGGCTAGCTAGGCGGGCACATAATGAAATTGAAGAACAACGATAACTCAAGATGATCATAATCAAATAGAATTTCCAGATTGTATAAATATAACAATCACATAATTCTTAACCCATGCCTATAAAGCAATTAGTTCATGATTGAAAACATAAAATACGTTACAATCTCGATAAGCACATCCATAATGCGAAATACACAAGAAATTGTAATCCTTTTAGTATTTGGGGAGATGCAACGGTTGCTCCAAACCACCAAGAACATGCAAGAACTTCGTCTTCTTAAGAAGAATTGCACTTGGTCTTCTAAGATCTCCATTCTGCCGTCAATTCGCCCTCCAGCCGATTGATTCGATCTCCCAATTGTGAATGAATTTATCTCTGACGGCTCCTCCTAGACACGTGGAGTGACTTCCCAGCCGGATTAGTCCGAAATCTATGCTTAAAACGCCACCTCATTTAATGAATCATGTGTATCTCACGTGACCCGTTTTGCTAATATTTTGCTGGAGCATCAGACTTTGCTCTCTCAATCTTGTCAGCATTCATTTTTCTGCAAAAGAAACTCCAAAGCATCAAATCTTATAATTAAGCTAAAACATAATAAATTCATCTAATAACCTCATCCAAATGGCACAATTAACATACAAACCAATCAATAAAGGGCTATAAATAACTCCCTTTTGGAGGGTTATCAAGGATTTAGAAGTTTGTACTTTAGAAAAAAAAATGAAAAAGAAGTGTCTAGATGTGAGGATGTTTTTGAGTCTTTATATTTGGATGAAAGGAAGGCTCCTCCAATTAAGCCATCTCTGATTGAGGCACCTACTTTAGATTTGAAGCCTTTGCCGGATCATCTAAAGTATGCGTATCTTGGGGAGGGTGAGACGTTGCTCATTATTGTTGCATCAGATTTAGTGCCAAAGGATGAAAAGGCCTTAGTGAACTTGTTGCAACAATATTGCAAAGCAATAGGCTAGACATTGGCTGACATTCAGAGAATTAGTCCATCTTTCTGTATGCATAAAATCACTCTAGAAGAGGGATCCTTTAGGAGTATTCTGCAGCAGAGAAGGCTTAACCCTACAATGAAAGAAGTTGTTAAGAAGGAGGTGATAAAATGGTTGGATGCTGGGATTATTTATCCAATTGTAGATAGCAATTGGATAAGCCTTGGTCAATGTGTTCCTAAGAAAGGAGGTGTTACCGTAGTGACTAATAAGGAAAATGAGTTGATTTCCACCAGGATAGTAACTGGCTAGAGGGTTTGCATGGATTATAAGAGGCTTAACAAAGCCACCCGTAAGGACCATTTCCCTATACCATTTATTGACCAGATGTTGGATAGGTTAGCTGGTCAAGCTTAATACTGTTTCTTAGATGGTTATTCTGGGTATAACCAGATTACCATTGCTCGTGAGGATTAGGAAAAAACCACTTTCACCTGTCCTTATGGGACATTTGCTTTCAGGCAAATGCCTTTCGGCCTTTGCAATGCTCCAGCAACATTTCAACGGTGTATGTTAGCTATTTTTTCTGATATGATTGAGTCCACTGTTGAGGTATTCATGGACGATTTTTCAGTTTTTGGAGGTTCTTTTTAGCATTGTTTGAATAATTTGGGTAAGGTGCTGAAAAGATATGAGGATACCCATTTAGTTCTTAATTGAGAGAAATGTCACTTCATGGTGAAGGAGGGCATAGTGTTAGGTCATAAAATTTGAAAGAGAGGTCTAGAAGTTGATCGAGCAAAAATAGAGGTTATTGAGAAGTTAGAACCACCGAATTCAGTCCAAGGGATTCAGAGCTTTTTAGGTCATGCTGGATTTTATTGAAGGTTCATTAAGGATTTCTCTAATATTGGTAAACCTCTTTGTAAATTGTTGTGTGCTGACAGTGTTTTTGACTTTGATGCAGATTGTAGGAAGGCTTTTGAGACATTAAAGGCTGCTTTAATCTCAGCGCCCATTCTTTATGCACCCAACTGGAGTTTGCCATCTGAGGTGATGTGTGATGCTAGTGATGTTGTAGTAGGTGCAATGCTGGGGCAAAAGCAGGGGAAAGTTATCCATCATATTTATTATGAAAATAGGATTTTAAATGAGGCACAACTCAACTATAAAACTACTGAAAAGGAGTTGTTAGCGATTGTATTTGCCTTTGAGAAATTCCGCCCATATTTTGTTGGATCCAAAGTCACGGTTTTCACAGATCATGCAGCAATAAGGTACTTAATGTCTAAGAAAGATGCGAAGCCTAGATTAATTCGTTAGGTTTTGTTATTGCATGAGTTCGACTTAGAGATAAAGGACAAGAAAGGATCATAAAATGTTACTGCAGATCATTTGTCTCGTCTTGATCCATCATCATTTTTGCTCGAGCAATCCGTCATCTCAGATTCATTTCCAGATGAGCAGCTTTTTGTTGTTGAGGTAAAGGTAGTACATGATACTCCTTGGTATGCGGATATAGTTAATTTTCTGGTAAAAGGGAGTCACCCCTATTGATATGGATAGGAGGCAAGTGCAAAGGTTTAAGCATGATGCAAAATTCTTTTATTGGGATGAGCCATTTATGTATAAACCAGTGTTCTGATGGTATTATTCGAAGATGTGTTTAAGGTGATGAAGCAAAGGAAATCCTAGGGCAATGTCACTCTTCCCCGTATGGAGGTCATTTTAGTGGTCAGAGGATAGCTATGAGGATTTTACAATGTGGATTTTTATGGCCTTCTTTATTTTAGGATGCCCATTGGTTCTATAAGCAATGTGATGTGATGGGACCCGATTGCCCATGATTATTTGTGCTTAATCTTGTTAGTTTTACGATAAATTTTCCTCTTAAAGTTATATTTTGTAGGAATTTAGTATCAAGTGCTTCAATGGAGCCCATATTCAATTTTGGTGTTAATTCGAGGATTTTAGTGCGGTTTTGATCCATCTTGAAGTCCATGGGATGCTGAGCCGGTGAAAAGACCTCAGTGGAGCGCTCGAGACTCGAAATTAGTGCCAAACAGATCAAGTTTTGAAGTAACCTATTCTTGATGACCCGAGAGATGGCGTCGAGATGCCATCTCCCAGCGTCTCGACGCCTCGGATGCGGGACCGCGAAATTTAGCGTCAGCGTCTCGACGCCGGCGCGTTTATTGAAACAACTGCTACTGTTTTAGGGCAGCAGTGGGGAGACAGGGAAGAAGACTATTGGGGTGTTAAGCGGTCGTTCTCTCTCGGTTTAGGGTCGATTCTCTCCACTTTTCTCTCGTATTTTACATTTTCTAGGTAGATTAGGTTCGTTTCTCTAGCCTTGGGCTAAGATTAGGCTTGTCTATGGCCATCTAAACACCGTTCATTGTAGTTGGGACCTCGGGATTGTAAGTACATTTGTGTTTTTATGAGATTCTTGAGCAAATCTAAACTGATTCCTTGTTTATCTTTAGATTCTTGAGCTTTATACATGATTTATCGGTTGTTTCTGACTTTAGATTCCCTCTTTTATAATCAGCATGCGCAGTAGGTTAGATTGACACCCTAACTCGCAGCTCGTATGTTAATAATCCGCTAAAGAATTGATTTCCGCTAAGCTAATGGATAGTTAATTCAATAGTTACCGTTAGATTGATTCGTGTGCACGGGTCCCAAGAGCAGACTCTGACTTTGTTGCTGACACAATAGATATAGGAGTCTAAATCGATACTTGTGATTAATCAGACGTTTCTCTAGTTGATTATGAGTGTTATGGTCTAAGCAACGATTGATTGATTTATTGACTGTGGCCAGGTTAGTTTATTGATTAATTGCATGTTAGCTCAGCGGGTCCGATGGGTTAGCGCTCTAGGGGTATCTAGTTCTTAACGCAAATGCTTAATTAATTAACTTGAAGGGTTCGTGAGGTTAGTTGATTAGTAGCTAGTAATTGAATCGATGGACGTTGGGATCAAGTCAATTGATTTAGAGTACTGATAACTCTCCAAAAGGGAAGGCCTTAGTTTTATAATGATTTGTGTGTCATTTGTGCTAAATAGGGTTGCTTGTAGATATATATTATATGTTTTAACCCATTTGGAAGAATGGATGCTTTGGAAGTTATTTTGTGCAGAATATATTGCTGAGCGACTTGAGGGAGCAAAATCTGTGATCCAACAAAGTAAGGAGCAAAACTGACACGTCACAGCTCGTTAGCCAATTTAATGAACTGAAATTAGTTAAGCTATTCTCGGATGTAAGGAGCAAGGAGAGTCATCCACATGTCTAGCTCAACCTAATTCAAGCTTGTCTTCACTCTATAAAAGGGAAAAGCCGCCCAAGTCAAATTCATTCCACTTTTGGGGAAGAGATCATTTCTCATTTCCATTTTGGGAGCCGAATAGAGGAGAGAGACTAGAGACTACAAGAAGACCATCGATTACACGGATTGACAGGGAATTAGTATTTTCTTGTAATTTCTTGTAATTATGGATGCATATACTCAGATTGTAGTGTATGTTATCATGAGTGCTATGAACTAAATTACTTTAGGTGTTGGTTAGGAGATATGTAATTGTCCTGCTTAATCTCTATGCAATATATGTTGATTTGATGCATCTTGATTGTTTGTTGTGCTTATTTATATTTTGTGTGCGCTTGTCCAGCCAGTATGAATACCACTTCCTAGTTTCAGGGATGATTTGGGGAGTGTGTGACATTTAATCACACTAGATCATTGTGTATTGGTGAACGCCAGTGACTGAGCTAGGGATAGCCAGTTGCCTAGTGCTTGATCGGTAGTGCGTCATTGGAGTTGAAACATATTCTAAAAAATCCAGAGTTCCGGGAGGATCCTGCTAATAAGACTGCAAGAGTTTTGCCTGGTCAATAATATTGCTAGAGCATCTTTTAAAACAATTACTAAATTCTGACCAACGCCTGTTTCTAATCTGTCTGCTTTATTTGTTTGCTTTCTTTTCCATCATTTCTTTTGCTTCAGCATTCTATAAAAATCAATCATTTTAACCACCTTTGAAACCATTGAAAAATTATACAAAATAGATAAAGTGAGAGCTAATTTAGACCTTGGATTCGATAAATCATCATTACTTGCTGTGGATTGTGTATGCTTGCACAGTGTTCTAGAGTCTAATTTTCACCTTATTTTTACTCACTCTAGGAACCCAACAAGTTTTTGGCGTCGTTGCCAGGGACTTGAATAAGTTTTTATCTGATTTGTTTTGTGTATGTGTTTTAGTGGTTTGGTGCTAGAACTTCTTTTTTCTTTTGTTTTTTCAAGTGTGAGTTTGGTGCATGAACGATCCGCCTGGGGTAAGGTTCGAGCTTAATCTAGAAATCGAGAGGACATTCAGGAGAAGGAGGAGAGAGCATCGTAGAAACCAAAATTCAATGGCTGATGTGTCGCGTCTCCCGTAGGGTCCAAAAGATCCAGTGAACCCCCAGCAGAATCGTTTGCTGCAGCAAAATCCACCGCTGGAGCAAAAGGGTCAGCAAAATAATCAGGCTGAAAATCCTATCTTGGTAGCGAATTATAGGGCCAAAGCCATTCGAGCGTATGCTTTTCCAATGTTTGATGAGTTGAATCCAGGAATTGCACGTCCTCAAATTGAGGTAGCAAATTTTGGAATGAAACCAGTAATGTTTCAGATGTTGCAAACCGTGGGTCAGTTCCATGGTTTTTCATCTGAAGATCCTCATTTACACCTTAAGTCTTTTCTAGTAGTTAGTGATTTTTTTGTCATTCAAGGAGTGCCTAGAGATGCCCTTAGATTAACTTTGTTCCTGTATTCTTTTAGAGATGGAGCAAAGACATGGTTAAATTCTTTCGCTCCAGGATCAATTAGGACATGAAATGAGTTAGCGGAAAAATTTCTTAGTAAATATTTCCCACCAAATAGGAATGCTAAATTGAGGAGTTAAATAGTAGGGTTTAGGCAACTTGAAGATGAAACTTTTAGTGAGGCTTGGGAGAGGTTTAAAGAGCTTTTGCGAAAGTGTCCCCACCATGGTTTACCTCATTGTATCCAAATGGAAACATTTTACAATGGGTTAAATGGAGCAACCTAAGGTATGGTTGATGCTTCGGCTCGATGGGCCCTTTTGGCAAAAACTTTTAATAAAGCCCATGAAATTTTAGAAAGAATATCAACTAATAGTTATCAGTGGTCAGATGTCAGAGGCTCAAATAAAAAGTTTAAGAGTGTGTTAGAGGTTGATGGTGTGTCCACCATTAGGGCTGATATTGCAATGTTAGCTAACGCTCTTAAAAATGTGACAGTGGTTAGTCATCAGCAGCTGCCAGCCGTGGAGCCTGCTGAAGTGGTGAACCAAGTTGCAGAGGAAGCGTGTGTCTATTGTGGTGAAGAGCACAACTACGAGTTTTGCCCCAGCAATCCAGCTTCTATGTTTTTTGTAGGTAATCAAAGGAATAACCCTTATTCTAACTTTTATAATCCAGGTTGGCGCAACCACCCCAACTTCGCATGGGGAGGACAAGGAAGTAATGTGCAAGCACAGCAAAAGGGGAACCAGTCGGGATTTGCTAAAGCACAGGTATTGCCCCAGCAAAATAAGCTGGCTTTGCCCCAGCAAAATTCAGAGACTTCTTTTGAGGCAATAATGAAAGAATATATGGCTCGTACAGATGCAGCAATTCAAAGTAATCAAGCTTCAATGAGAGCCCTGGAATTGCAAGTGGGCCAGCTAGCTAATGAGCTGAAGGCAAGGTCTCAAAAGAAACTTCCTTCAGATACCAAACACCCTAGAAGGGAAGGTAAGGAGCAGGTAAAGGCAATGACTCTAAGGAGTGGTAAGCCACTAGAAGAGAGAAAAAAGCCTAGTAAACCCCAGAATGTAGAAAATAATTGTGATAAAAATGTTGTTGTTGAGAAAGAGTTGGAGTCTGGTCAGGGTGCTGGAGGCAGCATTAATAATGTTGGAGCATCTGGTTCTGTTCCAGATATGGGACCACCTTATGTGCCGCCCCCACCTTATGTACCACCTCTACCTTTTCCACAACGACAAAGGCCTAAGAATCAGGATGGTCAATTTAAGAAATTTTTAGAGATTCTTAAGCAATTGCATATAAATATCCCGTTAGTAGAAGCTATTGAGCAAATGCCTAATTATGCTAAATTTCTTAAGGATATTTTAACTAAAAAGAAGAGGTTAGGTGAGTTTGAAACTGTATCTCTTACTGAGGAATGTAGTGTTATTGTTAAGAATGGGCTACCAACTAAGGCTAAGGATCCAAGATCATTTACTATACCTGTGTCAATAGGTGGAAAAGAGTTAGGTAGAGCACTTTGTGATTTAAGTGCGAGCATTAACCTTATGCCTCTTTCGGTCTATCGAAAGCTAGGTATTGGTGAAGCTAGGCCTACCACAGTCACACTCCAACTAGCTGATAGGTGTATCACATATGCAGAGGGAAAAATTGAGGATGTTTTAATAAAGGTAGATAAATTCATATTTCCTGTTGATTTCATTATCTTAGATTATGAGGCAGATAAAGATGTCTCAATTATTCTAGGTCTTCCATTTTTGGCTACTGGTAGGGCGTTGATAGATGTTCAAAAAGGTGAATTAACAATGAGGGCTTATAATGAGGAAGTGAAGTTTACTGTTTTTAAGGCCATGAAGTATCCAGATGAAATGGAAGATTGTTCTTTCATTAGGATTCTGGAGAACACAATTGTTGAGACAACAATGCAGGATTCAGCAAACAAGCATTTGGAAGATCATGGAGGGGTTAGTGTATAGGATTTAGAAGTTTGTTCTTTAGAAAGAAAAAATGAAAAGGAGGTGTCTAGGTGTGAGGATGTTTTTTAGTCTTTAGATTTGGATCAAAGGAAGACTCCTCCTATTAAGCCATCCCTAATTGAGGCACCCACTTTAGATTTGAAGCCCTTGCCGGATCATGTAAAGTATGTGTATCTTGGGGAATGTGAGACGTTGCCCATTATAGTTGCATCAGATTTAATGTCGGAGTATGAAGAGGCCTTAATGAAGTTGCTGCAGCAATATCGCAAGACAATAGGTTGGACATTGGCTGACATTCAGGGAATTAGCCCATCTTTCTGTATCATAAAATCACTCTAGAGGAGGGATCCTTTAGGAGTGTTGAGCAACAAAGAAGCTTAACCCTTCAATGAAAGAGGTTGTTAAAAACGAGGTGATTAAATGGTTGGATTCTGGCATTATTTATCCAATTGCATATAGCAATTGGGTAAGCCCTGTCCAATGTGTTCCTAAGAAAGGAGGTGTCACGGTGGTAACCAATAAAGACAATGAGTTGATCCCAACCAGGACAGTAACTGGCTGGAGGGTTTGCATGGATTACAGAAGGCTTAATAAAGCCACCCGTAAGAACCATTTCCCTCTACCATTTATTGACCAAATGTTGGATAGATTGGCTAGTCAGGCCAACTACTGTTTCTTAGATGGTTATTCTGGGTATAACCAGATTACCATTGCGCATGAGGATCAGGAAAAAACCACTTTCACCTGCCCTTATGGGACATTTGCTTTTAGTCGAATGCCTTTTGGCCATTGCAATGCTCCAGCAACATTTCAGCGGTGTATGTTAGCAATTTTTTCTGATATGATTGAGTCCACAGTTGAGGTATTTATGGACGATCTTTTAGTTTTTGGAGGGTTTTTTCAAGGTTGTTTGGATAATTTATGTAAGGTGTTAAAGAGATGTGAGGATACACATCTAGTTCTTAATTGGGAGAAATGCCACTTCATGGTAAAGGAGGGCATTGTGTTAGGTCATAGAATTTAAAAGAACGGTCTAGAAGTTGATCGAGCAAAAATTGAGGTTATTGAGAGATTAGAACCACCGAGTTCAGTGAAAGGGATTCAGAGTTTTTTTAGGTCATGCTGGATTTTATAGAAGGTTCATAAAGGATTTTTCAAAAATTAGTAAACCTCTTTGTAACTTATTGTGCACTGATCATGTTTTTGACTTTAATGCATATTGTAAGAAGGCTTTTGAAACTTTAAAAGCTGCTTTAATCTCAGCACCCATTCTTTGTGCACCTAATTGGAGTTTACCATTTGAGGTAATGTGTGATGCGAGTGATGCTGCAGTAGGTGCTATGCTGGGGCAAAAACAGGGCAAATTTATCCATCCTATACATTATGCAAGCAAGGTTTTGAATGAGACGCAAATCAACTATACAACTACTGAAATGGAGTTGTTAGTTGTTGTGTTTGCCTTTGAGAAATTTTGCCCATATTTGGTTGGATCCAAAGTCACAGTTTTCACAGATCATGCAGCAATAAGGTATTTAGGGCTCGTTTGGTAACGTTCTCGTTTCTTGTTTCCGTTTCTTCATTTTTAATAAAGAAAAATAGAATTTCATGACCCTAACACCTATACATTCAATAATAATAAGCCTATATTGTTATTTATGTTTGGAAAAAATTGGAAACAGGAACAAAAAAGGAGAAACTAGTTTTAGTTGTTCCCAAAAGTTCTATACAAATTTTGGGAGTGTTTCTAAAAAATGAGAAACAAGAAACATACATAGTTATTAAATGCTTAGATTTCTTAATAAAATTGGAAACAACAAACAAGAAACGAGAACATTACCAAACGGGCCCTTAATGTCTAAGAAAGATGCAAAGCCTAGATTAATTCGTTGGGTTTTATTATTGTAGGAGTTCGACTTGGAGATAAAGGACAAGAAGGGATCAAAGAATGTCATTGCAGATCATTTATCTCGTCTTGGTCCAACATCATCTTTGCTGAACCAATATGGCATTTCAGATTCTTTTCCAGATGAACAGCTCTTTGCTGTTGAGGTAAAGGTAGTCAAGGATATTCCGTGGTATGCTAATATTGCCAACTCTTTGGTAAAGGGAGTCACTCCTATTGACATGGATTGGAGGTAGATGAAAAAGTTTAAGCATGATGCGAATGTTTTCTATTGGGATGAGCCATTTATGTATAAACAATGCTCTGATGGTATTATTCGTAGGTGTGTTTCAGGTGATGAAGCAAAGGAAATCTTGGAGCAATGTCAATCTTCGCCTTATGGAGGCCATTTCAGCGGTCAAAGGACAGCTATGAGGATTTTGCATTGTGGATTCTTCTGGCCTTCCTTATTTAAGGATGCCCATTGGTTTTACAAGCAATGTGATGCTTGCCAAAGGAGAGGAAATTTAGGGCCTAGAGATGAAATGCCTCTTACTTACATTTTAGAATTGGAATTATTTGATGTGTGGGGTATTGACTTTATGGGGCCATTTCCCCCTTCTAATGGCAATGTTTTTATGTTATTGACAGTTGATTATGTGTCCAAGTGGGTGGAGGTCATCGCATGCCATTAAAATGATGCCAAGACGGTATCAAGGTTTCTACAATCGCACATTTTTGCGCGGTTTGGGACACCTAGAGCTCTAGTGAGTGATGAGGGTACACATTTTGTTAATAATATCTTAACTAAGCTTTTAGCTAAGTATGGAATAAAGCAAAGGATAGCTACCCCTTATCTCCCACAAGCAAATGGTTAAGCTGAGATAAGCAATAAGGAAATTAAATCTATTCTAGAAAAAGTAGTCCATCCATCTAAGAAGGATTGGTCTTTTAGGTTGGATGAGGCTCTTTGGGCCTATAGGAAAGCCTATAAGACTCCTCTAGGAATGTCTCCCTATAGGTTAGTATATGGGAAAGCTTGTCATTTACCATTGGAGCTTGAGCATAAAACCTTTGAAAAAATTAAATTTTGATCTGAGTCGTCCAGGGGCAGTGAGAATGCTGCAGCATAATGAATTAGAAGAATTTCGCCAATTTTCATATGAAAATGCGAAAATGTATAAGGAAAAGACTAAGCTGTGGCATGACAAGAGGATTAAGCCTAAAGAGTTTGTCAAAGGTCAGAGGGTTTTGCTTTATAACTCTAGATTAAAATTGTTTCCTGGGAAACTAAAATCCAAGTGGTCTGGTCCATTTATTGTGATGGAAGTTTTTCCCCATGGAGCAATTACTTTGCAAGATGAAAAAGATGGAAGAGTGTTCAAAGTTAATGGACAGCGTGTGAAACATTATTTGGGTGAGGAATTCCAATCGAAATATCATTCCCTAAAGTTGGTTGAAGAATGAGAGAGCATGATTTTTGCGAGATCATTTCACATAGCAATATTTTGAGCTCCCAGTGGTTGTTTTGATTTTATTTCTCGATGATTTGATTTGGTTTTAATTTGAATTATTTTAGATTTGGGTTGTTTAAATCTTGCATGATTTATTTTAATTCGTTGTTATTTTTAATTCAGTAGATTTTATTTTTGAGTATTTTTATTATTTTTGCCAAGTTTAGTTTTTATCTATTCCAATTAGATTTAATTAGATTTTATTTTAGTTTGTATTTTCGGTTATTTAAATTTCTGTTTAGGTTTAGATTTTAGATAAAGTTTTTCCTGATTTATTTGGCTTCGAATAAAAGAGATTTGATTTAAGCGGTTAATTTAAAATTCCTGATTTGCTTTTTCTGATTTGAATTTGAATTCTTCCGTATCCAAGACTCTTCTTGAAGGTAATCTTTGTTCAGAAGGTTGTTGCGGCAATTTTATGGCCGAATCAAATATTTCGTCCGAATAGGAAGGGTTTTGTTTTTGATTAATTATTTTTACCGTTTGATTTTAAATTTGCCGTGGGTAGGTAAATTGCATGAAGAATTCTGATGCTGCCATGTGTCGCGCAGGGGAAATCTTAGGGCGTAGCCGTTAGACATCGCATCATCATTTACCATGGGTCGTTTGAACTTCAGACTTTACCGTTTGATGGCTTTAATTCTACTAAATTGCATGCGATTTAAAAACAGTAATATTATTTAATGAAGAGAAAAATCTTTCGGTTAGGATTCCTTTTGCTGAAGCCCTATTTATTCACAACCTTCGGTAAGTTTTTATTCACTTCATCTTCTCGCTTTCATCCCTTGTCGTTTTTGTTTGTCCTTTTACCTTGGTTTACTGTAAACACCTTTGAGTGTCCAATGGCGAAAACAAAAGGAAGAAAGAAAAGAGACAATGAGGAAGAAGAAGTACCAGTTACCCCTGAGGTACAAAAGACGAAGGCAAAGAAAAAGAAAACGCCGGAGGAAAAGGAACCTAAAAGAAGAAGAAGGCAACAGAGGGCAGAGGATCAAGAAATTGTACATAAGGGAGTGGAAGATACTGCTGCCGAGGTAGTTGAGGAAGAATATCCGAAGCAACCTGAAGGACAAAACCCTGAACAGACTGACCCAATAGTCGAGGATACGCAAGAAGTTCAAGAAAAACAGACAGAGGTTGTGCAGGAAAAAGGCAATGAGCAGGAGGCGCAAGAGCAAGAGGCTCGAGTCGAGGTTATTATGTCATAGGTACCCCGTCGTCGCCATCGGAAGCAGAAAGCCAGTCGAGTCAAGGTGGTCCAGAGTGATACTCCTTCGCCGTCAACAACTGATTCAGAGAAAGAAAATGCAGAACGAGAAGAACGGGAGAAAAAGGAGGCCGAAGACAAAGCAAGAGAGAAAGTAGAGAAAAAAACAGAGGAAGAAATTTTTCCCAAACAAAGGGAAGACAAGGGCAAAGGTATTGTTGAAGCATCGTCGGAACCTGAAGATATGGAAACAGAGGAGCCACGATTGTCGTATAACCGTTTCATCAACAATCTTGCTCGAGCAAAGTATATTGAGATGTTGAAAAGAGACTTTCTGTTTGAACGTGGGTTTGGCGATTATCTACCACGGTTCTTGAGGACTGGAATAGCGAACCATGGCTCGAGTCAGTTCTGTTCAAAGCCGGAGCCGGTCAATTCCAACATTGTTCGAGAGTTTTATGCAAATATTGATGATCAAGGAGGATTTCAGGCTATCGTTCGAGGAGTGCCCGTTGACTGGAGCCCAGGAGCTATCAATTCTTTATTCAACCTCCAGGACTTTCCGCAAGCAGGCTTCAATGAGATGGTGGTGGCGCCATCGAATGATCAGTTAAATGCGGCTGTCCGAGAGGTTGGCATCGAGGGGGCTCAGTGGAGACTGTCGAAGACAGAGAAGCGCACATTTCAAGCTGCTTATCTGAAAAGTGAAGCCAATACGTGGATGGGTTTCATCAAGTTTCACTTGCTGCCGACAACTCACGATTCAACGGTGTCTCGAGATCGGGTACTGCTTGTGTTTGCTATTCTTCGTTCAAAGGTTGGGAAATTGTTTTTCCCTAACACCAAAACAATGTTATGCTAAAGGGCAAGGGTTCCAATGAATGCGGATGATGTTACTCTGATGGACAAGGGAATAATCGACACGCCGAACCTGGCCCATCAAATACAGGAGCAATTACAGATGCATTCCAGCAGGATGGAATTCGCTGAAAGGCAATTCCAAACCTTCTGGAATTATGTGAAGATAAGGGATGTCGCATTAAGGGGGCCTTGCAATCGAATTTTTCTAAACCATATCCGGCTTTCCCAATATTCCCTGATGATCTGCTGAACCCCTAGATTCTGCCACTGCCTGTCGAGAGAGAAGGAGATGAAGAAGAAGATCCTGGTCAGGAGGATTGAAGAAGGAAAATTGGGCGCGCAGTTATTTTGATGAAATATTTTTGTTGCTCGCGCATTTCTGACCACATCTTTTTCTGTTTTTGCTTGTTTTGTTGTTCTGCTTCTTTTTAATTTTTCTGCTCCTGAATCACCGAAGAAAAAAAATATATATCTGCTGATGTAATTTCTTTCTTTATTTGTAATGAAATTTCCAATAGTGTTTTTGTTCTATGGCACTGAGTAATTCTAACCTAACTAATTTTCTTCAGAATTTTTGAAGGACGGGCTGGTTAAGCTTAACCAAGATCAAGGTATTCTAATCTTCAGAAACCTTTTGCTTGAGCATTTCTTCTAGCCTGGTCGTTGCTGCAGCAAGAAGATTCTGAGGTAGTGTCGATTTATTTGGTCCACTTTAAGCTTACTTCTAGTCCCACGCTTAGTTTAAAAATTCAGATAGGAAAATTTAAGTTTGGGGGTAAAGTTCATAAAATTAATGATTCATTGAGGACAATGAATAATTAAAGTTTGGGAGACTTTTTGCTACTCCAATTGTTTTGCTCGAGCATTCCTCTCCTTCATTAAAAATTTTGCTAGGTTATTGAGTAACCAGGGACAGTTGTGATACCCGCAGTTTGTCTTTGAGTCAAAAGATAACCTAGGAAATATGAAAAAATGAGAAAAAGAAATATTTGCTAAAAAAAATTGATTGTGACAATTTTGCTGAGAAAATTCATGGAGCAAAAGTTTTGAAGGATGAATCTCATCCAGCAGTTTTTCTGTTTCCCAGGACTTAGGTGAAATTCATCATAAAATGTCGTCATTTTGAGGAGCAAGGGATAGAATAACTAAGGATTTTTTAGCTTTACAATCAGTATCTAGCCTAGTTGGTGATGAGTTTGAGGCAAGGGTATACTGCACCATAAAGTGGGTCATCCCATGCTTAAGAACTTATGACTGTAGGGTTGCTCTAAGTCTGAAAAAGAAAATTTTAAACCCCTTCAAAATGTGTTTTAATATGTATGATAATAGTGCTAGGCTATGGCAAGTTCTTAGAATTGAGTTAAAAGTGGTGATTATTTGTCCATGCCGGAGGAATTAAATTGTTGCAGCAGTCCTTGGTTTTGCAGAATGCTCAGGTAAAGGTTGAAGGTATTGTTGGATTATCTGTTTTGATTAAGCTATGCTTTGTCTAGCGTTTTGAATTCTTAAGGGAAGGTTGGTTAGTATTGCTCAGGACGCGCAATAGTTCAAGTTTAGGGGTATGATAACTCTCCAAAAGGGAGTTATTTAGGCCTTAGTTTTATAATGATTTGTGTGTCATTTGTGCTAAATAGGGTTGCTTTTAGATATATGCTATATGTTTTAACCCATTTGGAAGAATGGATGCTTTGGAAGTTATTTTGTGCAGAATATATTGCTGAGCGACTTGAGGGAGCAAAATCTGTGATCCAACATAGTAAGGAGCAAAACTGCCACATCCCAGCTCGTTAGCCAATTTAATGAACTGAAATTAGTTAAGCTATTCTCGGATTTAAGGAGCAAGGAAAGCCATCCACGTGTCTAGGTCAACCTAATTCAAGCTTGTCTTCACTCTATAAAAGGGAAAAGCCGCCCAAGTCAAATTCATTCCACTTTTGAGGAAGAGATCATTTCTCATTTCCATTTTGGGAGCCGAATAGAGGAGAGAGACTGGAGACCACAAGAAAACCATCGATTACAGGGATTGACCAAGGGAATTAGTATTTTCTTGTAATTTCTTGTAATTATGGATGCATATACTCAGATTGTAGTGTATGTTATCATGAGTGCTATGAACTAAATTACTTTAGGTGTTGGTTAGGAGATATGTAATTGTCCTGCTTAATCTCTATGCAATATATGTTGATTTGATGCATCTTGATTGTTTGTTGTGCTTATTTATATTTTGTGTGCGCTTGTCCAGCCAGTATGAATACCACTTCCTAGTTTCAGGGATGATTTGGGGAGTGTGTGACATTTAATCACACTAGATCATTGTGTATTGGTGAACGCCAGTGACTGAGCTAGGGATAGCCAGTTGCCTAGTGCTTGATCGGTAGTGCGTCATTGGAGTTGAAACATATTCTAAAAAATCCAGAGTTCCGGGAGGATCCTGCTAATAAGACTGCAAGAGTTTTGCCTGGTCAATAATATTGCTAGAGCATCTTTTAAAACAATTACTAAATTCTGACCAACGCCTGTTTCTAATCTGTCTGCTTTATTTGTTTGCTTTCTTTTCCATCATTTCTTTTGCTTCAGCATTCTATAAAAATCAATCATTTTAACCACCTTTGAAACCATTGAAAAATTATACAAAATAGATAAAGTGAGAGCTAATTTAGACCTTGGATTCGATAAATCATCATTACTTGCTGTGGATTGTGTATGCTTGCACAGTGTTCTAGAGTCTAATTTTCACCTTATTTTTACTCACTCTAGGAACCCAACAAGTACCTATAGACATAGATTAACTTTGTTCCTGTATTCTTTTAGGTGTTGGTTAGGAGATATGTAATTGTCGTGCTTAATCTCTATGCAATATATGTTGATTTGATGCATCTTGATTATTTGTTGTGTTTATTTATATTTTGTGCACGCTTGTCCAGCCGGTATGAATACCACTTCCTAGTTTCAGGGATGATTTGGGGAGTGTGTGACATTTAATCACACTAGATCATTGTGTATTGGTGAACGTCAGTGACTGAGCTAGGGATAGCCAGTTGCCTAGTGCTTGATCGGTAGTGCGTCATTGGAGTTGTAACATATTCTAAAAAATCCAGAGTTTCGGGAGGATCTTGCTAATAAGACTGCAAGAATTTTGCCTGGTCAGTAATATTGCTAGAGCATCTTTTAAAACAATTACTAAATCCTGACCAGTGCCTGTTTCTAATCTGTCTGCTTTATTTGTTTACTTTCTGTTCCGTCATTTCTTTTGCTTCAGCATTCTATAAAAATCAATCATTTTCACCACCTTTGAAAGCATTGAAAAATTATACAAAATAGATAAAGTGAGAGCTAATTCAGACCTTGGATTCGATAAATACTTATTACTTGTTGCGGATTGTGTATGCTTGCATAGTGTTCTAGACTCTAATTTTCACCTTATTTTTACTCACTCTAGGAACCCAACAAGTACCTATAGACAACATGCATATAAATCATTATCTACTAATCGATGAGTAAAAAGTAACTGTACTAATCTCGAGTGTCTTCAACTTCAACAGGCGACAATGTGAGATTAACCAACCCCCCGATTTACTTTTTCGTCATTTATTTTCCTATTATTTAATTTTCTGTCAGTTTATCTTCTTATCAGCTGACTTTCTGTCAGTTTACCTTCTTACATCCACCCTTCGCCCACAATTTTCACCATCCATCTCAAACCCCCTTTTCTTTATCACCCCACAACACAAAAGAGATTAGAAGTGAATCAGCTATTCCCTGTGATCGACTCCGGCCACTACTACTGCAAGGTAGCTTGGTGTCCGTGGACTATAAATTTGTTTTGACACGAGCTCCGCGATTAACAAGCTAGTGCCGCTCCGACCAAACTGGTGTTTGGTTCCGTCATGATGCTTGCCAAAGGAGAGGAAATTTAGGACCTAGAGATGAAATGCCTCTTATGTTTTTGAATTGGAATTATTCGATGTATGGGGTATTGATTTTATGGGGCCATGTCCCCCTTCTAACGGTAACGTTTTTATTTTGTTGGCAGTTGACTATGTGTCCAAGTGGGTAGATGTTGTTGCATGTAATCAGAATGATGCTAAGACGGTGTCAAGGTTTCTTCAACCGCATATTTTTTGTGTTGTTTGGGACACCTAAGGCTCTTGTTAGCGATGAGGGTACACGCTTTGTGAACAATGTTTTAGCTAAGCTTTTAGAGAAATATGGAGTTAACCATAAGATAGCTACCCCTTAACATGTCTTCTTTTACAGCCCACCACATTCTTCTCCGGCATGCACAAGTTAAAAAGGAAACACCTTATTTAATAGCTTGCAACATATAGTAGCATCATCAGCTTTAATAGTGGACTTTTCAATTCTTTTATTTAGTTAGTCTTGTTGATTAAAATCTTGTTTCAACTAGCTACTTTAATAGAACGAAGTCACAAAATAAAAAAGTGAAAAGAGGTTATTGTTTCCTTAATAAAGTTGAATATAGACATATGCCATAGTTACTCAAGGAGCCCATAACAAGAGTTTGAAAGAGTTTATAGTGAAGGAGAGAAAATAACTAAATGGTGTAGCTCATATACTAAATGGTGTGCATTTGCACTTCAAATAACTTCATTTTTCGTGAATCCCATTTCAATCCATATCTACATCTTGTTTTTGTTTCCATCTAATAATTTCTTTTAGCAGAGAGACTGAGCTTACTTGTTTTTTACTTGTGAGTCAGATGTAGGGGAAAACAGAGTTAAGACAAGACTTAAAGAAAGAAAAATGGATGAATCTTTGTCCAATAATGGAGGAAAATGGATGAATCTCTTCTTTGATTGTGAGTATAGTCAGAAGCTTTGGAAAAATTATTTAAGAGAAGTTGACCTTTCTTGGTGCTTCCATGGTAAAATAACATATTGCTTACATCATCTTTATTATGATCTTCCTAATTAGATATAAATCACAAAGCACAAGAAAACTTTAAAACTACATTCAATTAACTATGCAAAATTCATAAATGGTTGGAAGGTTCTATTTTCTGCTATCACATTATGAAACTAACTACTTTTCAATATGTATTCTATGATAACTTTTGATTTTGTGCATCCAACTAGAGAACAAAACTAGATGGTTGAAAGGTATAGTAGCAATCCGAGCGAAAATGGGGTGAATAGTTTCTGGTCGTGTCCTTGGCTAACCGCATTCAAGTTAGGTTTAAAAGATGTTTTTCTACCACCTCTGTTATGCCTATGAGAAGTAATTACCCTTGTATTGGAAGTACCTTAGGAACCCTTAATTCTTGGAAGTTCTGTAGGATTGTTGTGTTTGAGTAAGGTTACACCTTTAGGAAAGTGAAAACACATTATATAATCTTTGTTTGGAGTGAAGTTTGATATTGATCCTCTGTTATGCTTGGAGTGAAGTTTAATATTAATCCTAACTATGCCTTTGCATTCTGGCACTGGGTTGGTGCACGGTAGCGATAAACATGAGTTGCTCATTTGAAATTCTTCAGTGGCTTTTGTGTTTTTGATTGGCTTCAATGCTCATAATTATATATATCTCTTCCATATAAAGTTTCATGTGTGTGTTTGTGTTAAATTTTAGAATATTTTGGTTGGAAATGGGGCTGTCCTGTTGTTGAAGCTAGAGTAAATTTAATTAGTCCAAAGAAATTGATTGGTTTTCTTGTTTCTTTTTTTTTTTCTTTTTTTTTTTTTTTTTTAATCAAGATCATGATTATTGATATGGGATGTTCACTTGTACTTAGGAACCAAGAAGATTAGACGATGACTGTGATGATTATTATGTCATTTATTTTGATTTCTTCATGTTATTGTGGTTGAGTCGATTTGCTTCACTTTTATTATTACTATTGTTATTAATTAGATCTCATTTTATCTCTTAACTTGCCAGATCTCTATTTTACTTTTTCTTCCTCTAACTGAATTTCTACGAATTGGAGAGACAATAGTGACGACAAAAGGTACATAAATGAGCTCTAACTTTTTAAAGTTTAGAAATAATATTATGGAATATGCTAATAATGTAGTTTAGAGATGCATTGTCTTAATTTTTTTTTTTCTTACCTTATGACAACCAATAACTTTGTTGGGATCTTTCGCTTATAGAACAATTGACTTTGTTGGGATCTTTCGCTATAGAACGATTGACTTTGTTGGGTGAAAAAGTTTAGAATAATTGACTTTGTTGGGATCTTTCGCTTATAGACTATTTCAGCATGATTGGAAATTTGCAACACAATGAAACCAAATATCATGATTTGAGTTTACTACAAATGTTTATTTTTCTTCCATATTCAATGGGCATGTTTTTATAAGTAGTTATAGGTCTTTCCTGTGTGATTATTCGTACTAAATGTGTTTATTTGTACTGTGTTTGTAAGTGTGTGTTTTCATTTTTTGGCAATTGGTTATGCATTTTTTTATAATGTTTGGTGCAATAAAGTTGTGATGAGGTACCCCACATCAAAGGGATAAGGCTAAATGCAAACAGGTTCAAGAAATTATAAGTTCTTTAAGCAAATTATTGACTAAATGAATGTCCATGATGCATAATTGTGTACCTCATTCTCTGAATAATTCTTCTAGGATATTTAATCATCGATTGAATACTTGAATAGGAAAAGTTACCATTTAAGGTTTTGAACTGAGTTAATTGATGTTCCAAAAGTTACCTTGATGTAGTCTCATTATAAGTTATTGACGTAAAAGGTGTTGACTCCTAGATTAGGTTTGTGTAATTTGGATTTTAAAAATTGAACTTAAGTTTTATTTGTTGCCACAATGCTAATCTTTATGGTGTTGGTTACCTAAACTTAGACTCGTTGAGAATTCAACTTTATGTTGTGCATTAGTTCTTAAAGATCATAAATTTACAAACTTATTAAAATACAAGTTGCACAATTACAACATATTTGTTTGCTTTTGTGGTTGGATTAGTTGTTTGCTACTTTATTTGATGGTTGTTTGGAATGCGTAGGTGAGGCCTCCTATGCAAGGAAAATATGGATTGAGAATGTCGGGAGGGGAGGCTTCATCTATTTTAGGATGTTGTGGGTTGTCTTAGTCCACTATTATTTTGTGATCATTTCTTAATTATTTATGATCTTGGAAATCTTCATATTAGAACTTGTGACAGGATTTACTTTTGCATGTTGTAAACAACTCATGGCTTGGGTTTGTGTGTTCAAACTTCAAAGCTTTCAAGGCCATGGTCTTATGCGAGTACCATCAACAAGTTCTCAAAGTTCTTCATTGCCATGTACATCAAAATGCAATCTTCCAACCAACCATAGCTGTCATCTACTTCACAAGGAAAACCATCACTTTCAACACCTTCATATGGACCACAGTACCATCAACAAGTTTTGCCAGTTCAGGTTTGTTAGTTTTGAGTGTGATCATGTTTTATAATTTTGACGAAGGTTTGTTAGTTTTGAGATTTTGATTTAATAGTTTGAGATTCTAGCTTAAATTATAGGTTGTAATGGTAGTTTAGATTTGTGGATGTGGCTAGCTATAGTATTTGTAGTGGTTTGGTTTGTGATTCTGAAAGTTTTCTTATGACATTTGGAAATAAGTATAACATGTTTTAAGACTTAATAGTATCTGATGCGAGACTGACTCGCTTAGTTTGAGGATATCTGGAGTCTTGTTGTGAACCTGAAGCGTTGTGAGGTTGTAGTTGGGCGGTTTTTCATATAGAAGTGTGTTTATCTTATTTAACAGGTTTTAAAAAATTTGGGTTAGTCTTATGTATGTCGTTATGCTGTTGAAATTTTCAGAGTATCTGGTTAGAATTAAGATATGGGCTTTAGGAATGTCGCTAGGTTTGGTATAAAAACCTGATACGTTACACATTCAATCATTTTTGGTCTTTTTGTTGATATTGTTTGTTGCAAGGTTTAACTGCTTGTTGATTCCTGCATAAGCTGGTGTTTTATAATGTTGCAATTCTAATGTGTAAAACTGATTATATGAGTTTTAATGTTTCTTTGTTATATTGGTTCATGGGTTAGAGTTTAGATCATGATTTATAAAAGATATTTTGGTTTTTTAATTTATTAGGTGAATGAAAGGAGTCATGCAGCTGCATATTCATGGGGGAATTGTTAGTACGCAACCATTTCATCAACTCTCTTAGCTCTTTTTGAGTGTACGAACCTTTTGAGACTATATCCGTAGTTATTTTAGTTATTTGGATTATGAATTTGCAACTTTCTTTATATGTAAGTACTTTAATTTATTTGTTATAACAAACTTTTGATTTTATTAATGTAGTACTTAATTTTTTGTGCTAGGAATTTGAAGATTTTATGTGTATCTTTATGACAAATTTGAAGATTTGCATTTTTTAGTTGTCTATATATGATGAGGCAAGCGACTTCGATAGATATATATGTTTTTAATTTTGAAAATGTATTTAAATACATTATAAACAAATTTAAGTTGATTTTTCAATATAAAAACATTTGAAACAAAAAATATGAATGTAAACAAAACAATATAATATATATATATTAAAAAAAACTATTGAAAGTCAATTAATGTGTCTATCATAGCAAGATTAAAAATGCTATGCTATATTTTCTATAACATTATTTCACTATAAAAATTTTTTATTAAAGACCAATCATAGCTTTGCCCATAACGTTGTGAACTTTATTCATAACATTCCAATTATGCAATAAAAAATTGACGTTTTTATAACATTTTCAATAGCGTCGAATAAACGCAATGAAAAGTTAGACTTTCAATAACATTGGTTACAACAACATGGTAAAAACGCTATGATATGTCTTTTATAGCGCTTTTTATGGCTATAAAAAATGCTATTAAAGAGAAATCATAGTGTTTTTTCAACGCTAGCTATGACAAGTTTCCATAACATTAAAGTAACGCAATAAAAATAAACTTTTTATAGCGTTTTCAATAGCGTCGAAAAAACGCTATGAAAAGTTAAACACTTTCAATAACATCGAATACAACAACGTGGTAAAAACGCTATGATATGTCTTTTATAACATTTTTTTACAGCTATAAAAAACGCTATTAAAGAGAAATCATAGTGTTTTTTCCAACGCTATGAAAGGTTTCCATAACATTAGAATAACGCAATAAATATAAACTTTCTACAGCGATTTCGATAGCGAGAAAAAAACGCTATTAAAAGTCTCAGACTTTCAATAACATGGGCTACGACAGCGTTTCATAAAACGCTATCGTAGCCTTACAATAGCGTTTTTTGAATGCTATCGTATGTGATTTTTCCTGTAGTGTAGTCTCTAAACCCTAGGTTTAGTGTTTTATTTATAGGAGAAAGACCATGAATAAAATATTCATTTAAAATCAATTATTTCCATAACTGATTTAATCAATTCCATGACCAATCAATTCCATGATTGATTAATCTTTTCCATAAATGATTGATCACTTCCATAAGTGATTAAATCATTTCCATAAAGGATTAATTACTTCCATAAGTGATTAATCATTTCCATAATTGATTAATTTCCAATTAATTAATCACCAATTAAATATTATATATTTAAGGGGGATTTGCACAAATAACAAAAACAGGCAAAAGTATTGCAAAAGTAGCAAAAAAATAAAATTATTTGCGGAAATAGCAAAAAATACGTTAAATTACGAAAATACCCTTAGTATCTCCAATAGTCTATCAGTCCCTATTATTGATAGTCACTGATAGACTTCGATTAATCGGAGTCTATCAGTAATAAATATTGATAGACTTCGATTAATCGGAGTCTATGATAAATACTGATAGACTTTGATGATAAGCTTCAATTAATCGGAGTCTATTAGTGATAGACCTTGATAGACTTTGATTAATCGAAGTCTATCAGTGTGTATCACTGATAGACTCTGATAATCATAATCTATGAGTTTTTATCGTGTTTAATTCAAGCCTATCAGTGATAGCCATTGATAGAAAACAATTTAATTCAAGACTATCAGTTTCTATCCATCAGTTTATTTTAAGTCTATCAGTGATAATCACTAATAGAAAACCGTTTAATTCAAGGTTATCAGTTTCTATCACTGATAGAAATCAATTTAATTCAAGACTATTAGTTTCTATCACTGATAGAAACCAATTTAATTGAAGTTTATCAGTTTCTATCAGAAATCAATTTAATCAAAGTCTATTGACTTGTATCACTGATAGAAATTAGTTTAATTCAAATCTATCCTTTTCTATCAAGGATAGAAATCAGTTAATTGAATTCTATCAGTTTCTATCCCGGATAGAAATCAGTTAATTATCAATTAATTGAAGTCTACCAATGATTGTTACTGATAGAAATCAATTTAATTGAAATCTATCAATAAAGTACTTTTCATTGCAATCATCTCGGTAATTAGAAACTCATCCAAAATTATTATACTACAATCATAAATTGAACAAAAAATTTAAGTCTCTTGTGGTAATTAGAACATAAAATCCAAAAATAACCATTACGAACAAGCGACTCTCAATCAACAATCTAATTTTTAAAGCGCACACAAGCTCCGTGACCACCACCATGAAATTGCTATTCTTTTTTTTTTTTTTTTTGAAAAATACATAAAATTGCTATTCTTGTATTCTTTGTATTTCATTATCTATCAATTATAGTCTGTGATAGACTTTGACCAGTGATAGTCAGTGATAGACTACGATTAACCGGAGTATATCAAGTGATATACTTTGATATACCTATACAAACACTCACCAAAATTGTTATTTTTGTATTCTTGGCATTCTTGAATTAAAAAGAAGGCCAACAAGAGCTTAGCTCAATTGGCATAAAGTTGTACACAATGCACATAACAAAACAGACGGAAAAAAAAAAAAGCATATTAATCACACAAGAACTCCACCCGCATAAATGCACAAAAAATGTTTTTTTAAAAAAAAAAAAAAAAGAAATCGTAAAAAGGGAAGTAAGGGAAAACGAAAAGCAAAAAAAAAAAAAAAAAAAAAAAAAAAAAAAAGTCGTAACAGAGGGAAGAAAGGGAAAACGAAAAAGCAAAAAAAAAATTAAAAAAAAAAAAGAAATCGAAACAGAGGGATGAAAGGGAAAAAAATGATGGAAGAAAGGGAAAAAAATGATGGAAAAAAATGATGGAAGAAAGGGAAAAAAATGATGGAAGAAAGGGAAAGGGTAAAATGGGAATTATCAGAATATATTCTAATTTTTTGCCATATTTGCAATTCTTTTTACCTTGTGCTAAATTTGCTATTATATATAATTAATTTGCCACCCACTGCAATTACTTTATATTTAATTTCATACCTTCTATTAGTTAATTAATTAATTATCCAATTAAATATCATATATTTAATTTCAGGCCTTCAATTAATTAATTCTACAATATGAATCAAATTCATATTAAAATTTGAACTCCTTCAAATTCTCTTATATCCTATAAATTTAATATGAATCAAATTCATATTAATATTTGAACTTCTTCAAATATTTATTTCTCTCATAGACTATAGTTTAATTAAATCTCATTTAATTTAAACTAAATTGAATAATTAATTAATTCATCTTCTAATTAAATACCATATATTTAATTAGACATATATTTGAACTCTTTCAAATATATAAATCTCTCAATATAATAAAGTTTAATCTCAAATTAGACTTTATATTTTAATGCATCACTATACATTATATTAATTTGTATCTCATACAATTAACGTAATTCCCAATATGAATTTGAACTATTCAAATTCTCTCAAGATATATTTATTCCTAATTACTCTTTACGAGCTAGCAGGGGGACCTAATGGACCTACAGATCAAAAGCTCCAATGATATGAGGTTAATAAATTAAACTCATTAATCAGGTTAACCAATATTCATTAACTGTGGGTCATTCCACTAAAGACCCACAACTGAACTCTTCTCACTGTAGAAAACTTCTATGTCCACGGATATAGACCTATACCGGTAAGTCAATCCTTCACGAGTGTCCGTAACTACAGCTGGGTCAAATTACCATTTTACCCCTGTGTTACACTTGTCTCCTTAAGTACCAGTGCTCTTCTAATGAACAACCTGTTTATGGTCCGACCAATAAACAGAAAGTCCCTCTCGGGCCAGTGAGAGGGCGGGATTCCTTTATTCAAGTCCCGGAGTCACCAGTTAAGGGAACACTCATCTACTTCTCCTAGAAGTGGGAAGGAGTGAATTCCTTCTTGTGTTGTCATGTCCCCAGCCTCCCACTCGGTCTTGTCCCCAAAAAGGAAGGCATATTGAGTCGGCGTATTGGCCACTTTCACCCATGCTAATCAAAGGACAATCCCTCATGAGAAGGAGTTCATGACACACTCAGGATAAAGAAAAGATTTATAATAAGTAGAATAATTTTGATGGCCTAGAAAACAGAAAATAAAATCATAAAAAAACATAAAAACAGAAACATAAAAAGAAACTTGGGTTAGGAATACGCGAGCAACAAAAATATTTGGTCAAAATAAATGCTTGCCCAACATCTTTTCCTTTTTCAATCTTCCTGACCCAGATCATCCTCTTCTTCTTCTTTTCTTTTGACTGGTAGCAGTGGGATCCAGGGGTTTAGCAGATCATCGAGCAAAATTGGGAAGGCAGAATATGGCTTCGAAAAATTCGATTGCAGTGCCTTCCTTAATGTTGCATCTATTCTCTTCACATAAGTCCCGTAGGTCTGAGCTTGCCTCTCAGCAAACTACTGCCTACTGGCTGAAAGTTGAAGTTGTTCTAGAATCTGATGGATGCCGCACACTAACCCTCCTTGTCGTGCTTCTTGCGTCCGTTGAAGCCTTGCTAGGTTAGGTGTGTCAATAATCCCCCTGTCAATCAAAATCACATCCTCTGGAGTTGTGGGCACCCCTGCCCTATTACACAACATCGTAATGGTATTCAGAAAGAACAATTTGCCCACCTTTTTGTGCCAGCAGTTATGGATTTCACTGGAAATCACCTTACCAACATCAATACTCAGAGACCTCAGAATTGCATAAACCAGGAGCACTCTATCCCGGGAGACTGTAGAATTATGGGTTGTCGGCAGAAGTCGCAGTTTGACAAAGCCCAACCAGGTGTTTGCTTCGCTTTTCAAATATGCAGCTTGAAAAGTGTGCTTTTCTGTCTTTGACAACCTCCACTGAGCCCCTTCAATTCCAACTTCTCTCATTGCCGCATTCAACTGATAATTAGATGGTGCTACCACCATCTCATTGTAACCGACGTGGGGGAAATCTTGAAGATTGCATAAAGAATTTATTGTACCTGGTCTCCAGTCTACAACAATTCCTTGAACAACCACCTGGAAGCCTTCTTCTTCATCAATGTTCACGTAGAACTCACGAACTAGATTTGAGTTTACTGGTTCTGGCTTCGCACAGAATTGCTCCCATCCATGATTTGTGATCCCAGCTCGAAGAAAATGTGGTAGGTCTTCTCCAAACCCTCTTTCAAATAGAAAGTCCCGCTTCAGCATTTCCAAATATTTTGCTCTGGCAAGGTTGTTAACGAAGCGCTCATATGGCAATCTTGGTTCCTCAATCTCAGCCTCCTCTGTTTTCTCTGCTGCTTCAACAACTCCTTTGCCCTTCTCTTCCTCTTGTTTCATCGGGGCCTCCTCTTCAGTTTTCTTTTCAGTTTCTTTCTCTTGATCCTCTTTTTCTGTATTTTCCTTCTCCGATTCAGTTGTTGGCGGAGACTGAGTGTCTGTCCGAACCCTCTTCATTCGTCCCACCTTTTGCTTGCGGCGGCGGCGACGTGGTGGCTCCGACACAATCTCTCCCTGAACCTATTGTTCTTGAGTTTCTTGACCATTCCCTTACTCCACCAGATCCTCTGCTCGCTTTTCTTGATTTTCCTACTGAGTTTCAACAGGTTGATCTCCTTGTTCCGGACCTTTTCCTTCTTTAGTGGTTGCTGGCTGTTCTTCCGCAGCCAGTTCTTCAATAACATCCTCGATCACTTTCCGCAGAACCTCTGTTACTTCGACTTGTTGCTGCTTTCTCAACCTTTTGGCCTCTCTCTCTTCGGGTTTTCTTCTTTTCGCTTTCTTCTTCGGTGCCTCAAGTGTCACTGACACTTCTTCCTCTTCAGCATCCCTTTCTCTTCTACCTCTCGTCTTTGCCATTTCAGACTAAAAGTATTTTTGTACTCATAGTAACGAAAGAAAAGTAGAAGAAAGGAAGCAAGGAACGAATGCAATATGAAGATGAAGTGAAAAGAAAAACGTACTAGGGGTGGTTTAAATAGAGCTCTAACACTTATATCCTAACCGAAAAGTTCTGCCCTCTTAAATAAAAATTATTGTTTTAATTTGCATGTAATCATGGAAAATTAATCTCCATAAACGATAAAATAATCGCCTGTGGTAAATGCTTGATGTGTTGGCTAACAGCTAGGTCGTTCGATCTCCACTGTGCGACACGTGGAAGCGCCAGATGCTCCTCGCGTTTTACTTGCCCATAGAAAATTAAATTCCAAACTGTAAAAATATTCAATTCTTCAACCAATCGCTTTGTAATCTGACGAAATATTTTGATGCTAACCAAAAGATTGCAAAAACAAACTGATCTTCAAAATATATTCTTCTAGAAGGATCTTTTATCCTGAAATTCTAATTAAAATTCAAACTGCAAAAAATCAAATCAAATCTTATTCTGCCGAATAAATTAGAAAATTCATTATTATAAACCTAATCTATACAGAAATTAAAATAAAAAAAATACTACTAAATATAAATAAAAATAATCCGATTAAATTAAAAATCAAATAGGCCAAATTTAAAATAAATAAATCGAAAATAAAATCCAACGAGAATTTAAAAATACCAACGAATTAAAATAAATCAGATAAAATTAACATCAACAAAATCTAATTCAAAATAATTAAAATCGAAATAAAATCAAATCAACAAAATAAAATAAAATCACATCAATCACTGGGAGCTAAAAATATTGCAATATGAAATGCTCCCGCAAAACATTTGCTCGCTTAGTCTTCAACCAATTTTAGGGAAGGATATTTTGAACGAAATTCCTCTCCCCAATAATGTTTCACTCACTGTCCATTAACCTTAAACACTCATCCATCTTTTTCATCTGTCAAAGTAATTGGTCCATGAGGAAAAACTTCAATCACAACAAACGACCCAGATCATTTAGATTTTAATTTTCCAGGAAACAATTTCAATCTAGAGTTGTATAATAAAACACGCTGGCCCTTAACAAATTCTTTAGGTTTTATCTTCTTATCATGCAACCACTTTGTCTTCTCTTTATACATTTTCGCATTTTCATAAGAAAACTGACGAAACTCTTCTAACTCATTAAGTCGCAGCATTCTAATTGCACCTGCACGACTCAAGTCAAAATTAAATTTGTTTAGAGCCCAAAATTCATGACAATAAAGTGTTTCCCTTTTTAACATGTATATGCTTAATTCACTCAATGAAACTCATAATGGGATATGTACCAGTGTAAACAATCAATGAAACAAGTAATAAGGCTTAGATTGTCTCCTTAGGGATTAGTATGAAATTTTTGCAACATTAAGCTCAATTTAGGTGAAATTTTGATAACCAAACAAGTTGTGGTATCTATCCTAAATGTTAATTAACAAAATGACTATAGTTGTAAAGGCCTAAATGAAGACAACATGAGAAAAAAATGCAAAATATAGCTAAAACTATATAGCAAAAAAGTACCAACATCACTCAATTAATTGACAAGCTTTCCAAATTGGAACTCCGAGTATATGAAATGAAAATTCAACATTAGAACATAATTACAAAGATCTCACAAAACTTACCAATTAACACAAATCAAGACAATCAAAGGAGACACCAAACAAAAAAGAAACCTATATTTCTCCAAACAGATGAACTTATGAACTCAACTAAATAAATGAAACAACTATCAAACAAGAAAATTTATCGCCATTAAAGTAAATTGATACCTATATCACAATGAGAAGTAATAAAGAATTATACGGACTAAATTCTGATTACTATATTTAGAATATCATGTTGAAGATTCATGAATATAATTAAACCCAAAATTTGGCCCCAAATCTTCTAATTAAAGTCATGTAACCTAATCATAAATCCACAGTCAAATCACTTGTACCTTTCTCAAAATTGAAGGGAAAAAAGAACCTTCTACAACAACCTCATTCATGGTTGAACCAAAGCAAAAATAAAAGTGAGAAATTTAAAGAAACTGAGGGAATGAAACCAACCTGGCTAGAAAGACATGGGGAGAAACGATTTTGATGTCTTCTTTATCATTTCCAGATAACCCCTTAAGAATGTACCCTATGGGTAGGAACAGTCCCACTATGGTGGCAAAGAACACATTTAGAACGCCACAAATGCAAATAAAACATTCACCAAACAATCCTCCACCATACCACCATATATTTCAGGGTGTGTTTCACAGAAAACAAGTCAAGAAGATGAAATTTTGTTGCCAAAAAGCCATAAATTTCAAAATCACACAAAGTATCAACCAAATTTTGTTGAAAGTCTTAGCTACTGTAAGAAAGACAATTGTGAGAATACCAACCATCCAAAAACCTCATCCATATCTAATTTCAAATATAACATGGTCTGGAAGAGAGAGAGAAGATGAGTGACTTACATCACGAGCCTTCTGAGACTCTCTCTCTATCCAAGGAAGGACTAAATGCTCAAACCTCTTATCTACCGGCACTGTTGACTTTGCAACATGAGAAAATCTTCCTATTCTGCAAATGGATAATGTCTCTTTATGTAAATGAGAAACTATTCTATAGAAAAAAAAAGCTTTGTTACAAAAGAGAAAGATGAGCGATCTCCCACCGAAAAAAAAAAAAAACAGGGTTCCAATTGGCAGAAAGTTAAAGAGATTTCTAAAGCTTCTCTATTTTTGTTTCAAGTCTTTTTTATTTCTTCCTTCATTGAGATGACATCCCCGTTTTCTCCTTTCTTTCTCACCCCCTCTGAGAGTTTGTATCCTTTGAATAATTTTGTTTCTTTTCATTAATCAACGAGAATCTCGCATCTAACTCAAAAATCACAAAATTCAAACACAACCATGAAAGCAAGAAACATAATGAGATTACACACCCAGAAAAACAAAATGATATTACATAAAAGAAGAATAACATTTTGAATACAATTTTTATGATAGCATCAACAAACTCCAAATCAATCCAACATCTTTCACCAACGGTCAGAACTAAAGAGCAAGACCTGAACAGATGACCATGACCTTGATCCTCATGAAAATCCTACTTTTATTATTTTCCCCAAAAAATCTCCTAAGCAAACAAAAAAAACATTAATAACATTGCACTAAATGGTCATAGCTTTACGATAAAAGGGGAAACCTGCTCAGAATTGACTATTGAGTAAAAGGAATAAGTTGTACCACAAAGGAAAGAGCAAAAATTGCACTTCTATATTTATCATGTTTTAGCAACTGAACTGTCCAGCAAAAAATTGCACTTTTATATGTACAATGAGTATGGGTTTGCTCTAGTTGGGGAATTTTTGGGAGTGCATAATGCACATGATAATTTACTATAGCTTAAAAACATGTAATGCCATGCACATGTGAAATCACACTCACAAGTTGAAAAGATAAAGGTAACTCTAACACGAGTAGAACTTGACGTTCACTACAAACATCTATATAGTCATGGATGGTCTTGATCCATACTACTCGCTACCAATGATGAGCTTTTCCAAAGAACTTGGTAGAGCGTCTATATAATGGAAACACTACCTTTACTATTTTAGGAGACAAAAACATAAAAAAATATTTTAAAAAGGATAGAGGAAAAAGGAAAGAAAAGACGATGAAGAAATTGTGTTAGAAAAGACTATAAAGTCGGAACTTACAGTTGGTTTTGGTCCTTGAATTACATGCATCTTTCTAGTTCTTAACCCGTGATTTAACTCGTTGAATAAACACTGAATCATCAATTGGCTGTCTAGAAGAGGATTTCAAAATGTATGTACTAGGTGTTAGAGTTGGAAATCATATTCGAACTTTTGCTATAGACTTTTGAGCTCTAGATAAATATGATATGCCTGAAACCAACAGGAGGAAACAAGCAAAGAGAAGTCAAACGAATAATAATATTCAGGCTAATAAAATTTACCAAAAATAAATAGATATCAACAATCCACCAACAAAAACTTGGAAGGCTAGAGTTCTAATGTATAATTACTATATGAGCCATATGAATCTCAAAATAAGATGGGGGTGTATAACTCGTCTAGATCTAGGGAAGGAGATGATTTTTGGGAGTTTCATGGCCTTTTCAGCATTCGTGAACCTAGCTGGCTTTTAGTTGGGAATTTCAATGTCATGAGCTTTGTCCTAAATGATTTTTTTTTTTTTTGTTTTTTTTTTTAAGAAACAATTTCATTGTTGTATGGAATTTAAGAAAAAAAGGGGAGACTGCTGCAAACTTTCAAAAATTTATTGAAGAGTGTGGTTGTTTTTATCCTCCCCACGAGTGTCAGATTTACTTTGTCCAAATTGTGTATTAGTGCAGCTACTTGTCAGCTAGATAGATTTTTGCCTTTAAAGGGCAAACCAAATATTTTTTAGGATACCAAGTCAATAGGGTCCCAAAGTCGATTCTGACTAAAAAAAGGTTAGTTCATTGGTCAATGATATAATGAGGTCCTTATTCTTTCCAATTTAGAAATATGTGGCTAAAGCATCTTCTTTTAGGACTTCCAAACTCGACTAATGGTCAGATATCGTGGTTGGGAGATGGAAGATACTTAGGTTCACAATAAGATTGAAGTCCTAAAATTCACGGCTAAAGCCTGGAACCTAAAGGTTATGTTTTTTAATTAAAAAAAAAAGATATTATCAATAGGATGAAACACATTAGATGACTTGGAGTATATGGGGATTTTGAGTGAGGAAGCATGGGAGGAGTGAATTGAATTGAAGATGGATTTTCAGACTCTAATTCGAACAAAAGAGATGGAATAAACAAAAAAATATTAAGATAAAGAGGGTTAGGGAGGGTAATTGTGAAACATCTTATTTCATGGGGTTGCTATTTTAGGAGACTTGGGAACTTAATTTATCTTCTCTTGAGGTGGAGAATGGGAACATAATTTCCAGGGGTAGGGAGATTGAGAAAGAACTTGGGGATTTCTTCTTTCCTTTCAATGCCCCTCAAATTAATCCTATGCTTTTGTAGACAAGTTCAATCTCAGTTAACTTGAGTTCTATGTCAAAACCTCACAGTGAAGGTGGTCTAGGGATTGGAAATCTGGGTTGTAAAATTCCTCCTCTATATACAGTTATAGTGCCTCTTAGAATCTCAAGCCTAGTGACCAGTGAGTTTGAACCAACGTAAATAGTCCATAATATGGCTTACCATCATATATGCAAGCATCAAAGTCAAAACCTTCACGAGCCATGGATGTTTTCATGTCAGAAGGCATCCCAATGTTCAATTCATCTCTGGGGAATAAGTGAAAGTTGTACCTACACCATTGAAGGAAACAAATCCAAATTGTCACGACACCAACAAGCATGAAATAAAATGTCAGAGTTTTAATTTGAAAGTCGTAATTCACAGGCAAAGAACACGAATTACAGATGGTACGCCAATAGCCTAAGATGCATGTAACGAGAAAGCATATATTATAGAAATAAAATTTCATTAATCAAATCAGTAACAACCCCCAAATGATGATGAACAGGAAAACCAAAAGTAAAAGTCATTATCGAAATATCAGTTAGAGGCCATCGAACTTCCCATTACAAATTATACCCATATATGAATATTGCAAACTATTTGTTATTCATCACGACTCTCAATTCCAGCTTTCATTTACTCTTTCAACATCAATTACATATCAAGAAGCAACCGAATCCATTGCAAGTGCAGAAAAATTCATCAACATAAAGAAACTCCAAACCCCCGACCCCTGCCCCAGCGTTCAAAACTCCAAAAATTCGAACATCAAGATAAGCGGCGGCGGGACTTACAGACGGGCAATCAGCTAATCAGCTCGGATTCCCTAATGGCGAAGAGGCAGAGAGCGAATTGAAGCATCTGAAACTTCTCGGCAGTGTACTTCTCGTAGGTGTCTAAGGGCTGAAGGCGGTGCCAAGGAAAGGAAGAAGAACCCGTGTTCTGCAGAGAGGGGGCGAGGAAGTCGGAGTCGGAGATGTGGTTCTTCTGATCCTCTAAACAGCCATGGAAGTTGGAGTTGCGAATTTGCCTAACACTCCATTGACTGGTACTGGTACTAAACAAGTGTCTTGCAACTGGAGAAAGGAGAACCGAGACGCCATAGTTTCCCATTAAGCTTTTATTCAAATTTCGTTTTCTCTGCTGAAAGGTATTAGAGATTAGTTAGTTAGTAATCAATTTATCAGTTTTGTTTGTTATCAGCTGTTATCTTACTAACTGCCTATTGGCTTGGTTATTTATACCTTGCTAACTATCAATAAAGTTTCAAGCAAGTATTATTTACTCTCACTTTCTTAATATGGTATCAGAAGTATTTTTCTTTCATTTTTTCTGAGAGTCTTCTATCTTGCTTCCCCATGGCTGACGATACCAATCCCTTTGTTTCTTCATCTGCTGTTCAACCAACTAATCCTTCCGTCATTGAAAAGTACACAAATCCTTATTTCTTGCATCACTCTGATAGCACAAGCTTGATTCTTGTTTCAGATCCTCTAATCGAATCAAACTACACTGCTTGGCACCATGCGATGCTTCTTGGATTGACTATGAAGAACAAAATTGGATTTATTGATGGCTCTATTCCATGTCCTGACGGAAATTTACGCCGATCTTGGATCATCTGCAATAGCGTCGTCACCGCCTGGATTTTAAACTCTCTTTCTAAAGAGATATCGGCTAGCATTAATTTTGCCGACTCTGCCCGTGATATCTGGTTAGATCTCCAGCAACGATATCAGCGCAAGAATCGTCCACAGATTTTTCAATTGCGGCGCGAAATTTCGAATTTGGTCCAAGATCAACAATCTATCACCACCTACTTTGCAAAACTGAAGACGCTCTGGAATGAATTAACCTCTTACCGTCCATCTTGCTCTTGTGGCCGATGCTCGTGTGGAGGAGTCAAAAACCTAATTCAGTACTTCCAAACAGAGTATGTGATGGCGTTTCTCATGGGATTAGACGAGTCTTTTTCCCAAGTTCATACGCAGCTTCTCTTAATGGAGCCAGAGCCTTCAATTCAGTGTGCTTTCTCCATTGTTGCTCAGGAAGTCGAACAACGTGTTGTTGTTCCCGCCACACCGACAATCAACGCCACTACTCTGTTGTCTAAGGCCTCGTCTGCTGAATCTTCTAATCGCACCTTTGGGAATTCGATGAAGAAGAAAGAACGGCCTTTCTGCACTCATTGTAATCTCCAAGGACACACGGTTGATCGTTGCTATAAGCTCCATGGCTTTCCTCCAGGCTATAGGAATCAGAAAGCTAATCCGGCGAAACCTGATGCTGCTCCTCCTAAGTCTTCTTCCTCTGGCAATTTTTTCTCTAGCCTGACTGCTGAACAATGCCATGGTCTCCTGACTATGTTGCAGACACACCTGGCCAAGGCTAAAACTGATACGTCTTCTACTACTTTTGGAGCAGCTGGTTCTTCTGGAGTTTCTCATGTAGCAGGTACCTCTCCTACTACTTCTATAGCCTGTGACTCAAATATGTGGATTGTTGATTCTGGCGCTTCCACACATGTATGTTTTTCAAAGGAGTTATTTGTCTCTCTCAAACCGATATCTGGAGCTACGTTATCATTGCCGAATAATGTGACTTTTAGCGTGGATTTCTTTGGTGATTTCCGTAAGCTCCTTAATTTCACAATTACCTCTTGAGGTCAAATTTGTTAATGATGCTTGTTTCATCCAGGACAAGTCTTGTTCGAAGATGATTGGCAGGGCTAATGTTTGGCAGGGTTTATACCTCCTTAACACTGCAAATTTGATAAGTGATCAGCACCTTATCTCTTGTAATTCTGTTTCTACGCATTCTTTTCATGTTTCATGTAAAAAAGACGTTGTCTGCAATTCTATTCATAAGTGGCATGATAGGCTGGGTCACCCATCTTTGAAACATATGAATGCTTTAAAGGATGTCTTACCTGTTCATTCACTTAAGGGCCATTGTTCCATGCCTTGTTCTGTCTGTCCTTTAGCTAAGCAACGACGCCTTTCTTTTCAATCTAATAATCACATTGCTGCGAAGCTGTTTGATGTTTTGCACTGTGATGTTTGGGGTCCGTTTCAGTCACCAACTTACTCTGGTTACAGATACTTTTTAACCTTAGTGGATGACTTCTCAAGGCACACTTGGGTTTTCATGATGAAAACAAAATCTGATGCCTTAACCTTAGTTCCCCAATTTTTTCGATTGGTTGAAACACAATATGGTATTATGGTAAAGACTTTTCGTTCTGACAACGCTCCGGAGTTATCTTTCAAAGATTTTTTCAGCTCCAAAGGTGTTATCTATCAGTTTTCTTGTGTTGCCCGCCCTGAACAAAATGCTGTTGTCGAAAGGAAGCACCAGCATTTGCTCAATGTTGCCCGCGCCTTGATGTTTCAATCTCGGTTGCCAATCCAGTTTTGGGGTGACTGTGTACTCACAGCTGCTTTCCTCATAAACAGAACACCTTCTCCTCTACTCAACTGGCAAACACCTTACTTTCGTCTTCATAACAAAAATGCTGACTATTCAATCTTACGATCTTTTGGCTCCCTTTGTTTTGCGTCTTCACTGCCTACTCATCGTTCAGAATTTCATCCACGGGCCATCCCCTCAGTTTTCATTGGCTACCCACCTGGAATGAAAGCCTACCGTCTATATGACATTGAAAATAAAAAGGTTTTTACCTCTAGAGATGTGGTTTTTCATGAGGAAATTTTTCCCTTTCACCATATTACCTCTCACGATGATGTAGTGGATTCTTTTCCTGATCTAGTGTTGCCATAGCTACTCACTCTCTCTGGTTCCTCAGCTGATTTCTCTTCATCAGACCCAGCTGCTATACCAGTTGGTAGAATTCCCGATGCTCCTCTGGAGGATACTGAAGTTCATACCAGTCCTCATGTCTCTCAGGAGAATACTGTCCCCAATGAAGTAAACATTCCACTTTCCAGTGTTGATGTTCTTCATTCCCATGAGGCAGCTATTCCTCAGACTTCTGCTGTATCTCAAGAAGTCATTGGTCATGGTTCTAATATCAGTCCGAAGCCTTTGCGAAAATCATCCAGGGCCACTCAACGACCATCTTACTTGCGTGGTTATCATTGTGGCTTACTACTCGGTAAGCAAACACAAGAGTCACCTTTGGCAACCAAGTTCCCATTACAGAAGTTCCTATCTTATGACAAATTGTCTTCCTCATTCAGGAACTATATTCTTAACATTTCGTGCCATGTTGAGCCTGAAGGGAATAAAAGTCCCCACGCAGCGGAAGCGCATCGATTGGACCTTACGCCGTATATTAATTAACATTAAAATACCGTTACGAAAACTCAAACAAACTTTAAACACTCTTTAAAGTTGCTGGAAAATCAGTTTAAACATGCTTAAAAATAAATCTAAAATTATTTTCATGCTTTTCTAAAGAAAAGGGGAAGAACCGTTACAAACCTCCGTTCTAGACTTGACCGTTCGTCGCCAACGATTCTCCAACGAACAAAACGCAGCAGCCTCCTTTGTCTTGTGATCGCTGGAAAATTCTTCTTGAATGACACAACAACCACAGAGGTTATACCGGTATGACTCTAGGTCTAGGAGGCAAAAGACTTGTGGGAGTCTTTCTCTAAGAGGGAGGCTAGAGAGAATTCTAGGTCTTGTCTTGAGAGTCTAAGAGCAAGAGCAAAGTGTCAAGTGTCATGGACCAATTAGGTCTAGTGTTCTATTTATAGAAGAGAGGCCATGAATAAAATATTCAATTAAATCAATCTTTTCCAAAATTGATTCAATCTTATTCCTTAATTAATCAATCATGACCAATTAATTCCATAATTGATTAATATTTTCCACAAATGACTAATTACTTCCATAAGTGATTAGATCATTTCCATAAATGATTAATCACTTCCTTAAGTGATTAATTATTTCCATAATTGATTAATTCCCGGTTAATGAATTCTTTAATTAATTAACCACAAATTAAATATTCCGGCCTAGAATTAATTAATTTGCCCAAACACATTTTAGGCCTTAAATTAATTAATTCATTATTTGAACTCTTTCAAACTTCCATAAATTTATATTTGAATTTCTTCAAATATTAATTTCTCTCATAATAATATATCAATATATATTATATTTGTTTCCCTTAGTAAATTGAACATTTTCAATTTACATTTATTACTTAGTTGCCTCAAATTACTTTATGAGCTACCAGTGGGACCTAATGGACCTGCAGATCAGAAGCTCCAACGATGTGAGATTAATGGGTCAAACTCATTAACCACATTAATCAATATTCGTTAACTGTGTGTTCATTCCACTATAGACTCACAGTTGCACTCTTCTCACTGCAGACATATTTTCTGTGTCCACGGATATAGACTAATATCGACTAGTTAGTCCTTCACGAGTGTCCGTAACACCAGCTGGGTCAAATTACCGTTTTACCCCTGGGTTACCTCTATTTCCTTAAGTACCAATTCTCCTCTAATGAACAACCTGTTTGTGGTCCAACCATCAAACAGAAAACCCTCTCGTGCCATTGAGAGGGTAAGGCCCTTTGTTCAAGACTCGGAGTAACCACTTAAGGGAACACTCATCTGCTTCCCTAAAGTCGGGAAGGAGTGAATTCCATCTTGTACGATTATGTTCCCAGCTCCCCATTCGGTCTTGTCCCCAAAGTGGTAGGCTTATTGAGTCGGCGTATTGGCCACTCTCACCCATACAAATCAAAGGACAATCTCTCATGAGCAAGAGTCCATAATCAACTCAGGATTAAGACTAAGTTGTCTAGGTCGTCCTAGTGAAATAGAAAACCAACTAGTTAACGGTGTTATAACCAGTGGTTACTATTTCGCAGTCCGGTCTTATGCAAACTCATTGCATAGGATACCCCCACTCGCATGTCTCCTACACGAACGCGTTGGATCGCAGCGTTTGTATCAAATACAAAGTGGGCCGTATCGATAGTGTCACTAGGATAAGGCACCCAGTCTTATCCCTATACTATAGACCCTTTAGGCTGTTTCTTGAACAATGATCCCATATGTCGCTACATATAGTTCAAGACTCATATTACAGCCTTGGATGTCTAGTTTATTGGATTAGGGTTATTATTAGGCAAAGACAAATATAAAATAACTAATAACAATTAATGAAAAAATATATCAATATTATTTCATTAATATCCGGTCAACGGTTACATTCACTATCTACGAGTTTTAGGGCATAAAACCCAACAAACTCCCACTTGAACTAAAACATTAGTTAGTGGGATGTAAATGCAATAATCTAAAGCTGGAAATGTCATGTATATAAATAATACAATGAACTAGGGCATCCTTATACCCATTATACATTTCTCCCACTTGCCCTAGATTAGATGGCATACATATCTCGTAGACCTAGACCCTCTAGATGACCCTCAAACACTTTAGCCGTGAGAGCCTTCGTAAATGGATCAGCGATGTTGTGCTCCGAGGCGATCTTAGTGACGATCACATCTCCTCTTTGCACAATTTCCCGTATCAGGTGATACTTCCTCTCGATGTGTTTACCCCGTTTGTGGCTTCGAGGTTCTTTTGAGTTGGCTACAGCCCCACTGTTGTCACAGTATAGTGTTATGGGCACGTTCATATTCGGAACCACTTCCAAATCAGTAAAGAATATTCTAAGCCATACTGCCTCCTTAGCTGCTTCGCAAGCTGCTACATACTCAGCCTCCATGGTTGAGTCTGCTATGCATCCTTGTTTGATGCTTCTCCACACTACTGCTCCTCCATTGAGGGTGAATACTGACCCTGATGTGGATTTCCTTGAATCCTTATCAGCTTGAAAGTCAGAGTCAGTGTATCCAGTAAGAATCAAATCCTTAGCTCCATACACAAGCATGTAGTCCCTCGTTCTCCGAAGATACTTGAGGATATTCTTAACCGCTCCCCAGTGGTCCAACCCTGGATTAGACTGATACCTACTGACTACTCCCACTGCATAACATATGTCAGGCCTAGTGCAGAGCATAGCATACATTAAGCTGCCCACAGCTGAGGCGTAGGGAATGTGTCTCATGTTCTCAACTTCTTGAGGTGTCTTAGGAGATTGTTCCTTAGACAGGTGTACCCCATGTCTGAAGGGAAGTAGTCCCTTCTTGGAGTTTTGCATCGAATATCGAGACAACATCTTGTCAATATACGTTGCTTGAGACACAGCTAGCGTTTTGTTCTTACAATCCCTAATGATTTGGATTCCCAGAACATATTGAGCCTCTCCCAGATCTTTCATTTGGAATTGGGCTGCTAGCCATTTCTTAATGTCAGTGAGGTATCCTACATCATTCCCAATGAGTAGGATATCATCTACATAAAGTATTAGAAAAGCTACTTTCCTTTTGTTGACTTTCTTGTATACGCAAGGCTCATCAACGTTTTGGTCAAAGCCAAAAGATTTGATTGCAGTATCAAATCTAATGTTCCATGATCTGGACGCTTGTTTCAATCCATAAATGGATCGATTGAGCTTACAAACCTTTTGTTCCTGATCTTGGGCTATGAACCCTTCGGGTTGAGACATGAAGATATTCTCTTCAAGATTACCATTCAGAAAGGCAGTCTTGACGTCCATTTGCCATATTTCATAGTCATAATATGTGGCTATGGATAAGAGAATTCTTATGGACTTTAACATGGCTACAGGAGAAAAGGTTTCCTTATAGTCAACCCCTTCCTTTTGGGTATAACCCTTTGCCACTAGTCTAGCTTTGAGGGTCTGTACCTTTCCAGCTGCATCTCTTTTTCTCTTATAGATCCATTTGCACCCTACGGGTTTTACCCCATTTGGTAGATCTGTAAGTTCCCATACAGAATTGGAGTGCATTGACTCTATTTCCAGGTTCATGACTTTGACCCATTCATCCTTATCTTCGTCATTCATTTCCTGTCGATAGGACAATGGATCCTCAATGCCATCATTAGGTATGACAACCTGAGTTTCAGTTAAACTCAAGTAGCGCTCAGGTTGTAATACAACCCTCCCACTGCGTCGAGGCATTCCCAACGTTTGAGATGGACGGGATGGATCTGAAGAACTAGTTCCTTCATCAACCCTTGTTGAAGATCCAACTTCATCAACAACTCTTGATGATTCTTCAGTAGCTCTCCTAATATTATTTTGCTGCGTGGTTTATGATCTCTCATGTGGTCTTCCTCTAAGAAAGTGGCGTTTGTCGATACAATCACCTTATTTTCTTGTGGGTCGTAGAAATAACTGATAGCGAGCATAGCTAGCTAGTTTTCCCTAATTAATTTATCTAGTCTTTTATAATTTATTGGCCAAAATGATGCGTTTTTGTGTTGTTTTTGTAGGAAATAAATATTTGAGCTAATTGCGTGTTCGGGACATGAAAAAGGGCTAAAAGATCGAAAAAGGATCAAGTTGGAAGAAGTCAAATTCAGCCCAGCTGATTTAAAAAAAAAAAAAAAAAAAAAAATCATAGCGTCGCGACGCTAGGACCAGCGTCGCGACGCTCTCGACAAATTTTCCAGATTCGCGGTATCGTGACAGCTTCGCGACGCTGTCCATAGCGTCTCGACGCTATCGACAGATTTTCTATAAATTCCTCTTTTCAGCTACGGATTAGGGGAGTCCAATTGGTGGGATTTTAGCCCTAATTTCGACTAGAGACCTTTTGTGGGAGCTAAAGGAAAGGCCAAGGAGTGGGAATCAAGCGAGAAGACGTGGAGATCGTGACGGGGACGTGCGGTGTCGGCGGATTCGAGTTTTCCTTTCTCTTTCCCTTTACTCTTGTAGTTTTTATGGCTTTTCTTTCAATTAGTGTTTGTGGTTTAAAGACTATGAATTGTTAATTGTTTGTCTTAGGGTTTGATGTAGTTGCTTAAATTGTTGGATTGAATTTTGGGTATGAATGTGTTCTTATTCTATGCATGCAATTTTATGTGTAATGCTTTCAATTACTTGATCACTAATTGAATGATTTAAGTGTTGAATCTAACTCGGGAGAGAGGATTTGGCCTAAGACTTGCTTTGTTCAATTGCATGACTAGAGTAGAAATTCTAAGTTTGTGACGGGATTTAGAATATCTTTAGAAGTATAACAAGGACCGAACCGAATAATGCCTTGCATGTTAATGAACTTAGATAGGGATATCAAGTTAGTTATATGCATGAGAATCAATTATACTCGGGAGAGGTAATCGTGATAAATGTTTCCTTGGCTTGTAGAATAATTGCACGGTCAATTCATTCCTATTAATCAATCCTCAATCTTAATCAACGAAATCAATTCCCTAAGAGTCTTTCCATTTGAGTCCCCACCCTTTATTTTATGCTTTTTGTCTTTAGATTTATCTTTTTCATGAAGTTTTGCTCCCTAAATAAAATTGGACAAAAGTATTCACGGTACTTAATTTGCTAGAAAACCAATCCAGAGGACGACACTCGTTTTATCACGAAAACACTATATTATTACTTGACCCGTACACTTGCGGTTAGCAAATTGCGCATCAATAACCACCTCTCGTTTCTTTAGGGTAACCAACAAATTGGCACAGTTTTGAACGAGGTTCCAGTTTCTTAGGATTTGTCACAAGCACGTGTGCTGGACAACCCCAGATGCGAAAGTGATGCAAACAAGGTTTACGCCCCTTCCATAATTCGAAAAGTGTTTCAGAAACACTTTTCGAGGGAACATTGTTCAAGTTGTATACTGCAGTCTCCACTGCATACCCCCAAAACGAGCTAGGCAATTGAGCATAGCTCATCATTGATCGAACCATGTCTAACAAGGTTCTATTTCTCCTTTCTGACACACCATTCTGCTGAGGTGTACCAGGGGCTGAGAGTTGAGATTGGATTCCATGTTCTATCATATAATCCTGGAATCTTTGATCCATATACTCCCCTCCTCGATCAGATCGAAGTACTTTAATAGATTTACCTAATAGGTTTTCAACTTCAGCCTTAAACTCCTTAAACTTTTCAAGGGCTTCAGACTTATGTCCCATTAGGTACAAGTAACCATATCTTGAATAATCATCTATAAATGAGATGAAATATTCGTACCCTCCTCGAGCTTTTACATTCATTGGACCACATAGATCCGAATGTATTAACTCTAAGGGTTCTTTGGCTCTGTAACCTTTTCCAGTAAAAGGTCTCTTTGTCATTTTTCCCTCGAGACAAGATTCACAAGGTGGTAGTGAATCACCTTCTAACTTAGTTAGAAGTCCATTCTTTACCAAACGACCGATCCTATCGATGTTTATATGACCAAGTCTAAGATGCCAAAGATGAGTATTGTTACTTGTTGGAGAAATCTTTTGCCTTTTCGTTTGAGTTTCAGCAGTTTTAAATAATTCGTGATTTAAAAGTGCTTTGTTTTCGGTTGGTCTTAAAACATACAAGTTATTTTCCAATTTGGCTGAACAAATAAGTACACCATTTTTATAAATGAACGCTTCATTTATATCAAAAGTAACTGTATACGATTGTTCAATCAAACATGAAATAGAAATTAAGTTCCTCTTAATCTTGGGAACAATTAACAAACTTTCTAAAAGTAAGAATCTATTTCTAAAAAATAACTTCGCAACTCCCACTGCTTTAGCTGAAATGACTTCTCCAGTTCCAACCCTGAGTGTCATTTCCCCATCGTTCAACTGCCGAAAGGAACTATTTTCCTGAAAAGAAGAGCAAACATGATTAGTTGCTCCTGAATCAAGTATCCAGGTAAACTCATCATGTTCTACCAGGCATGTTTCTAAAACAAGTAAATCAAATTTACCTTCCTTTTCCTTCTTTTTCTCAGCAAGGTACTTTGGGCAGTTTCTCTTCCAATGTCCATCTACATTGCAGTGGAAACACTTGCCCTTATCTGCCATAGCTTTGGCTTTTCCCTTGCTTTTAGCAGCAGTACTGGGAGCTTTCCCCTTGTTTCCTTTCTTCTTCTGAGTTTTCTTTGAAGAAGTGGCTACAGATTTAGTTCCAGAGGATGAACCCTTCTCGAACTTTCTTTTAGAGTGAACAACGTTTGCCTCTCCTTCTATCTGTCCCTTGTTCTTAAGAAGAGACTGATAGAGTTGTAGCTCATTCATGAGACTAGTCAGGTTGAATGTTATTTTATTCATCATTGCATTGCTTCGAAACTGCAGAAAACTTTTCGGAAGAGATTCTAAGATGAATGCAATCTGACTACGCTCATCTATGACCGCCCCGTTTGCTTCTGCCACGTTGAATTGGACCATCATATCCAGGACATGCTACCGAACAGACGTGCCCTCTTTCATGCGACAGCTATAAACGTATTTGAGAGCGTCATGGTGGAGTTGGTAGGACGGTTGTCCAAACATCTCCTGGAGAGAGTTCATAATCTCCCTCGCTGTTACCATGCCCTCATGCCTTTTAGCCAAAACTTCAGATAAGTTGGCTAGGATATAGACGCGAGTCTTATCATTGGCCTTTGTCCAGCGGTCATAAGCATCCTTAACTGCTTGGGATGCATTACGAGCAGGGGCTGGAGGACGATCCTCCGTTAAGACGAACCGCAGATCATCGACAACAAGAATCGTATTCAGGTTCGACTTCCACGTAGCATAATTTTCGCCGGTTAATTTCTCATTTTTAAGCAGAGAGACAATTGAGGAAGACATTGCTGAAATTTAAACAAACAATGACCGTATTAGTTATCTTTGCCTTAACCCATCATACAAGCAAACAATTGCACACAATCCAATCAATTTAGCAAAACAGACAATCACAGAACCCTAAAACTATTGATTTAGTTTTGCAACGATGTTTTAGAGGTTTAGAATATCAGCCACCGAAGGGTGATCAGGCACTCCTCCTTTGAAATGAGACACCTCTCAGCTAATTCTAATTCCAGAATAACTCATATTCCTATAGACATTAGCCACCGTTGTTCGGTCAAGGATTTGTTAACACTTTTAACTCATCCTCGTAAGTGTAACCCTCCCACTTTCAGATCTCAGAGGCACGCACCAACAGGCTACCGAAGGGAAAGACAACTGTTGGTGATTAGCCTAAGAGCTCCTATCCTATTCAGGAGTTCAGGATGTTCCGAATCCTATGATCAGGCCCTCCGAAGGGATGGTTGCGCCAGGACAACCTGCAGGCGGATCATAGTACTCTCACGGTGTGAACTATGGGCGGAGACCGAGGGATACATTGACACGTGTCCCGCTCCCACTTACTTTAGACATTTTTCCCATTCACCCTGATATTGATTCACGCAAACACTTTCCGAAGGGAGGCCGCTCCTAAGGCGACTCGAAGCCGAGCATGAACCTCACGTTGTGAATATAGGGACGTAGGAGCAAAACTTGATTTAAATCTCGTTTTGTAATTTTTCTCCCACTAAAAATGTCATACGGTTAATATAGGGTTGTTTAACTTAAATAGTATTCGGCTAAGTCAATCTATCTAAGTCTGATCATATTTTAACAATTATGGAAAGGATTCAACTGCAATCTTTTGGGTGAATTAAACTTCTTTTAATAAACCCAACATTGCAAGTCAACATTACTATGGTTAATTCAACTCAATGTTCGGGTCAGTTCCCAGGTAGGAGGTGTTCCATAAACCGTCAACTTAAATAACCCCAACCTTAGACAGAACTTTACTGAGAGAGTTCCCTTATAACCTCAGTAATGTAGGGTCTTTACTCTAAAGATCTAGGTGCATTAAACACTTTTAATAAACCTAGTGACATTGCATGCTAACATTTAACTATGATTAATTCAACTCCGGTATTCCAGGTCAGTTCCCATGTAGGAGGTGTTCCGTAAACCGTCAACTTAAATACCCCCAGCCTTAGACAGAACATTATCGGTGGAGTTCCCTTATAATCACAGCAATGATTTTCCTACTTAGTCAATTAAAAACTATTTTTAATTCTAAGTAAGAAAAGATTCTAATCCTATTAGAAACTGATCTAGGTCTAATTAATTTTAAACAATTTAAAATTAATCCAATTTATCCTATGATCTTATGTTTGCATGCAAATCTTGATTATAGATTGACGGTTTCTAATCATTAATATTAAAGAACTATTTCAAATTTTAATGATTAATCTTATAATCAAGAATCTAGGGTTTAATTCATTTAACAATCTCATTCAAATTAAATAATTAAACCACACTTATTGCATGAATAATATAACTATTATATTATTAACTATGGATGTTTCATGCTTCATGCAATATTGATTTTCAATTATAAGCCAATCAAGAAAATCAATCAAGCATGCTTCATTCATCACATTAAACATAACTATTTATATTTAATTTAAGTAATGACATGCTTCATGCTTTCCAAATTTTTCATATAATCAATATACACTTACATTAAAAATATGAAAACAATTCCATCCATTTAAACATACATTATAACTATTTATAATATATAAAAAAATGCATGAGCATGTTTATAACCTAAGGTGGGATTAAATATTCTATATGACATCCATAAAGCATATAAATAGCAATTGAACGGGTTAATTTTGGCCCATAGGATAAAATAAAGCATTAAATTACAATAATTTTAGCTAAATTCTATCCTAAAATCCCTCTGCAGCTCCCAAAATTGGTCTAGACAGCACGAACCGCCCCGAACCACCTCGAACCGGCTTCCAAAATCACGAACCATGCCAAAAATTGGCTGAACCGAACCAAATAGGTCCCAGCCCAGCCGAACCGGTCCGAATCGGACCGCCCACAGCTTGAACCGCGCCTGTTGAAGCCCTAATGCGCGCCGCCATCGTGACAATGTCTCGAAGCTGTGTTGATAGCGTCTCGACGCTATGCGCTTTCCATATCTGGCGCCTGCGGTATCGAGACAGCGTCGAGACGCTGTTGAGGTAGCGTCCCGACGCTGTTGTGTCTGGAGGCAGAATCTGGGCAAAACAGCAGTGTTTTCTTCGGTTTTGGCCTCGATTTCAGCGACGATTGCTTCGATTTTCATCTCATAAAAACCTATTCTAGACCTGCACTTACATAGGACTCGATTTTACATAAAATACCCGAAACACCGGGCCTTACATGATCAAAATCACATAAAAATAAAATCTATGGCCATAAAATTAACCTAAACAGTTCAACGCAAACCGAACAAACATTATGCATAAATCCCACCTATTAGAGCCTATAGCAACTTTTAATATTAACTAATAGGGACAGCGATGGCTCTGATACCGATTTAAGGGAATAAAAGTCCCCACGCAGCGGAAGCGCATCGATTGGACCTTACGCCGTATATTAATTAACATTAAAATACCGTTACGAAAACTCAAACAAACTGTAAACACTCTTTAAAGTTGCTGGAAAATCAGTTTAAACATGCTTAAAAATAAATCTAAATTTATTTTCATGCTTTTCTAAAGAAAAGGGGAAGAACCGTTACAAACCTCCGTTGTAGACTTGACCGTTCGTCGCCAACGATTCTCCAACGAACAAAACGCAGCAGCCTCCTTTGTCTTGTGATCATTGGAAAATTCTTCTTGAATGACACAATAACCACAGAGGTTACACCGGTATGACTCTAGGTCTAGGAGGCAAAAGACTTGTGGGAGTCTTTCTCTAAGAGGGAGGCTAGAGAGAATTCTAGGTCTTGTCTTGAGAGTCTAAGAGCAAGAGCAAAGTGTCAAGTGTCATGGACCAATTAGGTCTAGTGTTCTATTTATAGAAGAGAGGCCATGAATAAAATATTCAATTAAATCAATCTTTTCCAAAATTGATTCAATCTTATTCCTTAATTAATCAATCATGACCAATTAATTCCATAATTGATTAATCTTTTCCACAAATGACTAATTACTTCCATAAGTGATTAGATCATTTCCATAAATGATTAATCACTTTCTTAAGTGATTAATTATTTCCATAATTGATTAATTCCCGGTTAATGAATTCTTTAATTAATTAACCACAAATTAAATATTCCGGCCTAGAATTAATTAATTTGCCCAAACACATTTTAGGCCTTAAATTAATTAATTCATTATTTGAACTCTTTCAAACTTCCATAAATTTATATTTGAATTTCTTCAAATATTAATTTCTCTCATAATAATATATCAATATATATTATATTTGTTTCCCTTAGTAAATTGAACATTTTCAATTTACATTTATTACTTAGTTGCCTCAAATTACTTTATGAGCTACCAGTGGGACCTAATGGACCTGCAGATCAGAAGCTCCAACGATGTGAGATTAATGGGTCAAACTCATTAACCACATTAATCAATATTCACTAACTGTGTGTTCATTCCACTATAGACTCACAGTTGCACTCTTCTTACTGCAGACATATTTTCTGTGTCCACGGATATAGACCAATATCGACTAGTTAGTCCTTCACGAGTGTCCGTAACACCAGCTGGGTCAAATTACCGTTTTACCCCTGGGTTACCTCTATTTCCTTAAGTACCAATTCTCCTCTAAGACCCTTTAGGCTGTTTCTTGAACAATGATCCCATATGTCGCTACATATAGTTCAAGACTCATATTACAGCCTTGGATGTCTAGTTTATTGGATTAGGGTTATTATTAGGCAAAGACAAATATAAAATAACTAATAACAATTAATGAAAAAATATATCAATATTATTTCATTAATATCCGGTCAACGGTTACATTCACTATCTACGAGTTTTAGGGCATAAAACCCAACAGAGCCTCAATTCTACCACCAAGCTGTTTCCTCTCCTCATTGGCGTGATGCAATGAAAGTTGAGCTACAAGCCATGGAGGACAATAAGACTTGGTCTATAGTTTCTTTACCCAAGGACAAACATTCCATTGGATGTAAATGGGTATATAAGATCAAGCATAAAGTTGATGGCTCTATCGAGAGGTATAAGGCCCGTTTGGTTGCAAAGGGATGCACTCAACAAGAGGGCCTTGATTATATTGAAACTTTTTCTCCCGTAGCAAAGCTCGTGACTGTTAAAGTTCTGTTAACCATTGCTGCCTCTCTACAATGGCCTCTTGTGCAGCTGGATGTCAATAATGCGTTCCTCAACGGTGATCTCTTTGAGGAAGTTTACATGGATCTACCTCTAGGATACAAACATGAAACAATTCCATCTCATGGGGAGCGTCTTGTTTGTAAGCTTCACAAGTCCATCTATGGACTTAAGCAAGCCTCTCGTCAATGGTTCGATAAGTTTTCTCATGCTCTCCTATTACTTGGGTTTCAGCAGTCCAAATCTGATTATTCTCTTTTTGTTCGAGGCTCTGGGACATCTTTTATTGCTCTCCTGGTTTACGTTGATGACATCATCATCACAGGAGCTTCTCTTGATGACATAAATGCCTTGAAAACTCATTTACACACTGCCTTCAAACTCAAGGATTTGGGAGATCTCAAGTACTTCTTAGGACTTGAGTTAGCTCGTTCACAGAAAGGCATATTCCTCTCTCAACGCAACTATACACTACAGTTGCTCGAGGATACTGGTTTTTTGGCTTCAAAGCCTTCGGCATTTCCTATGGACCCACACCTGAAGTTACGAGCTGATGAAGGCAACCTTCTTACTGATGCAACCGCTTATAGACAACTAATTGGGAGATTACTTTATCTCACTGTCTCTCGTCCTGACATAGCCTTTGCGGTTCATAAGTTGAGCCAGTATGTTGCTTCTCCTCGACAGTCTCATTTATCAGCCGTTCACACTCTTCTGCGGTACTTGAAGGGATGTGTTGGCCAAGGTATTTTACTCCAGCCATCTAGTTCTTTTCAAATTCGCGCATTTTCAGACGCCGATTGGGCCTCTTGCTTAGATTCACGAAGATCAACGACTGGGTTCTGTATTTTCCTTGGTGAATCCCTTATATCATGGAAGGCAAAGAAACAACAAACTGTATCGAAATCCTCTGCTGAGGCCGAGTACAGGGAACTTGTTGCCACTGCCAGTGAAGTTACTTGGCTAAATCAGTTGCTTCATGATCTTCACATTTCCTCTTCCACACCAGCTCTGATATTTTGCGACAATGATGCAGCCATTCACATTGCCTCAAATCCAGTCTTCCATGAACGAACAAAGCACATTGAGTTAGATTGTCATTTCATACGGGACAAAAATTGTTCGAGGTGATGTAAGACTTCTGCCCATTCGCTCACAACTTCAGCTCGCCGACATCTTCACCAAAGCTCTCCCTACGGCTGCTTTTCAATCCTTGTTATCCAAGATGGGAATTCTTAATCCTTTAAGTCCATCTTGAGGGGGGAGTATTAGAGATTAGTTAGTTAGTAATCAATTTATCAGTTTTGTTTGTTATCAGCTGTTATCTTACTAACTGATTATTGGCTTGGTTATTTATACCTTGCTACCTATCAATAAAGTTTCAATCAAGTATTATTTACTCTCACTTTCTTAATAAAAGGCAAAGATGAAGGAGAAGGGGAAGACAAAGATTTTAGGAGATAGAGAAAATGATGATGAAGGAGAAGACGAAGACGAAGACGAAGGAGATCGAAAAAAAGGAATGCTAGGGTAGAGGAGAAATGCACTGAGAAGGGGTAGAGAGAAGACTTGAAGTGTAACCTTGCGCGCTTATTTTTTTTTTTACTTATTCTAATTCCCGCTTCTTTTTTCCCTTTTCTCCATAGCATTTTATATAAAAAGCTATCCTAGGATGCTATTAAAAATGATTTTTGTTGTAGTGCTACAACATAAGGCCACAAGAATGCACTCTTGCATTCTCTCTAGCCTCCCTCTCATATTCTCTCAACCCAAGAACTTTAGGGAGATTTTTCTCTCTAGAGTTTTTCCCATTCAAGATTAGGTAGTCCCACAACTACATTCCTAAACTCAGAGTCATAGCGGGGAAGATCAATTGGTGGTGTCCCAATTGTTGACGCTTGGTCCCTATGAAATCAAGAAAGATGTTCTTGATATTTCAGAGACGACAACGACGATATGTTTGTTTCTCCCCTTTAGAATTAGTTCTAAGGTTGTATGTTTAGCCATAATAATTGATTTAGAATAGTTTTCTAAATTTATGCCAATGTATTGGTATTTTGGTAGAAACAAAATTAACTACGAATCGGTCCCAATTACGCTTCCGCTTTTTCAGAATTAGGGAATTCCAAATCCTTCAGTTCTGAGGTAGCATTGTCTTATTTTGATCCACCTTAAGCTTAATCTTAGACCCACGCTTAGTTTAAAATTCAGATAGAAAAAAATTAAGTTTGGGGGAATGATTATATGATGCTAATTCATTGGGGACAATGATAATTTAAGTTTGTGGGACTTTTAGCTACTCTGCTTATTTTGCCCGAGCATTCTCCTCCATAATAATTTTTCTAGGTTGTTGAGTAACCAAGGACATTTGTAACACCCACAGTTTGTCTTTGCGTCAAAAGATGGCCTAGGAAATGTTAAAAAAAATGATGATGAAAAAATATTTATTTGTTGAAAAATAAAAAATAAAAAATAAATTTGTGAAAAATTTTGCTGTGAAAATTGATAGAGCAAAAATTTTGAAGGATGAATGATAATCTAGCAGTTTTCTATCTCAGGGCTTAGGTAAGCTTCATCATAACACGTCGCCATTCTGAGAAGCAAGGGATAGATAACTAAGGATTTCTGGGTTTAACAATGAGTATTTAGCCTAGTTGGTGATAAGTTTGAGGCAAGGGTATATTGCACCATAAAGTGGGTCATTAATGCTCGATCTAGGAAGCTTTCTGAAGCAATCTCGGATCTAGGAAGCTTGGAGAGCCCTCCACATGTAATTTTTGACATAATTAGGGTTGACTCCACTCTATAAAAAGAAGTAGCCGTCTCAAGTCAAATCATTCCAAGTTGGAGACTCGTTTTCCATCTTTGGAAGCCGAATAAAGGAGGAACAGTTGGAGACTCAAGAAGACCATCAACTACGGATTTCTTCAAGGGAATTTACCTTTTCTTGTAAAAGTTTGTAGTTATGGATGCACGTGAACAAATTGTAGTGTGTGTTGCTTTTTATTCCATGAACTAAATTTACTTTAGGTGTTGGTTAGGACTATGTGATTGTCGTACTTCATAATCTAGCAATTGATATTGATTTTGAGCATCTTGATTACTTGTTGTGTTTATTCTTATTTTATGCCCGCCTGGCCAGCCGATATGAATACCATCTCTTAGTTTCAGGGATGATTTGAGAGGTGTGTGGCTCATAATCACACTAGACCATTATGTGTTGGTGGACGCCAGTACCTGAGTTAGGGATAACCAGTTGCTTAGTGCTCGATCGATAGAGCTTCATTGGAGTTGAAACACATTCCAAAAGATTCAGAGTTCTGGGAAGATCCTGCTGATAAGACTGCGAGAGTTTGCCTTATCAATATTATTGCTAGAGCATCTTTTTAACAATTACAGAAATCTTAACCAACACCTGTCTCCAATCTGTTTGCTTTATTTGTTTACATTCTGCTCTGTTATTTCTTTTGCTTCAGCATTATTTCAAAACTCAATCGTTTTAACAACCTTGAAATCACTAAAAAGTTACACAAGATAGGTAGAGTGAAGGCTATTCAAAACCTCGTGGATACGATAAATTACTTATCACTTGCTGCAGACTATGTGCACTTGCATAGTATTTTACATCTAAATTCTATCATATTTTTAACCCACTCTAGAAGGCAACAGATAGCTTATGAGCCAATTGTTGCTGAGCATTTTGAGCTGAAGGCAAGTCTCATTCAAATGGTCCGAGAAAATGCTTTCAGGGACACACATCAGAAGATCCACACAATCATCTGCGATCATTTTTGGATATCTGTGGAATTGTAAAGATCGGTGGAGTTAGTCCTGACACCATTCGCTTGCAATTATTTCCTTTTTCTTTGCAAGTTAGGGCTAGAGATTGGTTAGATTCATTAACTCCAAGCAGTATTTTAAATTGGAACGATTAAGGCTTTTCTTACAAAAATTTTCCCATTAGCTAAAATTACAAAGCTCAGAACTGAAATTGGGTTATTTAAACAATTGGAAGATGAGCAATTGTATGAGGCATGGGAACGTTATAAGGATATGATAAGGAAATGCCCACAGCATGGGTACCCTGACTGGCTTCAGGTACAACTCTTCTATGATGGTTTAAAGTGTTACTTTAAGACAATTCTTGACACTGCAGCTGGAGGTATCTTCTTAGTCAAAACAGTCAAGGATGCTCAAGCCTTAGTAGAAGAGTTGGCTTTAACAAGATACCAATGGCCGTCTAAGAATTCAGAGTCCAAACGAAAGGGAGAACCATGTGAAACTGATGAGGTGAGTTTTTTAAAATTTCAAGTTGAAACTCTAACAAAAACTTTGAACAAGCTCTCAGGATCAGAAATTCCAAGTCTACCTAAGGCAAACAAATAAAAATCCCAAGTGGAAGTAGAGTCTCAACCAGAAGAAATTGTTCATCAAGAGAAAAAGAATCCTTTAGAGGACATGTTAGGAAAGTTCATTGATGAGACTAGGAATTTTTCAATTAATGTGCAAGGAGCAGTGACTATTATGCAAGCCAGCGTAAAGAAACAAGATATTGTCATTAGTAAGATGGAAGCAAAGATTGATCAAATGACAATTTTCATGGATCAAATTCAGCAAAGAAAATTCTTTAAAATCTTCACCATAGACCCACAAGAGCATTCCCCTACCATATCATTAAGAAGTGGGAAGCAATTGAAAGAAGTAGAAAGGAAAGAAGTTAAGGAGTCCAACACTAGGAAGATACTGGATGAGGATGATGATCAAACACAATAGAGGAAGAAATAGCACAGCCAGTGCCATATAAGTCTCTTGACTCTATTCCTTTAGTACTTAACCAGATTTCGTATCCTCACAGATTTCAAAAGAAAAAGTTAGATGCTGAGTTTTCTAAATTTCTTGATATTTTTAAACAGCTCCACATTAACATTCCTTTTGCTGATGCTTTGGAAGAGATGCCACACTATGCCAAATTCATGAAGGAGATTTTGTCAAAGAAGAGGAAGTTCAAAAATCATGAAACAACAAATATGACGGCCGAATGTAGTACCATAATTTAGAAACATTTACCACCGAAATTAAAAGATCCAAGGAGTTTTACTTTTCCCTGTACTATCGGTAGTTTGTTTATTAAGAAAACTTTGTGTGACTTAGGGACCAGTATTAATTTGATGCCTTTTAGTGTCTATAGGAAACTTGGTTTGGGAGAATTGAAGACAACCAACATTGTTTTGCAGTTACCAGATCGTTCAATGACGTACCCAAAAGGTACATTAGAGGATGTTTTGGTTAATGTTAACAAGTTCATTTTCCCTGCAGACTTTGTCGTACTAGACATGGAGGAGGACCCCAAATTTCCTATCATTCTTGGGAGACCATTTTTGGCAACCGCTTGTGCTTTGATATAGGTACAAAAAGGAACCCTGACTCACGGAGTGGGGGACGATGAGGTAGTGTTCAACTTTTTTAAAGCTTTAAAACATCAAGAGGAGGTTAGTTCGTGCTTTACAATTGATTCAGTTGACACTATTGTTGTTGCATGTGTAGAGTTAGAGTCTCCTGTTGATCGTTATGAAATAAGCATGCCTGATGTGTTTGGAGATGAATTAATAGATGTTAATCGGGATTGTGTTTTAATTTGTGATGAGATTGATAGACATGTAGGTCTAGGAAGGGTGGATAAATTCACACTACATGTTTGTGCTCAAGTTGATACCCCTCCCCCGAGTTGAAATTGTAATGCCCCAGACCCAGGATTTGGAATCTGGATTTGGTACCTAACGGCCCCGGCATTCCCTTGCAACTTGGTCACGTTACCATACTCATCTTAAACCGCTTCTAAGAATGAAGACTGTCCCCACAAACCAACACGGGGTCCTTTTAGCATGCTTTGTCCTCACTCACATGCTTCCTAGGAAAATTCCCAAGAAGTCACCCAACATAGAACTTCTCCAAGCCAAGCATGCTTAACTTCAAAGTTCATATGATTGAGCCAACACGGGGTCCTTTTAGCATGCTTTGTCCTCACTCACATGGTCATTTAGCCCAATTGAAGTTTATTTTACCTGAAGCAATAGAGCATAGGAAGGTCCTTGTCTTTGATGAGCAAACCAGTTGTTTGAAGCTAGATCTTCACATATCTTTCAATTTTGGTGTGCTAGATAATCAAGATAACCTTGAATCAGGAAACCAGAATATGCAGTTGAGGAAGTTGTTTAGGGAACGGTTTTCAGAATTTATGAGTTCCCACCCAGAGATATGCTACATTTTCCTTCTGTGAATTTTTGATGTAGTATTTATTCGCATTTTTTGTCAAGTATCCTAGAAATGTTGGTTCTCTCTATATAGACACTGGTCCTAAATGTGAAAGCTTGAGTTCCCTTAATATTATTACTAGTACTTGCTCTGTTTTCAAGTAGGTACAAAATGTCTTAAAACAAAATGCATAGATGCTTTCTGGTTGTTGCTTTTCACAAATTGTATAGTCTAGGAATAAAATGAAAACACACTGAAAAATTGTTGTGTATGCTGAAACACACTCCTTTTCAATTCCCTTTCTATTTCTTCAAAGGAACCTTGCTCCCTCTCCTTATGGCTCTGTCATGGTTAGTTTGAAACTTTTGTTCATCCTTGAACACACTTGACACTGTTGTACAAAGTGTGACTCCTGATTGTTAAATTTTCATGTGTTTTAGAAAGCTCAAACTGCCATAAAAAGCGTGCTCTCTCCTTTGTTAATTTTTCGTGTTTAGAAAACTAACGACGAAATGATACTTGCAATTTTTAACTTGAATATTTTCTATACCAACCCATAAATCTTTGTTCACTTTGGAGACAATGTTTGTTTGTTTAAAAATGCTACTCTCTACACTGCAAAAAATTGTAAAATACAACACTTTATTTGTTAGCTACTTCAATTTCTAAGGGTTTTCTATTTAGGAAAGTTTTTAGTCTATTATGAGATTCTGCTACAATTTTCCCTGCTTACTTTTTTGAATATTTGTTCACTTTGTTCACTTTGGAGACATAATAAGCAAAAATTGTAAAATAACCCACATCTCATGTAAAGCAGATGTAAGTTTCTCAACCTCACTTTCAAGGTAAAATGGCTTACATCTAGGAGAAAATAAAAAATTATCAAAGACTCGCATGGAATAGAGAACTTATTATTACTGGGACACTTCTGCACCGAAGCACATGTATTTTTGTCTCCTGGTTTTTAAAGAGTCTGCAGTATTCAAGGGGTCACTTCTCTCCTTCATTTTTAGATCTTTATCAGATTTTGTAGCATTTGTAGTAAGAAACCAAGAGTTTATACTGATTCCCATTGGCCTGTTTGTTGGTTCCTTCTTTGTTTTCGTAGAGTTGATTGCTCATGGCTTCGCAATTCAAGCACAAGCATTTCCTTTGCTGATTATGTCACTTCTCTCATATTGCACCAAAACTTATTGTGCCCCCATGGAACCACTATAACTTATCATGCAAGTGTGCAACTTATTAGGAAAATCATGGATTTTCTTTATTTTGTTGGTAAGTTTAGTTGTTGACATTGATAAGTTTAAACCAGTACAATTTAGTTGTGTTACTTGTCCTACTCCCTCCAATTTGTAGCTAGAGACTCTACAATATCAACTTAATTAATTGTTTTGACCCAATCTTTGGATCAAATTTCCATGTGAATGACGAATAATGGACCCAAGGTAATCTTAGAATTTGTTAAAGAATGACTTGAACCTTGCTGGTTCAGGTATGCTATCATAATCCTTTATGAATTTACTGCTAATCTTTCTAAGGCTAAATATTACATGTGTTTGCTTTTAGGTTGTTGTGCAAGAGCCTCCACAGGGTAAGTTTCACACGACTTGTTTGTTTCTTGTTGTGCATTTTTTGATTGCTATCTGTTGGAGTTTTAAGCATGTGCAAGAGCCTCCACAGGGTAATTTTTCATGAATGGGGGGGGGGGGGGTTATGCAAGAAAATTACTAGCTTTGGAATAACCAAGTCGCTTTTGGTGTCTGCTTTACATGTCTGCTGCTTTTTCTTGTTGTGATGTTAGAAAAACTAAAAAGCGTAAATGGGTCAAAGAGTGAGAGAAAAATGTCAAGAAACCTTGAGATTTGGTTCTGCTTTCTGGTGTTAAGGATTTTTTCAACTGTGTTCTTCATAGTTCTAAGTCTTTTTCCTATGTTCTAAGTGAAGAAAGCTTCTCAACTCTTTAGGTAAAGTAGTTATCCTTTATGGACAAAGGAAATGCAGAGGTTTCAATGTGTTGTTTGTTTATTGATTTAGACAAGCAGATTGTGGCACAAAAATTACCTATCAATTCTTCACTTTGAATCAATCAAGTCAATAGCTCATTGTACGATGTTAATTGTATAGGTTTATATTAGTTAATATGGATTTTTGTCATTTTTGTTTCGAAGTCATGTGAATTATTTTGTAATTGTTAAGAATTTACTATACTGATAAATAGCTACATGTGTGATGTGGAATAGTGAAAAACTAGAAAATTGAGAAATGGCAAGCCAAGCTGCTAGTTCTTTCAATGGCAACATGAACGTAATGTTTTTTACTTTTACAAGTTGGTAAAATTTGGTTGTTTAGGTTTGTTATAAGTTTTGATGTTATGCTTCAAAAGCTTGGATTGTTTTAGCTTTTCTAGTTCACTTGCTTACCTTATTTGCATTGTTTCTTATCTGTCAGATTTGTTGTTCCTATGCATCGTCAATGGCTTCAAGTACAAATTTCACAACGTTCAATCAACCTTTAAAGAGTTATGTGGGCTTTTTTTTCCCTTTTATTATTATTATTATTATTTTTTTTTGCAATTGACAATATTGTACTTGACAAACACCATAATGTTATGGAAATTATATGTAACCATGTTATACTTATTTTATTGGGTTAATAGTTCTTGTAATTCTGGAATTGTCCATATATGAATTTTGTTAATGTTATTGGTGGAAATTTGGTTGATACATCTTGAATGTGTATTGTTGTTTATTTGGTTGACGAAATTATGTCTTTTTCAATGTATCAAATTGTAGGAGATTCAAGATAATAGGGAACAACTATTATAATTGAAAAAAAAAAATCACAAACAAACATGACATGTAAAATGTGTCAAAAACTTATTAAATTGACATTTTTAAAATGTCAAGATAAAGTACCATTTGACGCGTCAGGTGTCAAGTTCTAACAAAAATGATATTTAATAAATGTCAAGAAATCTATATACATGATGCTTTTAAAAGGTCAACGCTGTTAATATTCTTGACGTTTAAAAAATATCAAGGAAAGAATATCTTGACGCTTCTCGTTTGTTACATTTTCGACACCTTATTCTTGACAGTGGTTCTCTCGACGCTTTTAAAAACGTCAAGAGTATAAAAATTTGACATTCCAAAAGCGTCAAGTAACACTGTTTTTCTAGTAGTGAAAATTAACTACGAAACGTTCCAATTGCGCTTCCGCTAACGGAATTGGGGAATTCCACTCCTTCACTAAGAAAGGGGGGATAACCGTTATTAAAAATGAAAAAGATGAGACAATTTCGACAAGAACGGTTACTGGTTGGCATGTTTGTATAGATTATAGGAAACTAAATAAAGCCACCTGGAAAGATCATTTCCCTCTCTGTTTTATTGACCAAATGCTCGATAAGCAAGCTGGGTATCCCTATTATTGTTTTCTTGATGGCTACTCGGGTTATAATCAAATTGCCATTGCGACTGGGGACTAGGAGAAAACTGTTGGGTTTTATGTCCTAAAACTCGTAGATAGTGAATATTAACGAATTATACACTTGTATCACTAAAGTGTTATTGAGGTTTATGCAATAAAGTGATTGTCATATTAAAGACTATGATTGCACAATAAGACCCAAATCCAATAAACTAAGATCCAAGGTTGTGTATATGTAACTTGAACTAGTATGTGGGGACATACGGGGATCAGTGTTTAAGTAACTGAAGGGATCAAATCCCTGTGCAGCGGAAGGAATCACCGAACCTACTCAGAGTCTTATATTCTAATTGAAATACCAATACAATTTGTAAAATTTTACAGCAATAAATCTATATTTAATGGGTTGTATGTAGGCTATAAACATGCTAAATGATTAACTAGATTAATCCTAGTGATCAAGGATTTCATAGAAAACTTACTTTTGTAGAAAACCTTGATCGATTCGCCTTTTCTTGCTAATAAGATCGAAAACGCAGCAACCTTCTTGTGCGAACACCACCAATTGGTTACACCAGTATATCTCTAAGACTTCTTGAAGCAGGAGACTTGTGAGAGTCTTTTGGGAGAGATCTTTGAGAGAAGGAGAGACAATGGGATGCCTTTCACCCCACCCCAGGGGTCCTATATATAGGTAAAGGCCAAAACCGTTTCCTAATAGGAAAAGGTCTATCAATAAGTTCAAATCTATTATCTAAACAATATCTATTTTTAATAATTAATTAATTAATTCCATAATTAATTAATTACCCAATTAAATATCATATATTTAATCTTAGGGATTTTATTAAAATTAAAATTAATATGAATCTAATTCATATTAAAATTTATTTGAACTCTTTCAAATATTTTCTCTCAAGAATTAATTTTTGAAATTAATTCAAAAATTATATTATAAAGTTTCACAAACTTTATATTATAATGCATCAACATACATTATTTGATTCCCCAAATAAATTGAACATTTTCAATTTATATTTAATTGCTTCAAGTCTCTTTATGAGCTACCAGTGGGACCTAATGGACCTACAGATAAGAAGCTCCAACGATACGAGACTAATCAGCTTAAACTCATTAACCAAGTTAGTCTCCATTCGTTAACTGTGGATCACTTCACTAAAGACCCACAACTGCACTCTTCTTACTGCAGAATATTTCTTTGTCCACAGATATCGACCAATAACGGTAAGTCAGTCCTTCACGAGTGTTCGTAACTCTAGCTGGGTCAAATTACAGTTTTACCTCCTTAAGTACCAGTGCTCCTTTAATGAACAATCTGTTTGTGGTCCAACCATCAAACAGAAAACCTCTCTCGGGCTAGTGAGAGGGTAGAGCCTTTTGTTCAAGACCCAGAGACACTACTTAAGGGAAAACTCATCTACTTCCTCAAAAGTCGGGAAGGAGTGAATTTCATCGTGTGTGATTATGTTCCCAACTCCCCACTCGGTCTTGTCCCCAAAATGGTAGGCTTATTGAGTCGGCGTACTGGCCACTCTCACCCATACAAATCAAAGGACAATCCCTCATGAACAGGAGTCCATAATCCACTCAAGATTCAAACTAAGTTGCCTAGGTCATCCTAGTGAAATAGAAACCTAATTAGTTAACTGTGTTACAGCTAGCATTTTCTATTCCGCGGTCCGGTCTTAAGCAAACTCATTGCATAAGATACCCTCACTCGCATGTCTACTACATGAACGCATTGGATCAATACGTCTGTATCAAATACAAAGCAGGTCGTATCACATAGTGTTACCAAGATAAGGTACCCAGCCTAGTCCTTGTACTATAGACCTTTTAGGTTGTTACCTTAACATCGATCCCCGTATGTCCCCACATACTAGTTCAAGTTACATACAAACAACCTTGGATCTTAGTTGATTGGATTTGGGTCAAATAGTGCAATATTTAACAATAACATTTTATTGCAGAGACTAAATAACACTTTATTAAACACAAATATAAAATTTGTTTATATTCATTATCTACGAGTTTTAGGGCATAAAACCCAACAATAACAACCTAAAAGGTCTATAGTGCAGGGATAAGGCTGGTTACCTTATCCTGATAACACTATGTGATACGGTCCACTTTGTATTCAATACAGACATATTGATCCAAGATGCCATGTACGAGACATGCGAGCGGGGGTATCCTATGCAATGAGTGTGCATAAGATCGGACCACGGAATAGTAAACCACTAGATGTAACACCGTTAACTAGTTAGGTTACTGTTTCAATAGGATGACCTAGGTAACTCAGTCTTAATCCTGAGTGTGTCATGATCTCTTTCTCACGAGGGATTGTCCTTTGATTAGTATGGGTGAGAGTGGCCTGCACGCCAAATCAATAAGCCTACCTTCTTGGGGACAAGACCGAGTGGGGGGCTGGGGACATGACAACACAAGATGGAATTCACTCATTTCCTCTTCTAGGAGAAGTAGATGAGTGTTCCCTTAAGTGGTGACTCCGGGTCTTGAACAAAGGGATCCCGCCCTCTCACTGGCCCGAGAGGGACTTTCTGTTTACTAGTTGGACCATAAACAGCTTGTTCATTAAAGGAGCATTGGTAGTTAAGGAGCCAGAGGTAAATCAGGGGTAAAACGGTAATTCGACCCAACTGGAGTTACGAACACTCGTGAAGGATTGACTTACCGATATTGGTCAATATATGTTGACACAGAAATATTATATAGTGAGAAGAGTGCAGCTATGGGTCATTAAATCAAATCTTCACCATCCAAAGAAAAATAATGATTGCTCAACATAATAACAGTAAATTCTCTAACATTAGGAGTTTCCAAATTTCGCTTGATTCTTTGATGACTTTAATTTTTGATTGCTTTTATCATCGTGTTTAGGTCCCTAGATAATATTTCGTCTTAGTAATTTTAGTGTTCGGTTTATTATCTTGCCTAATGACTATCCTCCCTGTGGAAATCGATACTCGGTATTACTTTACCATTTTATATTACTTAGGAAACCGTACGCTTCCAGGAGCATAACAACGGGAGCATAAGGAACAACACACAATAAATAAATGAAAACTACAAAAACTTTAAAAGCTTGGGTTCCCTCCCAAGAAGCGCTTATTTAACGTCCTAAAGCTAGATGGGACTTGATCATCCAGGATCCGTCAAAATCATTTTTTCAACTTTCCGCTCATCGAATCCACAATAATGCTTTACACGTTGAGCATTGACTTTAAAGGTTAAACCGCTGCTATCCATCAGCTCAATTGAACCATAAGGAGACACTTCCTTGACCATGAATGGACCTGACTACCTTGACTTCAATTTTCCTGGGAACAAACGCAAACGAGAATTGAAAAGAAGAACATGTTGTCCAGGAATAAAAAAAACGTTTCTGAATTAAACGATCATGCCATCTGGTCGTTCTTTCTTTATAAAGTTTAGCGTTCTCATAAACCTTGCTTTTGAATTCTTCTAACTCATTGAGTTGCAAAAGTCGATGTTCTCCAGCCTTCTGTGCGTCAATGTTCAATTTCTTGATAGCCCAGTATGCTTTGTGTTCTAGCTCCACGAGCAGATGACAGGCCTTACCGTACATTGTAGGATCGTATGGCAACACTAGAAGGGGTGATAAGGGTAAAAAATATACCTATTTTATCCTTATTCTTACCTCATTTCATGGTCAAATATTGAGTGTTTAGGTCAATTTACTGTTCCCGAGCTCAAATTATGTTTCATTTGATAAGTTAGGGTGTTGAGAATTACTTTTGTCAAATTTAACTCATTTATGCTTGAAAAGACTTTATTTTAAGAGGATTTGACTTAGTTTGCTGTTGTGCAGAAAAACAGAGGAAAAGCTGGAATTCTCCAGAAATGCGACTGCATTTTTGGGAAGGCAAAATTGAAATGCGATCGCATTTCTGGAAAAACAGAGGTCGTTCCGAGTCGCACGCGGGTCATTGTTGACGAGTCTTCTTCGCACCTAACCGGTTGTTTTGACCCCGAAACTGACTGGGCAACCTTCCAGCCCCTATTTCCCAACTCCTCAACCACTTTCTACACTATATAAGCTCGGGATTCGAAGTGAAATTCAAGCATAACTCACTTGGAAGAAAAGGGTGGTGACAGAACCCTGGCTCAATGCCAATGAGTAGGGATGGCCGAGGTCCTTCTTAGATGACCAAATTCTAACCCGAGAGAGAGTTAGACATCAAAACTTGTGGTTTGTAGAGAGTTTCACCCATTCCCACCTTGTAAAAGTGAGAGAGTGGAGTGTCTTAGCGAACTCTAGAAGGATTGTGTAAACAAAAAAAACCCATAATATTTAGCTATCTCCTTTATTTCCAGCTCTTGAATCATTTCATTATTTTGTATTCTTTACATTATTATTTCAATGAAAATTTGTTCATTTGTTTTTTATCCCATCATGAGTAGCTAAATCCCGTTGAGGGGTTCGATGTGGTGAATTCCCTTAGGGTTTAATGGCTTGAAAGTGTTTTATTTGCTTAAGTAGGGTTTAATGCATGTCATTCTTTATTGAATATCATTCTGATCTTGCTGAGTTTAATTTGATCACTTAGACTTTGCATGCTATGTGAGTTGGATCTCGAAAGGGACAAACGATATCGGTTCTCATAAAGGTGATATAGGAGAAAAAGCTCGAAAGAAATTTTTCGGCGGTATAGGGCAAGCTGCCTAAGGCACCCTATATCGACTATAGGATTATAGGTTGCATTCGTGAATTATCTATGTCAGAGTCGAGTCCCAGAAATGGGCATAACGGTACTCGCTTAGCCTTCTTATGGTTTTTGGGAACAAGGGCCAAAAGGAAGTTAAATCTGACCCAATGCATTAAATACTCTTAAGTTAGATATTGCATAAGTATGGTTGTTACCCTAGGGATGAATCCATGTTGAACACCTAGTTTGTTTATTATTTGTTATTCTTTATTATCTACTTGCTTGTTTTGTTTTATCTTTTCAAAAACCCAATCAATCAACTTATTTTCTTTGGTTACCTTTTCAAAAGAAATCATTTGAGCAGTTTCTTCATCAAATCTGAATTTCCAATTTAGTCCTCGTGGGATCGATACCCTTGGAATACTTTCTGAGGTTTTTTATTACTACGTGCGACAGTGTATACTTGCACTTAAGTGTTGGTTGAATTATTCTTTATTATTCCATTTATCATCTTATCTCACATCCATCTATTCAGTTCACACACGCACCAGGGGGTGAATAGAGTTGCTTAATAAAATTTAAAACTTTTTTCTTTTTTCTAAAATGAACTAACTTGATTTAATTTAAACTAATTCAATAAGCACTCTAATACATACAATATGCTAGAAATGTTTGACAATTTTCCTAGGCATGAAATCTACTAATAAAAATAAAAATAGCGGAAATTAAAGAGTAGAAAGAAAGAGATAACACTGGAAAATTTTATAGTGGTTCGGAAATTCCTACTCCACTCCCCAAGACTCCTTCTTGGGTATTTTACTACAACGACTCTCTTACGGGTGAGAACCAAACCGACTCTTTTTCCAGGTTCAAGAGTAAATCTCTACCGATCCTTTTACAGGTTCATGACCCAACCTATACCGATCTTTTTAAACGGGTTCAAGATCAAAACCACTATGATCCTTTTAACCGGGTTCAGGATCAAACCACTACAAATCCTTTTTGGGTTTAGGATTAAACCACTCACTCAATTCCCAAGGTGCACTCACACCTTATTACAAGTTCCCAAGAATAAATCAAAGAAGAAAAGAACCTCACAAAATAAAATACCTCTTGAAGGCTAAGTACACAAAGTTGAGCACTCTAATAAAAACCTCACAAAATAACAATAGGTCAATTTAGGAGCAAGGAGGAATTTGGACAAGAATAGAGAGTAGGGAGACTTGAGAGCTTAAGACTTTGATGTCTTTGAGTGTATATATAAAGATTGAAAATCAACTCGAATTTATAGGCGAGGAGGATAAATATTGACCATTGGATATAATTCAAAATGGATGGTGAAGATTTGATTTAATGAGAAAGGAAAGAATTTTGAAAGATTGAAATTAGGAGATTTTTAGAATAAAATGGAGATTTGAAAGGTTGTGAAATTTGGAAAGAATTCAAATTTGAATGAGGTGTAATTGGTGAAATTTTGGAGAAATTTAGATGAAGGAAAAGGAAAAAATGAAGCTAAAAAATTTCTCAAAAATGGTTGAAATGCTCTCCAAGATGAGTAGAGTGCAACTGTGGGTCTTTACTGGAGTTACAAACACTCGTGAAGGATTGACTTACCGATATTGGTTGTTGCACTTTTCCGCAAGCGTACGGTTGCCCAAGTAAATATTAAAATGGAAAGTATTCCGAGTATCGAATCCTCAGAGAAATTGATTTAATTCCATTAATTACCAAGAACCATCATGTTTAATTTTATTTAGAAGCTCAATTTTAAAGAAACAAAGAACTAACAAGAAACTAAAGAAATCATGCAAATAAATGGAAATATCTTATTAAGGGGACTTGACCTAGGGTGTTAACTGGCATTTTGGATTTGTAGCTCAAATAATTGGATGAATGTATCTACAATTCTTCAATTCCATAAATCTAGAAGTAATTATAATCGGATTTCTCTTTCAAGTTCCTCCACATCTCATACTATCATAACTAATTCATGTGTCCATTTCCTTAGTTAATCATAGTATGGCATTAAGCAACTTCATTATCAATTTCTAACAATTCTTTTTCACTCTCGTGTTTCAAGCAATCATTAGCCATGCAATTTGGATCTAATCTAAATTCTCTCTATCGAGTATCAATTTAGATCAACACAACAATTAATCCGTGATCGAGAGATTAAAGCATTAAGAATGAATTGCGTAGATGAAATATGAAGACCTTCGTTACAATATCCAATAAATTAAGCTACAATATCCAATTAGCTAGAATAACAACCCTAGGTCCCAAGATCTACTCACAAATGGAGATAATTTTGCCCAAGTGATCTTGCTCCATAGGCCTAACTCAAACTACAATAAAGAATTACAAAGGAGTAAGGAAGAAATAACCGATAAGTTGATCCAAACCTCCTGTCACGATCATCTCGAATCCCGAGCCTTGGAATCTCGCTCAATTCCACCTTTTTCTTCCACAATTCTTCTCTCTTTTTCTCTCTTTTGAGCTAGGGGAGGACTCCCCCAAGAATGGGATGATTTGAACCATGGGAGAGGGGGCTATTTATAGGTGCTGGACGGACCCCTTTCTTGCTGAACAAGCCAACAGCGTCGCGACGCTACGTCACAGCGACATAGCTTTCTTGGCGCAGAAGTTGGCGCAGCGTCACGACGTTGCCATGATTCCAGATTTTTCTTTGCTGCCTGCCAAGCGTCGAGACGCTCTAGCCCTAGCGCCTCGATGCTAGGCTTTCTAGAAGCTGATTCCACGAATTTTATCCCTCCTTCTTCATTTCTTTTGGGCTTTTGGGCCTCCACTTCAAATGTCTTCTCTCCAACTCTTCTAATATGGGCCAAAAGTCTTCTTTTTGGTCTTGAAATTGATAAAATTCATGGTTTTTCCTTACGAACTCGGTTTTCTACAAAATCAACATAAAAATACAGCAATCATTATTCTATAGTGTTCATAATGTAGAGCAATCATTATTTTTCTTTTCTTTTAACCTAGTTTTTAAAAACAATCAAGCATAACTCCTAGTGTTAGAGACTAAGCCTATCGGAGTGACAACAAACTTATAGAAACCATAATAAGAATCTAGATTTTAAAAGATCACAAAAGACAAGTTTATTGCATGCTTTAGACATTAAAACTAAGTAAACATCTTTTAAAATTTCTCCTTTTTCTTCTATGCTCTCAGATTCCACATCATATAAATCATATCCCCCAAAAATTCAAAAACCAAATCCTCGGCTATCATCACTATCCTAACATGCATCCAGAAGAATTTAACTAAGCTCTAACACAGCGAAAGCCTCCCCCGCAAACTTAAACTAAACATTGTCCTCAATGTTTTAAAACAAGAAAGCATAAAAGGGGATACTGAGACTTCCCTAAGTCCAAGAAAAAATGTCCTCATCCTTCGGGGTCGGGAAAGCGCATCATTTGGATTCTCGGGGCTTGATGCGCGGATCTTGCAAATCGGATCACGAAGCAAGGGGGCTTTATTTACTGCAAAAAGAAAAACTAACTAAAAAAATTTTAAATCCTTGGGTTGCCTCCCAAGCAACGCTTTCTTTAACGTCTTTAGCTAGACGAGGCTCGACTCGCTCATTGTGATTCGAAGTAAAACTTTTCATCCTCCTCTGGGCCCTTAATAAAATCTCGTGCCGAAGCACACATCGCAAACTGTGGAGTAAAAAACATTTCCCCTGGCCCATCCTCACTGAACCAATTATCAAAATAACAAGTCATGAAAAATTCAAGAGTATTAAAACTTTTCTCCAGGTCTCTATTTACAAAACAATTATTTACGAAGTCATCAAGCATCAAAATGTCTACTGGTCTTGGATCCTGGGGTGGTCTATCAACTAGAACTAACCATTCGTCAGGCATAATCTTTACATGCTCAGGAGACTCAGTAATCAAATCAGACTCCTCAATATCAGAAAAAATGTCATCTAACTCCTCTAAATTCAAAGCAGACAAATTATGCTCATGAAAATTTACAACAGGCAGCTCAACATCATTCAACAATTCATTTTCAAACATGACATCGTCGAAAAATTCATCAGGATCAAAATTAACATCATCCATAGGCAAACCATCTAACTTTAGGCCTAAGTTTAACTCTTCTTCCTCATCCTCATCAGGTAGTAAATCTAAGCCAATAGAAAAGCAAGTATGTATGCTACAAACTGACTCGTCATGGCCAAAGATATTGAAGACTACCTTCTCATCATCAATGCTAAGAGTTAACTTAGCTTTGTGGACACTAATTTAGGCCTTACCAGTGGCTAGAAATGGTCTACCAAGAATGATGGGCACTTCTCTATCTTCCTACATATCCAGCACAACAAAGTCTTCTAGAAAGATGAACTTATTTACCTTCACCAGCACATCCTCCACTATCCCCATTGGGTGAGTGACTGATCGGTCCGCCAACTGGAGGGTGATGTCGGTGTCTTTAAGTCCAGTAAATCTGATCCTCCAGAAAAGGGAATAGGGCATAAGATTAATACTGGCTCCAAGAGCACATAACGCCCTATCAAAAGATACCTCTCCTATTGTGCAGGGAACAGTAAAACTCCTTGGGTCTTTTTGTTTTAAAGGTATCTTCCCTGAGACTATTGTGCTGTTATTTTCCAACAGTCTACAAACTTATTTTCTATTCAAATTTTTCTTCTTCGCTAACATCTCTTTCATAAATTTTCCATGGTTAGGCATATTAGATAGAGCATCTACTAAAGGTATATTAATAGATAATTGCTTGAACATCTCTAGAAATCTAGCAAACTACTCATCTAATTTAACATTTTTAAATCTATGGGGAAAAGAACTCCCTGTAATCAAAGGTCGAACATTCACCCCTCCTCCTGGGTAGGCTGATGTGGGACCCCCAGTCGTGGTGTTTGCATGGGACCACATCTTCTTCTTCTTCTTTCATATTTTCTTTCAGCTTCTCTTTTTCATCCAACTTCTTTTTACCTACAAAACTGTTAGTAGAATCAAAATTTAAATCAACTGAGCAAGGAGGACTTTGGGACCTGTCTTTGGAGGTTTTTTGTGCCTCAGTCCTTCCATCTTCATCCAGGCTCATTCTTTCTTCCTTCTTCTATTTCTTCTCTTCATTCGAGAAATTCTCCAGTTATCTCCCACTTCGGAGTGTGATCACCTTGGATTGCTCTCTGGGGTTCACTTTTGTATCAATCGGAAACTTACCCTTTTGAAGTGTGTTTACCGTTGTTGCTATCTTCCCCATCTGAACTTCCATTTTTTTAGAGCGATATCATGGTTGTTCACAGATGTTACCAAGGTGTTCACTGACGTTTGGAGGTTCAAATTCAGTACCTTCTGCTCCTTTATGAAGAGTGCTACCATCTCTTCCAAGTTGCTCTTCTTTTCTGGAGTACTTGTAGAAGCAAATCCTGGTGGTGGCTGTAAAACATTCTTAGTGTTAGAATAAGAAAAGTTCTCGTGATTTTGCAAACCTGAGTGATAGAAATTTGGTAGGCCTTGATTTTGATTATATGCATGGTTGCCTACATACTGAACTTCTTCCACGTCCTGGCTCTCCTTCTTTGAATAGTTCTCCGCTAAGGTAGAAATGGACTTAACCACCTCAGAAGAAGACAATTTATATAACGCGTTCGTCAGGGAGGGCATTTGTGCTTTCAGTGAGCTCGACTCGTCAATTTCATAAATTTCAGCTTTCTTTATTTTTTTTAGTCTGATTAGCTTGGGGGCTGTGTATGAGAAGTGATAAGGAGGTTGATCTATTTTCCTTTAGATCTTGAAATTGATAGAACGATTAGAGCTATTCGTAGAGATATAAGACTGACGGAAAAGATGACCCAGCAAGATAATGCACCCAAAGCTATTAGAGATTTTTTACAGCCGATTCTCCCAACCGAAAATTCTGGTATCGTTTACGCTCCCATACAGGCGAACAACTTTGAACTGAAGATAGGGTTGATTCAAATGGCGAGGGACTATTCTTTTAAAGGACATCCTTCAGAAGATCCTCACTCCCATCTTCGGTCCTTTCTCGAGATTTGTGGGACGGTCAAGATGAACGAAGTTTCGACAGACGCTATAAGATTGACGTTGTTTCCATTCTCTCTCCAAGATAAAGCTAAAGATTGGTTAGAATCATTAGAACCTGGCAGTATAAATACTTGGGACGAGCTAGCTCAGGCGTCTCTCACAAAGTTTTTCCCACCCGCCAAGACAACCAAACTCTGCACGGAGATTGGTACATTCAGACAACTTGACGATGTACAACTGTACGAGGCATAGGAACATTACAAGGAGATGCCAAGGAGATGCCCACATCATGGCTACCCGGATTGGCTCCAGGTACAATTATTTTATAACGGTTTAAATTCTTCCACTAAAACTATTCTTTATACATTTGTAGGTGGAAGATTTTTATCAACAACCATTACAGATGTGAAGGAGCTTTTGGAGGAGATGGCATCCACCAGTTACCAGTGGCCCACGAAGAGGGCATCATTGAAAAAGACTGGCATTTACGAGATTGATAAGTCGAGCTCACTAAAGGTGCAAATGGCCTCCCTGATGAACGCGCTGAACAAGTTGTCTTCTTCTGAGGTGGTGAAATCCATTTCCACCTTAGCGGAAAATTATTCAAAGAAGGAGAGCCAAGAAGTGGAAGAAGTTCAGTTTGTAGGCAACCGTGCATTTAATCAGAACCAAGGCCTATCGAATTTCTATCACCCAGGTTTGCGCAACCATGAAAATTTTTCTAATTAAAATATTAAGAATGTTTTGCAGAAATCGCCAAGATTTGCTTCTACATCGAGTACTCAGGAGAAGAAGAGCAACCTGGAGGACATGGTGGCACTCTTCATTAAGGAGCAGAAAGTGTTGAATGTTAATCTCCAAACGACGGTAAACACTTTGATGACATCAGTGAACAACCACGACATCACTCTAAAAAACATGGAAGTTCAACTAGGACAGATTGCCACAGCAATAAATGGCCTTCAAAAGGGTAAATTTCCAAGTGATACAGAGGTGAATCCTAGAGAGCAGTATAAGGTAATCACACTCCGAAGTGGGAGACAACCGGATAACCGTTCGGATGAAGAGAATCAGAAGAAGAAGGAAGGAAGAATGAGCCTGGATGAAGACGGCGGGACTGAGGCAGAAAAAACCTCCGCATAAAGGTCCCAAAATCCTTCTTGCTCAGTTGAATTAAATTTTGATTTGACTTACAATTCTGCAAGAACCAAGAAGAAGTTTGATGACAAAGAGAAGCTGAAAGAGAAGATGAAGGAAGAAGAAGAAGAAGAGGTAGTCCCATGCAACCATCACGACCGAGGGTCTCACATTAGTCCGCCCAGGAGGAGGGTGAATGTCCGAATTTCGATTACAGGGAGTTTCCTTTTCCCCATAGATTTAAAAATGTTAAGTTAGATGAGTAGTTTGCTAGGTTTCTAAAGATGTTCAAGAAATTGACTGTCAATATTCCTCTAGTAGATGTTTTATCTAACATGCCAAACTATGGGAAGTTTATGAAAGAGATGCTTGCGAAAAAGAAAAATTTGAAGAAAAAAAAAGTTTTTCGATTATCGGAAAATAGTAGCGCAATAGTCTTTGGGAAGATGCCTGTAAAGCAGAAAGATCCAGGGAGTTTCACTGTTCCCTGTACAATAGGAGAGGTGTCATTCGATAGTGTTGGGTTTTATGTCCTAAAACTCGTGGATAGTGAATGATTAACAAATTATACCCTTGCATCAATAAAGTGTTATTGAGGTTTATGCAATAAAGTGTTATTGTCATTTTAAGTCTAAAATTGCACAATATGACCCAAATCCAATAAACTAAGATCCAAGGTTGTTTATATGTAACTTGAACTAGTATGTGGGGACATACGGGGATCAGTGTTCAAGTAACAACCTAAAAGGTCTATAGTACAGGGATAAGGTTGGGTACCTTATCCTGGTAACACTATGTGATACGACCCGCTTTGTATTCGATACATACGTATTGATCCAAGGCGTCCATGTAGGAGACATGCGAGCGGGGGTATCCTATGCAATGAGTTTGCATAAGACCAGACCCCCAAATAGTAAACCACTAGATGTAACACCGTTAACTAGTTAGATTACTGTTCCAATAGGATGACCTAGGTAACTCAGTCTTAATCTTGAGTGTGTCATGAACTCCTTCTCACGAGGGATTGTCCTTTGATTAGTATGGGTGAGAGTGGTCTGCACGCCGACTCAATAAGCCTACCTTCTTGGGGACGAGACCGAGTGGGGGGCTGGGGTCATGACAACACAAGATGGAATTCACTCCTTCCCACTTCTAGGAGAAGTAAATGAGTGTTCCCTTAAGTGGTGACTCCGGGTCTTGAACAAAGGGATCCCACCCTCTACTGACCCAAGAGGGACTTTCTGTTTACTGGTTGGATCATAAATAGGTTGTTCATTAGAGGAGCACAGGTACTTAAGGAGCCAGAGCTAACACATGGGTAAAACGGTAATTTGACCCAGCTATAGTTACGAACACTCGTGACGGATTGACTTACCGTTATTGGTCAATATTCGTGGATACAGAAACATTCTACAGTGAGAAGAGTGCAGTTGTGGGTCTTTAGTGGAGTGACCCACAGTTAATGAATATTGGTAAATTCGAATAATGAGTTTAGTCAGTTAACCTCATATCATTGGAGCTTCTAATCTGTAGGTCCATTAGGTCCCCTTGCTAGCTCGTAAAGAATAATTGGGAACAATTAATCTTGAATGATTTTGAATAGTTCAAATTCATCTTGGGAATCAAGTTCATTGAATGGGATACGATTAATATAGTGTATAGCGATACATTATAATATAAAGTTTAATGTGGGATTAAACTTTATTAAATTGAGAGAATAATATTTGAAAGAGTTCAAATATGTAAGTAATTAAATATGTGATATTTAATTAGTGAATAAATTAATTAATTATGAATTAATTAACTATTCAATTGAGTCTAATTAAATGTGCATAAATTAAACTATATTATATGAGAGATTAAATTAGAATATGATTCTAATATGTAATTAATTAAATATGTGATATTTAATTAATCACGATAATTAATTAATTTTGAATTAATTAATTATTCAATTTAATTTAATTAAATGTGATTTAATTAATTTTAAATTAAAACTATATATTATGTGAGGGTTGTGCATTCAATATTATTTAATGCTCATATATATATATATATATATATATATATATATATATAATTAAATATGAGATGCTTAATTATATATATAGTTAATTAATTTAATGGTTTAATTAATTAATGTTCAATTAATTAATTTATAATATAATATATTAATTAAATAACCAACTCCCCAATTAGGAGAGTGGTTATCAATTTCCTCCCTCACATCTCATGCAGTGGGGGTTCTTGGAATGCAGGCTCATTCTATATTTTTTTGCCCAAGGGATCGTGATCTCTCTCTCTCTCTCTCTAAAAATGCTCTCAACCCAAAGAATACAGAGGAGAAAATTTCTTCTCTTCGTTATTCCCAATCAAGAAACGAGTCCCACAACTGAGTTCCCAAACTCAGAGGATAGCAGGGCAATCTTGTGGTGGTGTCCCAAGATTTAATTTTTAGTCCCTGACATTCAAGAAGGCGTTCTTGAAGAGATCAGAGTCGTTAGACGATGGTGAGTACGCTTAGCCTTAAATTTTGTAGAATTATGAATTCTTTGATGTTTTGCCAATGTATTTGGTATTTTGACGAACCTAATTAAAATACGATTCGGTCCAATTGCTTTCGCTTTAACAGAATTCGAAATTCCAATCCTTCAGATAGGGCATTATGTGATCTGGGAGCGAGTATTAATCTTATGTCTTATTCCCTTTTCAGGAAAACAAGACTTACTGGACTTAAAGACACTAACATAACCCTCCAGCTGGCGGACCGATCAGTTACTCTCCCGATGGGGATCTTGGAGGACGTGTTAGTGAAGGTAAATAAGTTCATTTTTCCTGTAGACTTCGTAGTGTTGGACATGTAGAAGGACAAAGAAGTGCCCATCATTCCTCGTAGACCATTTCTAGCCACAGGTAAGGCTGAAATTAGTGTTTATACGGGTAAGTTGACTCTTAGTGTAGATGATGAAAAGGTAGTTTTCAGTATCGTTGGTCATGATGAGTCTGTCTGCAGTATACATACTTGTTTTTCTATTGGCCTAGAATTTCTACCTAATGAGGATGATGAAGAAGAGTTAAACTTAGCCCTAGAGTTAGAAGGTCTTCTATGGATGATGATAATTTTGATCCTGGTTAGTTTTTCGATGATATCATGTTTGAGAATGAGTTGATGAATGAATTTGACTTGCCTGCTTTGAATTTGGATGAGCATGAATTAGATAGCATTTTTTATTATGATGAGAATGAGTTAGGTGATAACATTATACAGTCTAATATAGTTACTGAGTCTCATGATCATGTACAGTTTATGCCTGATGAATGGTTAGTCCTTGTAGATAGACCACCCCAGGATCCGAGACCGGTAGACATTTTGATGCTGGATGACTCTGTGAATAACAGTTTTGTGAATAGAGATTTGGAAAAAAGTTTTGATGTGATAGGATTTTTTTATGCAAAGTTATTTTGACAACTTGTATAGTGAAGATGGGCTAGGGGAGATGTTTTTCAGTCCCCTGTTTGCGATGTGTGCTACAGCACGAGATTTTATCAGAGGCCCAGAGGAGGATGAAAATTTTTACTTCGAACCTCCACGAGCGTGTCGAGCTTCGTCTAGCTAAAAACGTTAAAGAAAGTGTTGCTTGGGAGGAAACCCAAGGATTTAAACTTTTTTAATAGTTTTTCCTTTTGCGGTTAATAAATCCCCCTTGCTTCGTGATCCAATTCTGTTTTGCAGGATCCGCGTAGCAAGCCCCGAGAAATTCAAGGATGCGCTTTCCTGGCCTCGAAGGATGAGGACGTTTTCTCCTGGACTTAGGGAAGTCTCAGTATCCCCTCTTTATGCTTTATTGCTTTAAAACACTGAGAACAATGTTTAGTTTAAGTTTGGGGGGGGGGGGGGAGACTTTCGCTGTGTTTGAGCTTAGTTTAAATTTTTCTTGATACATTTTAGGATATCAATGATAGTCGAGGATTTGGTTTTTGAGTTTTTAGGGGATATGGTTTTTATGATGTTTAATTTGGGAGCATAGCAGAAACATGAGAAATTTTGAAAATGTTTTGCTTAGTATTAATGTCTAAAGCATGCAATAAACTTGTCATTTGAGATCTTTGAAAATCTAGATTCTTATTATGGTTTTTATAAGTTTGTTGTCACTCTGATAGACTTAGTCTCTAGCACTAGGAGTTATGCTTGACTGTTTTTAAGAACTAGGTGAAAAGAAAAAGAAAATATGTTATGCCTGCAAAAAGAAAAGCTATAAACTCGAGACTTCCCTAGGATTATTTTCTCTTGTCATCAATTGGTGGTTTCATTGTTGGACTAAGTTGTTGGAACTTACTAATTTAAAAGAAGAAATGGAATAAAGAAGAAAAAGAAAAGAAAATAAAAGGGAAAAAGAAAATGAAATATGGAAATGAAAAAAAAAATAAAGAAAGAAAAAGAAAGAAATTGGGAAAGCACTTTCGGTGCTTAATGGACAAAATAAAAACCCACCACCGCTACACCCTTTTTCAGTCCATTTCTCCATCTTTTTCCAACCAAATTTCAGAGCATTTGAGGGAGAGAGTGAAGGAAGAAGTAGAAGAAGAATTTCGGGGTTTTGAGGTTGAAGAAGATAGGAAAAAGCTCAAGCAAAGCCAGCCATAGCAGAATCTGAGTTCAACATGCCAACCTCTGGTTTTTTATTCGGTTTGAGCTACACAGAAGGAACTAAGAGGTGAGATTTGATTTTCTTGAAAGTTAGTCCATTTTCTAACAAATTTCATGAAGGAAACTTGAGCTAAATCTGATCATAAGTTAATGGTTTTTGAAATGGAAAACAGAGCACAAGATTTTCGAGCAAACCAGGAGGATCTCTGGTTTTCTCTGGTTTTTGGAGCAGTATGGGGTGTACAAGCTGAATCAGAAGCTTTATTTTGTATGGCTGGAAATCTTATTCAATTTCCTATAACTTTCAAGAAGAATTCGTGAGCCAAAAATGACTTGAAGTAGGTTTAATTTCAGGAGAAAGATAAAGGGTAGCAGAGAACCTCGAATCTGTATTGTCTGTGTTCGGGGCGTTTCTGGACAGATTGGTTGGGAATCTCGTTTTCATTTCTTTAGGTAAGTTTTAGAGTGTTCGAAAATGAAGAGTTTGATGTGTAGTATATTAATTTTGGTTAAGTATTGAGGAAGTTATGAGTGTTGGAAGTTGTGGTATTGAATCTGGAAAATCTAGAAAAGTAGAATGTGAAGTGAGATTTCTTATTCAAGTGTTTAGAATTCATGAGCATGGAAGAATAAGACTATCTATGGTTCTAATGCTCGGTTTTGGTTGTTTGACAGGCCAAGAGGAAATAGGTCGAGTCTACAAACCAGGGAACTAGCTAAGACTGTGAGTGACAAAACAAATTTCGAAAATTGTTTCTAAACGGTTGTTCATGATTAGATGTCTTATGTGTTTTTTCCTATGAATGATACATGATCTCTATTAACGGTTTCAAGCATGAGTTTTGAGCTTAGATTTTCTAATGAGGTTTGTATACGAGCACGTGGTTAATGACTTAATGAAAAGTAGTTGAAACGATATTATTTTAAGTAAAGAATGTATTAGCAAGTACTATTTAAAGATTTTCAGTTTTTAACGAGCAAGCTGAATAAGCTTAAGTTTTACGAAAGATAATGATAAGCAGGCATGTTTTAATGTTTTCATGTGATTTTCTGAGATTTCTATTGACTACATGACTGAGATATTGAGCCCGAGGCTAAATGGTACCGTGTGCACACAGGTTATATTCTGTTGTTGACGTTGAGTGTACTCCGTGACAACGATGCTGTCGTGAGTGCTGGGCGGGCCCCACTACGACATAGACGATGAGAGTGTTGGGCGGGCCCCACTACATCGTAGGACTAGTAAACGTTGGTTGTACTGGGCGTGCCCTACACAACGTAGATCGGTCATGTTAGTTAAAACGGTTGATGTACTTGATATGCCTTGCTAGATTTTTAATGACGAACCTGCGATGTTTTAAGAAAACTTTTATCGTTGCACGTTTATTTTTAACGTTTTGGTTGAGCAGCTTTATACGTTTAAAGTTTTATCATGTGTTCTGATTTCCGAATTTACAGTTTTAAATTTAGTCACTCACTGGGCTTCGTAGTTCATTCTTTCAAAATATTTTCCCACTTTTCAGGTAGAGATTGAGCTTCCGGTGCCTGATACACTGCCAACGTCTGCTGAAAGTTCCAGATCAAGCTCCAGTACGTGGGTGGAGTTGTATATTGAGTCTGTCTATATTGTAAATGTTTTGTAAGGATTGGATGATTTACGATTTATTTTAAGTTCTAGAGGTCGTGGTTATATAAACCCCAGTTGAATATGTTTTGGGTTGTGATACCTATATCAGGTTATTTTCCAAACCGAGTTATGTCAGGGCTGCACCTCGTGTATGTTAAAAGGTTTTCAGGGATTTCGCTGTGTTGTGTTTCATGTAGAATATTTTATAACTAAGATTGGTACGTTTATCAGGTTCAACGTTCCAAGAGGGTCAGCGGGTATCGTTAGAGGAGGACGATGTTCGTTGGCTTCACGCCATCTTCCAGACTAAGCTAGAAGGTGGTCCAGGAGGGGGTGTGACAAAAGCAACACTAGAAAAAAGAATTATCTGTTGAGAAAAGAAAATAATTTTTGCTTGCAAGAGAAAAATAGACTAAGGGTAAAAAGAGTTGCCTCCGTTGTGATCAGTTAGGATCATCCAAGGATTAAATGCGGGATATGGGTCATTGCAGCGGTGTGTGAAAGCTAGTGCCCTTAGGATCATAAAAAGCAAGTTTGGCGGAATCCCCTAAGAAAAAGAAAAGAATCAGGCGCCCTAGTTTCTTTGTTTGCATGATAGCTAAATTCTGACCTGTTAGGACTCTTAGCCAGTGTAGGGGGAAAACAAATGGAAAAAGTCGTAAAACTAATCTAGGTTAGTAAAAGAACCATTAGATAAGTTTTGAGCATGATATTTGTTAATTCTAAGTTTCATATTTTTGAAATTTCTTCATGAGTATGCTATGATTGCTTAGCCCACTTGCAAGTTTTCTATATTCCCCTAAGAATTCTTAAATCATTGAGGCTAGAGCGATTCTTTTCATGCATCATTAGAATTTATTTTGCTCGGGACTAGCAAAAGCTTAAGTTTGGGGGTGTGATAGCAAGCATAAATGTTGCTATTTCGTCCTTAGACTTATTAGTTTTTGTTGTGCTTTTATTGTGTTTTTATCATATAAATCTATTTAATAGTGTAATTTTGGTTCCTAGGAGATTTATGGAAATTTGGAGAAAACGAAGAGAAAAGAAACCCAATTTGTTGGAGTTTAATCTTGAAAGATCACATTGGATCAAGTGGGAGAAGTCCAAGACCCATTATGGAAGACATTTGGGCCAAAGATTGGAGAGAAGCCTGAAATTCAACCCAAAAAACGCAAGCTGGAAGATTTTGGCCGAAGGACAGCGTCGAGACGTTGTCTCTTAGCGTCTCGACGCTGGGATGACTTGCTGCCCAAGATGAATACGTCACAGCGTCGCAACGCTGTCCCATTTCCAGCCCTACAAATAGCGCGACTCACCTCCCCATTTGATCATCAATCAATTCTCCAATTCATTTCTTTAGTCCTTTCAAGGCTCTTGGAGCCTCCCTTGAGGGTCGAGTTGTGAGGAAAGTGAGAAATATTGTTATTAAAACCTTCAGAGTAGATGAAAGTCTTGCATACCTTTTCATTAAAGCAAGGCTGTATAAATAGCCAATATAGCAACCAGTTACAATAACAGAAATACCAACTAGTTACCAACAAACTAACAATATATCCTAACAAACTAACTATATATCCTAATACTCCCCCCTCAAGATGGGCCTGTTAAGTTTACAACTCCCATCTTGGAAAGCAAAGTAGAAAAAGCAGGAAATGGAGGAGCCTTAGTTAAGATATCAGCCAGTTGCATATTCGAACGAATGGGCAGCAGCTTAATTTCTCCTTTGACAATTCTATCTCGGACAAAATGGCAATCAAGTTCGATATGCTTTGTACGTTCATGGAAGACCGGATTTGATGCAATATGAATTGCAAACTGATTGTCATAGAATATCAAAGCAGGGGCCAAAGAAGAAACTCGAAACTCTTTGAGTAATTGAATGATCCATACCAGCTCACTAGCCGTTGTAGCCAAAGCCCTATACTCAGCTTCAGCAGAAGAACGAGAAACTGTGCTTTGCTTCTTCTCCTTCCAAGAGACCAAGGAGTCTCCCAGAAAAACGCAAAATCCAGTCGTCGATTTGCGAGTATCAGGACATGAGGCCCAATCCGCATCAGTAAAGGCTCGTAACTGAAAAGTTGAAGAAGCTGATAAGAAGATTCCTTGCCCTGGAGACCCTTTCAAGTATCGGAGGAGATGATGAGCGGCAGACAAATGTGAAGTCCTTGGGTGAGCAACGAACTGACTCAATCTGTGAACAGAGAAAGTAATATCCGGCCGAGAAATAGTGAGATAAAGTAAACGGCCAACTAAGCGCCGATAGACAGTAGGATCACGAAGTAATTCCCCTTGATCTGTTGTGAGTTTGATACATGGATCCATAGGAAGATTACACGGTTTGGAAGCTAAAAAACCTGTATCTTCAAGCAACTGCAAAGTGTAATTGCGCTGAGATAGATGAATTCCTTTCGAAGACCGTACCAGTTCAAGTCCAAGGAAATAACGAAGAGCTCCAAGATCTTTTAATTTGAACGCAGAATTTAGGTGTCCTTTTAAATCAGTGATGAGCCGCTCAGAAGGTCCAGTGACAATAATATCGTCCACGTAGACAAGAAGAGCATGAAAAGAGACACCAGCACCTCGAGTAAAGAGGGAATAATCACTCTTTGATTGTCAAAAACCAAGCATCAAGAGTGCAGCCGTAAATTTATCAAACCATTGGCGAGAAGCCTGTTTGAGTCCATAAATGGACTTGTGAAGCTTACAAACAAGTTTACTATTGTTAGGACATTGTACTCCATGTTCATAACCAAGAGGAACATCCATATAAACCTCCTCATTAAGCTCTCCATGGAGGAAAGCATTATTCACGTCGAGCTGGAGTAAGGGCCAGTTTAGAGAAACAGCAATGGAAAGAAGAATTTTCACTGTGACCAACTTTGCAACGGGTGAAAAAGTTTCTAGGTAGTCGATTCCTTCCTGCTGAGTATACCCCTTTGCTACCAACCGGGCTTTATAGCGCTCAATAGACCCATCCGACTTAAATTTTACCTTATAGATCCACCTGCACCCAATGGAGTGATGACCCTTTGGAAGAGGGACAATAGACCACGTACGATTAGCTTCCATAGCATGTAACTCAGCACTCATTGCTTCACGCCAATGAGGGAATGGAGCAGCTTGATGGTAAAAATCTGGTTCATAGTGAGTTGAAACACTAAGAACAAAACTTTTGTACTTAGGAGATAGCCTATCATAAGATAGGTAGGTGGCCAATGGATACGGATGATTTGCCTTGGGTATGTCGGTGGAGAATAAAAGACTACAATGGTAGTCCCGAATAATTGAAAGCCGTTGGCAAAACTAAGTCAGGAAAAATGGTTGTAGGATCACCTTGCCGAGCAACTGTATGAAAAGGAAACAGATGTTCGTGGAACACCACATCCCTGGAGACAAAAATTTTCTTGGACTGAATGTCATATAAACGAAAACCCTTGACTCCTGGAGGATAGCCAAGAAAAACAGCAAGAAGAGCCCGAGGTTGAAGTTTAGATCTATTATGCTGCAAAGTGGAGACAAAAGCAAGACAACCAAACACTTTTTTGTTAGAGTAATCAGCATGCTTCCTGTGGAGACGAAGAAAAGGAGTTTCCCATTTCAACAAGGGAGATGGAGTCCTGTCGATGAGGTAACAAGCTGTGAGGACACACTCACCCCAAAAACAGACTGGGACTCTCGATTGAAACAATAAAGCACGAGTAACATTCAGCAAGTGCTAATGTTTGCGCTCCACAACTAAGTTTTGCTCAGGTCTAGCTACACACGAGTACTGATGAATCACCCCTTTAGAAGCAAAGAACTCTGTCAAGGCAAGCTCAGGAGCGTTGTCTGATCTAAATTGCTTTATGGAAGCAGAGTATTGAGTTTCCACCAGTTGAAAGAAACGAGGAATTATCTGAAGAGCCTCTGACTTTTGTCTCATGAGGAAAACCCAGGTGTAACGAGAATGATCATCTACTAAGGTAAGAAAATACCGAAAACCAGCATGTATTGGTGTCTTATAGGGGCCCCAGATATCACAGTGCAGCAGGTCAAACACTTTGTCAGATATATGATTGTTAGAATGAAAAGACAGCCTACGTTGTTTGGCAAGAGGACAAATGAGACAAGGATCATGTGAAAAAGTTTTAACACTGTTATTTTGCAACAAAGAGCCCAAAGCATTAAGATGCTTAGAAGAAGGATGGCCGAGTCTATCATGCCATGTTACATTATTACAAGGAAAAGATTTATTCAAAACAGTAGTACCCAAAGCAGTCACGGGGGAAGCAACTCTCAAAAGACCTTGCCAATGATCAGCCTTCCCAATCGTCTTCCAGGAGGACTTGTCCTGAAGAATGCACGAATTCTCAACAAATTTCACAACAAGAGGTTGACTAGCAGTTAAAGCACATATTGAGATCAAATTAAAACTGAAAGACGGAATAAACATCACATTACGCAGCATGATATCACTGTTAAGTTGAATATCCCCCTCAAAATCTACTTTAATCTGAGTTTGATTCGGAAGAGTGACTGACTTATGTGTAACAGGCCTCAAGTATGTAAATAATTCTTTCAAATGGCAAATATGAATAGACGCTCCAGAGTCAAGAACCCACGACGTAACAGAAGAAACACGAGGGACAGAACAAATACCTGCCACATGAGCTGATGGAGAAGTATCAGCAGGAGCAGAAACTTTAGTGAGATGGCTCTAGAGAATGGCCAATAACCCTTGACACTGCTCAGGTGTTAAAGAAGATAAAGAATCAGCCGAAGACGAGGAACCCTGAGTAACGATGGAACAAGGAGTGTCTGTCTTCGAGGAGCAGACCCTTTGATTGCGGTATCCTAGTGGATAACCGTGGATTTTATAACACTTGTCCACGGTGTGGCCCAGAATATTGCAGTGAGTGCAATGAGGTCGTTCTTTCTTCTTGTTCATAGACGATTGTGTTCGACTTGGAGGATTATTCTTGACAAGAAGTGCGGCTGGCGAAGAGATTGTGTTGCTTGCGACGGAGGATGAATGAGTGATATTCACCGAAGCTCGTTGTTCAACTTCTTGCGCAACCAAAGAAAAAACCCGTTGGATGGTTGGTTCTGGTTCCATAAGAAGCAATTGTGTGCGGATTTGGCTAAATGAATCATTCAATCCCATGAGAAAAGTCATAACGTGTTCGGTCTGAAAATACTCAGTAAGTTTCTTGGGACCTCCACACGTACATTTCCCACAACTGCAGACAGGACGATAAGAAAAAAATTCATTCCAGAGCTTTTTTAGTTTTGCAAAGTATGTGGTGACAGAGTCTTGATCTTGGACAAGATTCGAAATCTCTCGACGAAGCTGAAAGACACGGGGGCGATTCTTTCTTTGATACCGTTGCTGAAGATCGAGCCAAATGTCCCGAGCAGTCTCAGCGAAATTGACACTAGCTGCGATCTCCTTTGAGAGGGAATTCAATATCCAAGCAGTAACCACACCATTGCAAATGATCCAAGAGCGCCGCATTTCACTATCAGGTTGGGTGATAGTACCATCGACGAACCCTAACTTGTTCTTCACTGTCAAGCCAATAATCATAGCATTGCACCAGGAAGTATAATTGGATTCTGTCAGGAGGTCAGAAACGAGAATGAGATTAGTTCCATCTGAATGATGCAAGAAATAAGGACTTTCGTATTGCTCAATAACGGATCGATTTGTGGGCTGAGTCGTAGAAGAAGAGTCGTCAGCCATGGATGGAACTGGAAACTCGAAGAAGTTGCGGAAGGAAGAAGAAACTCTCGAAGGTTAAAAAATTAGAGCGACTGATACCATATTAAAACCTTCAGAGTAGATGAAAGTCTTGCATACCTTTTCATTAAAGCAAGGCTGTATAAATAGCCAATATAGCAACCAGTTACAATAACAGAAATACCAACTAGTTACCAACAAACTAACAATATATCCTAACAAACTAACTATATATCCTAACAATTGTATTGGGCATTTTTGGAGTGCTCGGGAGCTTGTAACGGAGAGGATCCAAGGTGCAAGCAAGGGGTCTCTCTACGGTTCATCTTCTAAACTCTTTAATTGCTCATTTATGCTTTCTAGTATGTATATTCGGGAAGTTTTGACACTCATGTATAGCTAAATCCCGATTGCGGGTCTTGAATGAAAGATTTTAGTTAATTGTTATTTTAATTGTCTAACTCTGTGTTCATTATACTGATTATTTGTGTGGGTGCTCGTAATGCTCTATAGAATCTGGCCAATTTTATAGTGATTAGATTCTTAATGGAAACTTAACGGAGAGAAGTTAAGATAGATCATAACCCACTCAACTAGGCTTAATTGCTCGTAGTGACAACGAGAGTAGTTGGTTAGGCTTAGAGACCAAAAATGAATCAGGGCTCATTAGTTAACCAGTTTAATAGTGCTAAGGACACTTAGGTTATTAAAATGAGTTAGTTATAATTAGGGGAAACCGATAGGAGAACCTATGTAATAAACGGAGATTCTAGGTTTATAATTAGTCGGACACAAGATAGGATAATTAGAATAATTAGTTAGCTATAATTCGGATTTCAAGACTCCGCCTCTCAATTGACTCTTTCTCCATCTTTGCCACTTTGATTGATCATTTTGATTTTTTGTTTGCTTTAATTTTCGATTGCATCTTATCATCATGTCAAGATCCCTAAATAATATCCTGTCTTGGTATTTTTAGTGTTCGGTTCATTATCTTGTCTAAATTGCGATCCTCCCTGTGGAAATCGATACTCGATACTTCACTGTTTTATATTACTTGAGGCAACCATACACTTGCGGTCATAGCAATAAATTGATTTCACTGATTAGTTGTATGGATTAAATTAGTGATTGATTATGATTGAACATGCAACGATTTCATAAACAAAGAATTATTAATTATTAACTGTCTCTCCCGAGCAAATTAAACCTTTATGCTAAATTAAGAAATTGATATCTCTATCTAATTTCTACAACTAGCATAAGCATTAGAGTTCAATTCCTTTCATGGTTTCTCAAGAAATCATAAATCTCTCGATTATAGAACCACCTAAGTCATGCAATTGATAAATCTAATCTAAACTACCCTCTCCCAAGCAATTACTTCAGATAAATCAACAAACAGTACGTGATCAAGAGACTACAAGCATTAAGCATCCAATTGCATAAATGAAATATGTTACAAGCAGTCACAATAATCCATAAATCAAATCATACAAACTAATGGCTACATGAAGTCCCTAAGATACGAAATTAGCTACTTATGGTCTCAACAAGACAAGCAACGCATAAATCTAATCCTATAATGATAGTCCAAGAATGAAGAGTTGATAATTAAACAAGTTATGTCGTGAAGATCGCCCGTTCCCGTCACAAAATCCACGTTCCTTGCTCCGAAAATCAGCTCCACCAAGTCTCCTAAGCTCCTCTCGTCGAAATCCCTCGAGTTTAGTCGTATTTTTCTCTCCAAAAAGGCTCTCCTGAAATTGTTGTATCGTTTTCTATTTATACTTGAAAATCCCCAGCGACAGCGTCGCGACGCTGTCTCGCATACACCCTAGAAAATTAGGAAAGTCGAGACGCTGAGGAAGTAGCGTCTCGACGCTACTTCAATTGCGCGCTCACTGCCTTTGCGGCAGCGTTGAGACGCTACCCTCTCAGGTTGATTGGCTTGGAATTGCCTTCTTTTCCTCATTTCTTCACTTCAATTATTTTAATTGCCTCCAAATCATCGATTTTCTTTCAAAACTTCAATTTCCATCCAAAGTTTGATTCCTACAAAATTAATATCAATTGAACTTAAAATTGGTCAAATAATTGTCAAGACTAACACAAAAATAGTAGAAAATAAAGCTCATAAATTGAGCTATCATACCCTTATTGAAAAATGCTTCTTCTTTTTTCCTCCTCTCACCGTAAATTCTTCCTCCATGTAAATTAATGCAATACTTTGCTTATAAAGGTTGTGTGCAACACAATACCAAATGAAAACATACTTTGGAATCGAGTTCTCTTTTTTAACAAGTGTAAAGAACATAAGTGTGAGAAAACAACATACATATGTATATATATTATTTCCTTTTTGCTCTCTATGTTTGTGTTTGTTAGTGATAAAAACAAGGAAGTGTTTATAAGGTTGTGGGTTTGATCCAATTTATAAGATTAATTAATCAAAAGTTTTATATATGATCTTGTTCTTATTAATATTTAAGAATTGTTAGAACCCGTATACGACAAAAGTTTCATTTATTTTTCATAAAATGAATATAGAGAAAGCTAATGAGTAATGGTTGGTGAGGAAATAATATTGAAAAGGCTACCAACAAATGAAGTCAAGCACATGCAGAATTTCAAGAACAAAACCAAAGTCATCTTGAAGTTTCAACACAAAAATCTAGTCAAGTTCTTGGGATGATGTGTTGAAAGAGAAGAAAAAGCTCCTAGACTATGAATACATGACAAATAAGTAAAGTTTCTCATGAGGAAGAATTTACGATGAGAGAAGGAAAAAAAAAAGAAGCATTTTCCAATAAGGATATTTTTAATTTTTTTTTTAATTTCAAGGGTATTAATGAAACTGAAATTTTAACGGTTTCCATCTAAAAATTAATAAACAGTTATGTGGATGGCCCATTTGGAGAGGCCAAAATGAAAAATATTCTACCTTTTCAATTTAAGGATATATGTTCTTTTACTTACGTCATCATCCTAGCAAAATTACCATTTTACTCTCTATATGAAAACGTGCATTTAGGACATTTAAGAGCGAGAGGTTGGAGCAAGAGCGAGAGATTGGAGAGAGAAATTTAGAGAGAGAGTGAGGGATTGGAGGGAGAAATTGGAGCGAAAGCGAGAGATTGGAGCGAGAGCGAGATTGGAGAGAGAGCAAAGAGATTGGAGAGAGAAGTTGGAGAGACAGCATAAAGCTAGAGCAAGAGTATCAAGAGAGAGCAGGGTTAGAGTAGAGAGTAAAATGGTAATTTTACTGTTGACACAAGCAAAATGACACATATCCTTGAATTGAAAAGGTATGACATTTATCATTTCCACCTATTTTAGGGGGTCATCCGTACGAAAATCCCAAAAATTAACGGCAAGGGTATTTTTGAAATATTTTTCAAAGTTCAAGGGTATTTTTGAAACTTTTTAAAGTTCATGGACATTTTTTAAACAAACCCCATATTAGGATACATTCATGAATCTTGAAAATTAAGTTGATTGGAATAGTAGTCACTTTATTCTGTCAACATAAACTTTTCCTTACTGTAATGAGGGATTTAAAGGAGTGAAATTGTAACAAAGTTAATAAAAGAGGGACAAATTTGAGCCACGTATAGTTTCTTTTTTTTTCTTGTCTTTTATAAGTAGTATATATATGTACGACTATTAGAAAACTTTTATACAGTGGCAGATCTAGAATTTTTGTTCAGGAGGAGCTTCACTTAAAATTTTGTCAAAGTAATTAACAAGTATGAAGAGAAAAAAAAAACATAAATGAAACTGAACTACTAATTTCATCCATCACAATTGTCCTCTATAATTTTTTTATATTATAGGATTAATTTTTAAAAAACAACATATCAAAATTTTAAAAATGTTTGTATCCATGTCATTTACATTTGATATAAAGAAACGATATTTAAACAATAAGTTAAGATAAAAAAAATAATACTATATATTTGTTAGGTTAAAAACAAGTTTTAGTCCTTGAACTATTATGTTTGTTCCTAATAGGCGCCTGGATTATCGATTTTTATGTGAACAGTCTCAAGTTTAAAATTGTCAAATTAATTTAACTTTCAAATTTGTGTCTAATAAGTCCTGGTGATCGGTTTAAAAAAAAAATCTCTAACATATTTACACATTTTTAATTTAACAAATACATTAGACATAAAATTGATTTTTGTGTCTAATTGTACACAAAACTTTCAATTTTATAATAAATAAATTCATGAATTTTAAAAAATATTGAATAGGTCAAGGACTTATTAATCTCAAAATTGGAAGTTCATGAACCTATTAGATATAAAATTGAAATTTAGACACCTTTTAAAAAATTCAGAGACTTATTAAATAAAAAATTCAAAAGTCAAAAAAGTATTTCACACTAACTAGATTTGGAGACAAAATTTACAATTTAACCTATTAGGTAGTATTTTAAAATTGTGAATAATTTTTAAAAATAAAATATAACCTATAATTTAAATTTAGGAAAATATAAAAACCTTTCTTTTTTTCAATTATAGAACTCAAAATTTAAGAATAGTGCTAATAAAAAGAAGGGAAAAATACATTTTTAGTCCCTGAGGTTTGAGTTAGGTTTTATATTGGTCCCTGAGGTTTCAAATTCAACAATTTAGTCCCTGAGGTTTGAGATAAGGAGCAATTTGGTCCCCGCCATCCATTTTGCCGTTAAATCTAACCGGCTACTGACGTGGCACTATTATTTTAATTAAAAAATCTTATTTTTTATTTTTTAAATTAAAAATATATTAAAATAATAAAAAAATTATTTTTTTTACATTTATTTTATTTCTTTTTATTATCTCTCTTCCACCTTCTTCTTCCTCCTCCTCCTCCTATCTCTTCTTCTTCAACAAGACTGATAGCGAGCATAGCTAGCTATTTTTCTCTGACTAATTAAGCTAGTCTTTTACAATTATTTGCCCAAATTTATGCATTTTTATGTTTTATTTGTAGGAAGTATGTGTTTGAAGCTTAATTCAGCAATTGGAGTCAAATGGAGTCTTCAATCAAAAAAGGAAAAAAAAAAAAAATCATAGCGTCGCGACGCTATAGGCAAATTTTCCAAAAATGCGGTATCGCAACAGCATCGCGACGCTGTCCATAGCGTCTCGACGCTGTCGCCAGATTTTCTATAAATTCATCTTTTCATGCTACTGCCAAGGGGAGTCCAATTGGTGAGATTTTAGCCCTAATTTCGACTAGAGACCTTTTGTGGGAGCTAAAGGCAAGGCCAAGGAGCGGGAATCAAGCGAGAAGACGTGGAGATCGTGACGGGGACGTGCGGTGTCGACGGATTCGAGTTTTCCTTTCTCTTTCCCTTAACTCTTGTAGTTTTTATAGCTTTTCTTTCAATTAGTGTTTGTAGTTTAAAGACTATGAATTGCTAGTTGTTTGTCTTAGGGATTGATGTAGTTGTTTTAGGTTGTTGGATTGATTTGTGGTATGAATATGCATATATTTTACCTATGCAATTATGGTTAAATGCTTTCAATTACTTGATCACTAGTTGAATGATTTGAGTGTTGAATCTTGCTCGGGAGAGGGGATTTGGCCTAAGACTTACTTTATTTAATTGCATGACTAAAGTAGAAATTCTAAGTTTGTGACGGGATTTGGAATAACTTTAGAAGTTGCTTGAAGAACTAAACCCAAAGCCTTGCATGTTAATGAACTTAGATAGGGATATCAAGTTGGTTGCATGCATGAGAATCAATTATGCTCGGGAGAGATAGTTGTGATAAAAGGTTCCTAGACTTGGTAGAATAATTGCATGCTAAATTCATCCCATTAATTTACTTCAATCTCAACAATGAAATCAATTCCCTAAGAGTCTTTCCATTTGAGTCTCCACCTTTATTTTATGCTTTTTGTCTTTACTTTTATCTTTATCTTTGAGTTTTGCTCCCTAAATAAAATTGAACAAAAGTATCCACGGTACTTAATTTGCTAGAAATCCAATCCAGAGGACGACACTCGTTTTACACGAAAACACTATATTATTACTTGACCCGTACACTTGCGGTTAGCAAATTGCGCATCAGAGACCTTCCTCCATGGCCGGCGACCACCGCTCGCCGGCGGCCGCCGCTGCCGGTTACTTTTTTTTTCTTCTGTTTCTCTTCTCCTTCACTCACTCTCACTCTCTCTCTCCCTCTTCTTCTTTGTCGCCGGCGAGAGTCCCTGTTTTTTTTTTTAAAAAAAAAAAAGAAGAGAAGAGAAGGGGGTTTCCCCTTCGAAACAAACTGGAACGTCCAGATCTAGAACGAACCCATATCTTGAGGAGACTAATTGACCAGTTTGAACGGTGAAGAAAGCGTCAGATTTGGGGAACTCACCGTAAGTTTCCAACAGGAAGTAGAGGCTGATGAACTTGGGGCCAGCGGTGACCGGAAAAGAATAGGTGAACGGAGAGCGAGAGAGGCGAGCGGTTCTGTAGAGGGGTTCGTCGACGTCGATGGCAACAACGATGGACTTAGTAGTGGACTTGTTGAGACATTGGGTTGGTCGGAAGGGGAAAATTCAGTAGCGTCATCGTCGGTCCAATTCCGACCGTCCAGTGCGATTCTGGAGCCGGAGAAACCGCAGTCAACGACGATGTTATCAGTTGGGACGTAATAAGAGGGTTGAGAAGTGCAGGGAAGAAGATGGGAGAGAAGAAGGAAGGAGAAGTTTCGGAAGAACAACGAAGCAATTTTTTTTCTTCATCTTCTGCAGATTGGTCATTTAATGCTTATACATTTTCAAAGTTTGAAAAGAAAAGAAAAGGAAATTTCATGCAATTGCAAATGTGTTCTAATATTTTTTTTCCAGAATTGGTCGAATAAATTTCCCTAATTAACTTCTGTATATTAAGGTTAAAATACAACAAACTGAAACTTAAAAAAAAAAAAAAAAAAACTGGCGGCGGCGGTCGCCGACCACCGGCAGCCGCCCATGGAGGAAGGTCTCTTTCAAGAAGAAGAGATAGGAGAAGGAGGAGGATGAAGAAGAAGAAGGTGGGAGAGAGATAATAAAAAGAAATAAAATAAATTAAAAAAATATATTTTTTTATTATTTTAATATATTTTTAATTTAAAAAATAAAAAATTAATTTTTTTAATTAAAATAATAGTGTCATGTCAGCAGCCGGTTAGATTTAACGGCAAAATGGATGGCAGGGACCAAATTGCTCCTTATCTCAAACCTCAAGGACTAAATTGTTGAATTTGAAACCTCAAGGACCAAAATGAAACCTAACTGAAAGTTGAAAAAATGCGTGCGTGTGCAGACTTGAACCAGGGACTACGTAGACGGCAGGGGGGAGGCTGGGAGCTGGGAGCGCACAAACCAACTAGGCAAGGACCTAGCTCTAAAATTTATATGATTTGTTTTATACTAATATAAATACCATGGTCAGTTCTGAGAGAGCCCTGAGCCTGAAGTAGATATGCCACTGCTTTTATACATGGTCTTTTCTTTCGAGTACATCAACATCTGGGGATGAAGGGATTCAAACCTCTTGTAGGGATAAAAGCCCTAGGCAGCGGAAGATTTCAAAGACCTAACTCAAACAAAACAACGATCGATATACCGATACGTTGGCAATATAATTACAGAAATTTAAACCACATTAAATCTACTGTAATTAGGCTATTAACATGCTGAATTTTATAGAAAAAATCTAGATTTAATCTAGAATTGATCTTAGTGATCAAAAGGAAAAGACTACTTACTATCGTTGACGATCTTGATCGAACACGCCTTTTCCTTGGGATTTTGTAGAAAAATTACAGCAACCAAAGACCTTCTCTTTGCTGGAAATTTCTTCAAGAAATAGTGAACAACACCACAAAAATTGCACCGGTAATCTCACAAGGCTTATGTTTGAAGATACTTGTGGGAGTTAGGCTTACTAAGAGGAGGAAAGCAAAAATCTTTCTCTGGAAAAAACTGCAGAATGAGAGGGTCCAGCAAGAGTCTAAAAACTACTTGTTTATCGATAGGGAGAGGGAGAGAAAACAGCAACTCACGCCCCACGTTCAGGTAATTGATCAGTCAGTTACCTGATAATTTTGATTTTAACAAATTAAAATCAAATTTAATTTTAATTTAATTAACAATATTAATTAAATTAATGTTAACCAATTTAAATCATATTTAAATTAATTCATTCATTTAAATAATCATTTAAATGAATGTCCCTCTTTATACTATAGTTTTAATATCATTTAATTAAACTAAATTAAAACTTATAATTAATTCAAAATTAATTAATCATAAAATTGAATATCACATATTCAATTATTATTATTATTATTATTTTTCTCTCACACATGTACTATAGTTTTAATGTACATCTAATACGCATTAAATTTAACCTATAGTTTTAATATGAATCCAATTCATATTAAATTTTCCTAAGTTTACCTCAATACCTTATCTGAGCTACCGGTGGGACCTTATGAACCTGCAGTTCAGAAGCTCCAACGATATGAGATTAATTGGCTAAACTCATTAACCAAATTAATCAATATTCGTTAACTATGGTTCACTCCACTATAGAACCACAGTTGCACTCTTCTCACTGCAGATATATTTCTGTGTCCACGGATATCGACCAATAATAGCAAGTCAGTCCTTCACATGTGTTCGTACCCCAGCTAGGTCAAATTACCATTTTACCCCTAGGTTACCTCTACATCCTTAAGTCTCAGTGCTCCTCTAATGAACAACCTGTTTGAGGTCCAACCAACAAACAGAAGTCTCTCTCGTGCCATAGAGAGGGCAGGGCCCTTTGTTCAAGTTCTGGAGACACCACTTAAGAGAACACACCTCTACTTACCCTAATATCGGGAAGGAGTGAATTCCATCTTGTGTGATTATGTTCCTAGCTCCTCACTCGGTCTTGTCCCCAAAATGATAGGCTTATTGAGTTGGCGTGTAGGCCACTCTCACCCATACAAATCAAAGGACAATCCCTCGTGAACAGGAGTCCATAATTCACTCAGTATTGAGACTAAGTTGCCTAGGTCATCCTAGTGAAATAGAAACCTATCTAGTCAACGGTGTTACAGCTAGTGGTTAACTATTTCGCAGTCCGGTCTTATGCAAACTCATTGCACAAGATACCCTCACTCGCATGTCCTCTACACGAACGCGTTAGATCATTGCGCTTGTATCATAATACAAAGCAAGTCGTAACTATAGTATCAACAGGATAAGGTACCCAGCCTTATCCCTATACTATAGACCCTTTAGGCTGTAACTTGAACAGCGATCCCCGTATGTCCCCACATATTAGTTCAAGTCTCATACTAACAACCTAGGATGTTCAGTTTATTGGATTAGGATTATTTAGGCAAGATACAATACAAACAATAATGGATAATACATGAAATATTATTTTATTAATGTTCGGTCAAATGTTTACCTTTACTATCCACGAGTTCTGACCTCTTAGTCGATGGTACATGTCAATTACCGTTGAGCTAGACTCGCTTTGGTTTATACATGACTTTTTTTAAGTATAAAAATGTGAAAGATTAATTTAATCGTATATCTATTACTTTCTGAAAAAAGTTAGATGAAATAAAATATGAACCGCTCGGGGGACGGACCGTAAAATATCGTATAAAAATGGGAAATATTTTTTATTTATTACTTTCTGAAAAAGTTAAATGAAATAAAATATGAATGGAATAAAATAATCTGAATTGGAGGTCTATATTACTATATATTATGCTGTTGGTATTAACTTTATTTGTATTTGCAGTCTCTTGTAAAAAATTTTCGTCTAATTTATACTATATATTCATACACATTTACTAACATCCTTACGCACATTCGATCCAAAAGAGTTCTTTGCATGAAATTTCATTTTATTTTTTAACAAAGTGTTTCAATCGAGTATTTAGTTTATCATATGAAGCAATATTAGTAACTTTTTGTAATTCAGCAATTAAATAGAAAATAAACACATGGAACTTATTGTTGGGAATGACAAATATTAAAGGAGTTTTTGTCCCACATCGGAAGCGTTACTCTTGAAAAGTTGGTTTAAAAACATTTATTGTGTATTTGGATTAAAAACTTATGTGAGGTAAGTCAAAAATTTGTGGCCACCAAGGCATGTTAAGGATGTGACTATAATTTTTTTCCACTTCTCCTCTTAGCTTTCCATTTTTCTTTCCTGAGCACGAAATTGATTTCACTCCTGTTTTCAATTCCAATTTTACACTCCTTCCGACAAACACTTAAAAACATGAATTATAGAAAAAATTATTATTGTAAATATAATTTGTTAAACTAACACTTTATACAATTTATAATATAGATTATTGAGGCTATACATACATAGTAAAAAAAAAAATATAAACATAAAAGATATTTAAATCTCAGGCCTAGTTTCAAAAGGAAGAATGGTAACAGTTTGGCGTTCGGTTTCGACGACACGGTTCTCATAGAACCTATCAATGTAGTCTTTAGCTTTTCTATCAAGACCAAGCTCGACAATCCATTGGTGAGCACTTTCCTCATCACTCAACAACACTTTGTCTGCATATCTTACTTCGTTCCGAGAACCATCATGGTCATAATGATCTCCTTTTCCATTCCTTTTGGATTTGAAAAGGCGGCCGAAGATCGAGAAGGAAGAATGAGACTTTTTTTGCCTACCTCCCATGGTGTAGAGACAGTAATAAGATGGAAAGAAGAAAGTAATAAGATGATGGAAAGATGAGTTGAATTGTTTTGTTGGTTTGAGGAGGAGATGTGAGGATGCTCTTTTTATACTAAAAGAAAGAGGCATCCGTTGAAAGGACAATTTTGGGGATCAAAGAATCTATAGACGCAAACTAAATAGCGAAACCACTGCACAAGAAAAACATTGATGTTAATATATTTGTGGAGTAATTATTCTGATACTTTTTGTTTCCTCCACTGCTTTGATCCCATGTGTTTACTAAAAGAATCGTCTGCCAAAACTTTGAAGAATAGTTCCACCCTACTGTTTCAAGACTAATTCTCTTTTTAATATTCATTTTTCTTATCTAATACCATATTTAGATTTACAATTACAAACATTAAAATATTGTTTATTATTAGAATATAAATGTTGAAAATTTTATTTCAGTAATAATATATATATATATTTATTCCCATGATCTAATTTATTAGCTATAACTTTTATTTCAAATTTTTTCAAAAAAAAAAAAAAACTTTTATTTCAAAATTCAAAATTAGTAAGTAGGAAGCATTCAAAACTATACTTGTAAAGAGTTCGAGAGGAATAATTAAAACTATTCTTTTATAACTTAATTTTTACAATTATATCATATGTATAACGTTTTGTTTTACTTTTATTTTAGGTTTGACTAACGTTTTTTTTTCTTTTTTTGATAATATAAGTTTGACTAACGTTGGTGATTAAGTTCTTGTAAGAAAATATTATATTGGTTTTAAAAATAAAGTCAAAGTGAGCATAACTCAGCCGTAATTGACATGTACTTTCGATCAAGAGGTCAGAGGTTCGAATCTCTCATCCCCAAATGTTGATGTACTAAAAAAAAGTATTGCTATTTAAAAAAATAAGGTACTATCGATATTTTATCAACAAAATTTTGAATGGGCAATTTTATGTTCAATAAATTAAATAAATTTTAGAAAGGGACCTTCTTAGGGCAATTTGGAGGGACGGTAGGGTTTGGGTGGGTATGACACTCTAAGGGGCCGTTTGGCCCACGGGTTTGGAATGGGTTAGAATTGATTGGAAAGAGATGTCCATGTTTGGTTGGCCGGGAATGGTGTGGGTTTGGAATGAAATGGTGGGCATGTCGATTCCAATCCATTCTCACATTTTTGTAGATCCCACTATTTCTCTCCCCATTTTTTTCATAATTTTGATGGGACCCACCATTTCTTTTTCTATTTTAACCACATTTTGGTGGGTCCCACTATTTCTCTCCCCATTTTTCTTCATAATTTTGATGGGACCCACCATTTCTTTTTCTATTTTCCTTATAATTTTGGTGAGTCCCACTATTTCTCTCTCCATTAATTCCAACCCAAATCCAATGCACCAAACAAGGCATGAGAATCATGATTCCAGTAAAATATTTCCCTGGGAATCACATTCCATTCTATTCCAATCAAATTTCAGCGCACCAAACGACCCCTAAGAGAGTTTGTTGGACAAATCTATAGATCTTATTAGAGGTGATAATCAGTTCAATTCTTCTGATTTCGAGTCCAGTCAAGTACAGAACCAACGTTTCAGTTTTTGGCGGGTTTGGTTCTTGTCCGTTGGATTTTCGATTTTGTTTGGAGAAGCCAACAGAACTGAAATTAAAATGAATAAGTAATAGGCTGGAATGGAAAAACATGAGGCAAAATAAAATCAAGCATACTTTGTAAAATTGAAAACGCGTAAAAATTAGGCTAAATTTAAAAAAATGCCCTCAACTATGAGATTTGTTTCAAAAATGTCCCTAAATTTTAAAAAGTTTCAAAAATACCCTTGAATTTTACAAAATGTTTCAAAAAATACCTTTGCAGTTAATTTTTGGATGGGAACCATTAAAAATGTTTTGAAAAACAAATGTCGAAAATCTAGTCAGGCTCCCAGTGTATGAATACATGAAAAATAGATTTCTCATTAATTTTCATGGAAGAAAAATTTACGGTGGGACAAGGAAAGAAAAAAAAAATATTTTCTAATATGGTTATTTTTTAAATCTTTTGAAAGTTAAAGAGTATTAATGAAATTAAAATTTTTAATGGTTTTCATCTAGAAGTTAACGACACGGGTATTTTTGAAACATTTTTTAAAGATCAAAGATATTTTTAAAACTTTTTAAAGTTCATGGACATTTTTTAAACAAATCCGATAGTTCAGGAGTATTTTTTATAATTTAGCCTAAAAATTAATCCCAGCCACTTGTCTTAACCATGATCACTCATTTTCCTTTACTTTTTGACAGCATCTTTGAGTAAATTAGATGAAAATTGTGATTATAAAAAAAATTTGGCAAAAATGAGTTGTTTTAAGACTATTTAGGAAGGAAGGTATGTATTTTTATTGGTTGGAAAGCATATACTTTTAGTCCATGAAGTTTGTGTTAGGTTTCATTTTGGTCCCTGACTTTTCAAACTCGACAATTTAGTTCATAAGGTTTGGATTTCGTTTCATTTTGGTCCCTCGTACAATTTTGTTAATAATTAATGGATTGTCTATGTGACACTAATTTTTATTAAAAAAGTTTATTTTCTAATTTTTTTAAAATAAAAATATTACTTTTTTTTTATTATTATTTCATTTCTCTCCCCCTCCACCTCCTTCTTCTTTTCCTCTTCTTCTTCTTCGTCCTCCTCCTCCATAACCCTAAACCCTGCTGCTGGCAGCCACCAGCCATAATCGTCGGTGGCCATTGTTTTTTTTTTTTTTCTTCTTCTTCTCTTTTCTTCCTTCTCCTTATTTTTTTTCCCTTCAAAAACCAGAGAGAGGAGGGAGCTCTCTTCTCCATTTCCAACGTCGGAAAACTCCCTCCCTCTTAGTTTATTATATATTACATTATTATATATATAATATATAATAATAAATTATATTATAAATATATAATTTACTATTATTTTATTTTAAAATTTTTAAAAATAATTTTTAATAAAATTGGTGTCACGTCGTCAAATTGTCAGGATTTAACGGAAAAATGAATTGAGGGACCAAGAGTGTAACGAAATCCAAACTAAAGACTAAAATGAAATCTAACTCAAATGTATTTTTCTTTTTTGTTTTTATTAGAATCCGCCACTACGAGGCGGATTCAAACTTTTAAACTTTTTTTTATTTAATGTATTTATTTTAGTTTTTTTGTCTTTTAGTGGAGTCCACATCTTAGCGGCGAATTCCAACTTTTCTTTCTTTCTTTTTTTATTTGTAAAACATTCTTTAATTTTATTTATTTATTTATTGATTTTTATTTATGTTTGTTTTTTTGTTTAAACTTTTGTTTTAATAATTCTGTACCATCATCCTTTAACATTTAAAAAGTGTGCCTATCTTCATTTTTTTTAATGGTTTTTATATTTTATTTTTTCAAAAGTTCATTTAAATTATTCTATAATGTTATAAATGATATCTATAGTTTTATATACCTAAATTTTTGTTTTAAACCATTCAATTTGTTTTACAAAAATTTAAACCATTCATTGTTATTTAAAAATTTGATTTAAAGAAAACTATAATTTTACAAATGTTATTCTATATATCTTTAAGAAATTCATTAGATGTTACAAAATAAAATAAGTGAAATCTTATATTGATCGTATACAATCGATTATTCATTAACATTTAATTTATTTATGAATTTAATTATCTATTTATATATGTGTAAATTTGGACCTAGCTCTAAGAAAGTCAGAGAAACAAGTCCACGGAGGTCCAATGGGCCTAAATCAATATCTAGGGCTACTCACTCTCCTAAAAGGAAGGGGAAAACCCTAATTTCAACTATAAATAGAAGAGGTTCACCTTAGAGTAAGGGGACTCAACAAGGTATCTATTTTCTTCCTCTATATAATTACTTTATTTGCTCTCCCAACTCTTCCAATTGACTTAAGCATCGAAGTCGCAAGCACCACGCCGGTCTCTTGTTTTGCAGGCCACGTCTGGAGCCGGTGGAGCCGGTGTGGCAAGCACCACGCCGGTCCTTTCCCATTAAATAATATTACGTTGATGTCACGTGAGTAGTTGGCGCCGTCTGTGGGGAGGAAAAAATTTGTTTTTAGCGTTTTGGGAAGAAAGTTCTGTGAACACTGCATATTTTCTTTTATTTTCTCTATGAGACGTTTTTGTTTGCAATGATTTTTGGATCAATGTTTTAAGGTTTTAAGGATGTGTTGCTGGTCGGAAGAAGAAATTTTCGCTGAATCGCCGGCCAAAGGTACAAGGACACTGCCGCACGCAAGTTCTAGTTTGGATTTTGCCCCTGCCGCCTGCGAGTTCGCATGTTGCTGTTCGAAGAGAAATAAGAATAGCTTCGAAGCAATACTCCTGCCAGCCGGCCGCAGAACAAACACGGTTTGTATCAAATATTGAAGCCATTGCAAGCCACAAACACCATCTGATTAAAAAAAAAATCCACTAATTGATGTTGCCGCACGCCAGTTCTCGTTTTTCCCATGCCGCCTGTAAGTTCCCAATGTTGCAGCTTGGTATGGTGATTATGAACTCTAGGGCTGCATGCTTTATTTTTTGTTAAATTCTTTAGTATAAATATTTTATAAGTATATTATAATGATTATATATCCTTTAAACGGTATGATTTGTCTTCGAGATAACTAAACTGATGCATGATAGGTCACTTATTCAAGAACATATTTTCTGTTTTGTTATTTAAAAGTCATGTTTTGAAGCAGTATCAAGCAATTCTTGAGCATTAACTTTTAGCTATTAAGTTGAAATTTGTTTTTAAACTCAAACAAATTGAATTGGGTTGAAAGATGATTTGAATTGATAGCGATTGTCTTACTCTTTAACTTAGAATATTTCAAATAATCTATATAGATTTAAATGCGTAATATTAGAAGTGATTCTAATTGTGTTTAGATTTGTGTTTGGTTAAAGATTTGATTTGATTTCTAATTTATAATTTCAATTGGATATTTCGTAGAAGATATTTTGTTGATAATTCATGCTTTAGATTGAATTTGTTTGATTTGATCAACTTGAATCGTAGATTAGAATCTCGATTAAATATTTTAAGAGGAATATTTGTTTCAATTGATAATTCGTATTTAATCAATGAAAAAAAAAATCACTTGGCCATGTATTCAATAACTAAACTGATTGTTTACTAAATATCTATTACTCAATTCGTAATTGCGAGTTCTGATACATTCTTATTACTTTATGTGTATCTATTGATTTGTTGAATGCAACTATTCATAATTCGCAAGCCACTCATGACATACTTATGTTCCAATCAATGATTAGTCTTTTTCCCATATCAACATAATGTTATCTACTAACGCTATTTCATGAGGAAACATGACATGCAGAAATCCCGAGCAGCTGGGCCACCAAAAGGTCAACTTATCAAAAGGCCCTTGGGAGTGGCAACGCCTATACTCTCAAGGTTCCTCGTGGGAGTGGCAACGCCTATACTCCCCGGGGTTATCAACTTATCAAAAGGTCCTTGGGAGTGGCAACGCCTATACTCTCAATTCCTCGTGGGAGTGGCAACGCCTATACTCCCCGGGGTTATCAACTTATCAAAAGGTCCTTGGGAGTGACAACGCCTATACTCTCAAGGTTCCTCGTGGGAGTGGCAACGCCTATACTCCCCGGGGTTATCAACTTATCAAAAGGTCCTTGGGAGTGGCAACACCTATACTCTCAAGGTTCCTCGTGGGAGTGGCAACGCCTATACTCCCCGGGGTTATCAACTTATCAAAAGGTCCTTGGGAGTGGCAACGCCTATACTTCCAAGGTTCCTCGTGGGAGTGGCAACGCCTATACTCCCCGGGGTTAGCAACTTATCAAAAGGTCCTTGGGAGTGACAACGCCTATACTTCCAAGGTTCCTCGTGGGAGTGGCAACGCCTATACTCCCCGAGGTCAGCAACTTATAAAAATGTCCTTATAGGAGTAGCAACACCTACACAGGGGGCTTCAAAATAGTAACCACACTTATAGTTGAGACCAAGGCCTAAGATATTTCGTCAGAAGAGTCTTTTTGCAAGATAACAAATTGGCACAGGGGAGAATTGTACTCTTAAATTGAGCTTAAGGTGTTTTGACTTATATCAACCGTGGCCACCCCGGAATCCCAATTCAAGAGTGGGGGCTTAATGTTATGGGTAAATTTGGACCTAGCTCTAAGAAAGTCAGAGAAACAAGCCCACGGAGGCCCAATGGGCCTAAATCAATCTCTAGGGCTACTCACTCTCCTAAAAGGAAGGGGAAAACCCTAATTTCAACTATAAATAGAAGAGGTTCACCTCAGAGAGTAAGGGGACTCAACAAGGTATCTATTTTCTTCCTCTATATAATTACTTTATTTGCTCTCCCAACTCTCCCAATTGACTTAAGCATCGAAGTCGGTGTGGCAAGCACCACGCCGGTGCTTAGTTTTCTCTTGTTTTGCAGGTCATGTCTTCTCTTGTTTTGCAGGCCACGTCTTTCCCATTCAAATAAATTTACCGTTGATGTCACGTGAAGGTCAGGTGAGTCCCTTGGCCAAATTTTGACATCAACAATATATATATATATAAAAGTATACAATTTGTAAAAATTATAGAATTGTTTAAATTAACCTTTGAAAAAATTAGTGCTTGTGTGTGTGTTTTTTTTTTAAAAAAAAACTAAGAAAAAGGTAAACTTTTTAGAAATAGGCAAACTTTTTAAAATATCAATAGGTAATTACAAAGAAAAAGCATGTATTGATCGTGTATAGATTCATTAGCATTTTTTTAAAAAAAAATTTGCTAATGCATTTAATCATGTATTTTTTTTTTTTTAATTTTTTTTTTGTAAAATTTTATCCATTTTTTTGAAGAGATGTATAGTATAACATTTATAAAAGTTTAACACTGACGCCCCATTTCAAAATTTATGTAGTTGGTAAGAAATTGAGTTCAAATATTGCCTTAAGTCCTCAAATTAAATGGGCAGTTGAAAGAATAGAAAAAATAAAAATAGAATTTTTAATCATGTCATCAGTTTTTTAATGTTGCAAATATAGCAAAAAAAAAAAAAAAAGTGGACTCAACCTAAACATTAAAGTTGAAAAGTAAAAAAAACTCATAAAAAACACGTTGGAAGTTTTAAGTTTAAAAAGTATATCAATGGTGTTATTGATATACCATATATCAGGTACATCATTTATATAGTGTGATTGATATATTGAATATTTGGTATATCAATCAATTGATATACTAAATATATAGTTGATCAGATGTATATTTCGTGAATATAATATACTTCATTCATGAAGTATACACATGAGCTTTCATTGGTTTTGATGTCTTTGATACACTTCATTAATAAAGAATTAGATATATTATGTTTCTTTTGGGACAATATGTATGGTAGGAGATTTAAACCTCCAACCTCTTCCTTGGATGTGTATATCTTGTGCTAGTTGAGCTATACTTGTATTGGCAAATATATCATCGATATACTAATATTTTTTAATAATATACTACTGATACACTACTCATACTTGGAATTATATTTTTTAGTGAGTATTGATATACTACTAATACACCAATGATATACTTAAAACTGCATCTTATTGATATATTTATAACAAATTCTGCATTCCACGGCCTTCATAATACACCAACAGTTAAAAGTGTATATCAATGATTTTTTCAAAAAATAACAAGTCTATTATTAATGTATTTAACTACTCATAATTGGGTATATCAATGTTATTAATTATTTGAGTAATATAACAAATGAGGGATATCAATTCATAACAGGTATATAAGACAAACATTTCTTTCAAAATATGTAAATAACACAACACAATTCAATAAAGAAAGAATGAAACACACCAAATATAAGTAAAGAAAAGTAATATATCAAGTATATCATTGGTATATCAACATTCATATATCAGGTATATCATTCATATATCAATACTCATAATCAAGTATATCAAGGGTTACGCTTATTAAATCAAGTATATATTAGGTATATTATTAGCATATTAGGTTTATCATTATATTCTTTCGAGTATATTAGTTAATTGATATACTTTATACTTCGTATGACAATAAAATAAAGTATATCAGATATACTACTAATATACTAGTTGATATACCAACGAGGGTAAACCTAAAATAATAAAAAATGCGAAAATTAGATTTTAAAAATTTTGCTATATTTGTAAATCTCAAAAAGCATAGCTGAATTTGTAAATATCCTAATATTTTTTGTCACCCATTGCAATTTCCCAATTAAATTTCTATAATTTAGGGAATGAGATTTTTTTAAAATTAAAATTTAAATCCTTAGAGCTTAGAGATTTGATTTTCAGTCCCTTCTAACTTTTCTAGAACTGTTAATCGATTTAATTTGGGAAAAAAGAATTAAACCAAGTTCATTTAGTGAATACGAGTTATTCCCCTTTTAAATTGAGTTTTCTTTCTTAGGGTGTGATTATGATAATCGCAAAGCGCACGAGTCAAGTAACATAAAACGGTAAGGATTAACCGAGTATCAAATCCTTAGGGAATAGTTTAAATTCAGGCAAAATGACTATCTAAACATTAAATATACTAGAGGTAGGAATTATCTAGGGATCACAACGCAATGAGAGATGAGGTTGAAAATCAAACAAAGCGATAGAACAATTTTTTATCAAACAAATTTTTAATCACAAGCGAGGGAGGTCAAGTCAAATGAGAGGCAGGGTCTTGAATTCCAAAATAAAGTCTATTAGTTATTCTGATCATTAAATATTATGTCCAACTAATTACAAATCTAGAAGCTTCTTTCTGACTTAGGTTCTCCTGTCGGTTTTTCCTAATTCTAATTAGCACATTTTAACAACCTAAGTGTCGTTAACGCTATTTGTAATGTCGAAATTTAAGGTAAAACTTAATTTCTCTAAGTTATGGGTTGTTTTGAATTAATTTCACAAACTTAGTGTTAAGAAGGAGATTTAAATGGGTGGAAATTGGTGAGGTTTTAATTATTAAAAGTTGGGATGGAAATTTTGTAATTAAAAGGCCTTTTAGCCAAGGCATCTAAACCCTAATTTTCCTCTTATATCAACCGCACGCAGCCCGAGGTCCTCTAGTGAGCCATCATCTTCAACCTTCACATTTTCTCCCATCCTTCCCCGTCGACAACAACATCTTCAGCCCTATCTCCGGCCAGCTCTCTCTCTCACGTCGTTCGCTTCAGCAAGGTTGCCAACGGTTTATCTCCTCTATTAAGCGGCGGTACAGGCGTTCGATTCAACCCAAGCTCCGAGCAGGTTTGTCTTCCTTTGCCTTGTGGTTTCGCTCTCTCTCTCTCGGTGTTCCTGAAGGGGATAAAAGCCCCTACGCAGCGGAAGCGCATCGATTGGACCTTACGTCGTATATTAATTAACATTAAAATACCGTTACGAAAAGGCAAAATAAACTTTAAACATGCTTTAAAGTTGCTGGAAATTGCTATAAACATGCTTGAAAATTAAATCTAATTTATTTTCATGCTTTTCTAAAGAAATGGGAAAGAACCGTTACAAACCTTCGTTGTAGACTTGACCGTTCTTCACCAACGACGCTTCAACGAACGAAAACGCAGCAGCCTCCTTGTAGTTTCTTCGCTGGAAAATTCTTCTTCAAAGACACAATAGCCACAGAGGTTACACCGGTATGTCTCTAAGTCTAGGAGACAAAAGACTTGTGGGAGTCTTTCTCTAAGAGGGAGGCTAGAGAGAATTCTAGGGTCTTGTCTTGTGAGTCTAAGAGCAAGAGGAGTCCTAAACCAATTAGGTCTAGTGTTCTATTTATAGAAGAGAGACCATGAATAAAATATTCAATTAAATCAATCTTTTCCAAAATTGATTCAATCTTATTCCTTATTTAATCAATCCAAGATCAATCAATTCCATAATTGATTAATCTTTTCCACAAATGTCTAATTACTTCCATAAGTGATTAGATCATTTCCATAAATGATTAATCATTTCCTTAAGTGATTAATTATTTCCATAATTGACTAATTCCCGGTTAATGAATTCTTTAATTAATTAACCACCAATTAAATATCACATATTTAATTTTCGGCCTTGAATTAATTAATTTGCCCAAATAGATTTTAGGCCTTAAAATTAATTAATTCATTATTTGAACTCTTTCAAACTTCCATAAATTTAATGGGACTCAAATTTATATTAATATTTGAATTTCTTCAAATATTAATTTCTCTCATAATAATATATCAATATATATTATATTGTTTCCCTTAGTAAATTGAACATTTTCAATTTACATTTATTACTTTGTTGCCTCAAATTACTTTATGAGCTACCAGTGGGACCTAATGGACCTGCAGATCAGAAGCTCCAACGATGTGAGATTAATTGGTCAAACTCATTAACCAAATTAATCAATTTTCGTTAACTATGTGTACATTCCACTATAGACTCACAGTTGCACTCTTCTCACTGCAGACATATTTTCTCTGTCCACGGATATAGACCAATATCGACTAGTTAGTCCTTCACGAGTGTCCGTAACACCAGCTGGGTCAAATTACCGTTTTACCCCTGGGTTACTTATATTTCCTTAAGTACCAGTTCTCCTCTAATGAACAACCTGTTTGTGGTCCAACCATCAAACAGAAAACACTCTCGTGCCATTGAGAAGGTAGGGCCCTTTGTTCAAGACTCGGAGTCACCAGTTAAGGGAACACTCATCTGCTTCCCTAAAGTCGGGAAGGAGTGAATTCCATCTTGTACGATTATGTTTCCAGCTCCCCATTCGGTCTTGTCCCCAAAATGGTAGGCTTATTGAGTCGGCGTATTGGCCACTCTCACCCATACAAATCAAAGGACAATCCCTCATGAGCAGGAGTCCATAATCAACTCAGGATTAAGACTAAGTTGTCTAGGTCGTCCTAGTGAAATAGAAAACCAACTAGTTAACGGTGTTATAACTAGTGGTTACTATTTCGCAGTCCGGTCTTATGCAAACTCATTACATAGGATACCCCCACTCGCATGTCTCCTACACGAATGCATTGGATCACAGCGTTTATATCAAATACAAAGTGGGTCGTTTCCATAGTGTCACTAGGATAAGGCACCCAGTCTTATCCCTATACTATAGACCCTTTAGGCTGTTTCTTGAACAGTGATCCCCATATGTCGCCACATATAGTTCAAGACTCATATTACAACCTAGGATGTCTAGTTTATTGGATTAGGGTTATTTTAGGCAAAGACAAATATAAAATAACTAATAACATTGAATGGAAAAATATATCAATATTATTTCATTAATATCTGGTCAACGGTTACATTCACTATCTACGAGTTTTAGGGAATAGAACCCAACATTTCCAACACTCCAATTCGTCGTGAGTAGGTTGTTGTGCGACGTGGGTCTCGACAGAAGGGCATTTTTCAGCTAGAACAGAGCGTTGCAGCGACGTTTTGGGGCGTGAACATTTGCGTTTTGGGCGTTTTTAGCGGGTTTTAGAGCGACTTCAGCATTGGGTAAGTTGGATTGAAGGTTGTATTGGTTGATTATCACGTTTAATCAAATACGCACTTAGTGGGTTTTTGAGTTTCAACATCTTTGAGCAATTCCGTCTTTGGGTAAGCACTGTTCAACAAGTCTTTCATGGATTTTGAACCAATTTTGGCTCCTAGTGTGATACCCATGATTAATTGACCCTTGAATGTAGGTACCCATCTAAATTCAAGTATAATTGTGGACTTTCACTAATTCAAAGTGTTGTCCAGCATGCTTAAAGGTTCGTTTGGGTAGGTTTCTTGTTGGTTTAAGCCTCCTGATAGGACCAAATTAGTCCTATTTAATTTTTGTTAATCTAGACTTGTTAGGGTGCACTTTACGCTTTATTTGTCTGTTTTGTAGATAATTTGTGCATTCAGGGCATTAGGGACGAACTACACAAATTGGAGTTAATTCGGGCAATTTAGAGAGTTTTCGAGCTTACTTAAGGCCATGGATCTCGAAGAGGTGAGAAGACCGTGAGGATCATGACGAGCCCGAAGAATGGTTCCAAGGAGTCAAAGGTTCGAGACCTGAATCGAGTAAGAAACGAAGAAAAGATTGAAGTCAAAGCAAGCTGGAAAAAGGCCAGCGTCTCGACGCTGGCCCGTTTCTAGCCTTAGGCCCATACGGCACGACGTCGAGACGCCATGCCCGACATCGAGACGTCGGGATCAAATTTTCTATAAATACCCTCTTTTATTTTCGCCGTGGAGAAGTCGTTTTTAGGGTTTATTTTTGGTTCTCCTCTCGGTTCTCTCTGTTCTTCACGTCCAGAACTAAGAGGTGTAAGTTTTCTTATTGATTTCCTTTGTATTTTCTTGTTATTATAGCATAGGGTCACGAGTTTTAGTCGGCCTAACCGCCGTCTAAACCCGTTGACACCGATTGGATGATTATTGGGTTACAAATGTATTTCTTTGTGAGTTTCATGTTCTGAATTTCTATTTGATTCCATATTGCAATTGTATTTTGGATTCAGTTCGTATTATTTGCATGCGCAGTAGGTTAGATTGACGCCCTAACTCGCAGCTCGTATGTTAATAACTTGCTAAGGAATTGATTTCCAAGTAGCTAGTGGATTATTAATTCAATAGTTAGCGCACAGACTGATTCGTGGGCACGGGTCCCAAGAGCATACTCTGATTTTGTTGCTTGACACGATAGGTCTAGGATCCAAAATAGCGTTAGAAGTAATCTAGGCCTAATTATTTCTAATGTCCTAAACAATCCACTAGACTTAAGGCAATTGGTTGATTATTTTATTTGGCAGTCTAATCAGATTAATTAATTAGTCAATTAGAGTCTAATTCGATGGACGTTGTATGATCGGGTTAGATGGACTAGGTGGGCTTTGGGTCTTTTCTGGGTTCAGATTAGATCGATTGGGCAATTAAGCATTCGACTTAGCTTAAATAGGTAGGAAGACAATGATCAAAGTAAACCATTTAACCCCAATAATCTCTCCAATCGGCATTGCCTAATTTAATTAACTCTTTTCCTTATTCATGTTCCTTGCAATTTAAATTCTTGTCTATTTAAATTCCTTAATTTTAATTCCTTGCACGTCTATCTTCCTATTATTCCAATCCCCCCATTTACCGCTTTCACAACTAAAAATAAATAGGAAATAAGCAACCAACCGCCATTCCTTGTGATCGACTCCGGCCACTACTATTGCAATTAGTTTAGTGATCGTGGAACTATAAATTTAATTTGGCAAACTAGGAGCCTCGACAACTCCCATCCCGTCACCTCCGTTAGCATTTGTCTGGCACTTAAAAACTGCCCATGATGATTTGGTTTTTAGCAGGTTTTGTCTTCGCTATTGTATAAGTTTGCCAAACTAAGGTTCCATTCAGCAAGCTTTAAGTCATTTTTGAGTGAGTTGCAATCTTTTAGAGCTAAGTTGGATTTTAGTGGGTTTATTGAGTTTAATTCTCCTAATTTTGGAACCTTATTTGGTAAAGCTAAACCTTTATTTGAGGTCTTGGGGTTTGGAGCTATTTTACAGGAATATTTAAGCCAAGGTAAGTGACTTTACTACTGGAACACTTAGGCTAGGTTGGGAAATTGTGTGCTATTTGGATAGAATTTTGATGTATGATTGTTATATGATACATGCTCCGATGACACAAGAACTATGAATTTATTTGTTATATGAACCATGAAAGACTACGAAATTTTGTGTCATGCATGATTGATGATTTTATGTGTAGTTTCATGTATTATGATGTTTTGATATGAGACCTCATGCATATATATGTTTCATGAAATTAAAAGAACCATGTTCATGGCAATTACCTTAGAGGAAATTGATGTACATTTAAAGGAACCTGAGGTACTGTAGGCGAGATTCGACCCCACTAATTAGGTGCCAACTGACTATTAGATGGGACGCATTCTCTAGAGGATGCCTATGGTATCTCTTAGTTGGGAGAAGAACAAGAGGAAAGGTAATTGTCAATGTTGAGGCCTTAAAAGAAACTTATAGTTAAAAGGAAAGAGGAATAGGGTCCCACTAGTAAAGCATGAACCATGTTGTATGTGTTTGCATGTCCTGACCCCAGTAGTGGGGTTACTTACTGAGTATTTTAAATACTCATTCTTTCCATGAATGTTTTTCTTTTTGGTAAAGGCAAGGGCGTGTGATGGTGATGGATGATGGATCTGTTAGGTGGCCATGGGAGAGACAAAGACTCATGGATTTCTTACTTTTCTTCCGCATTTAAGAACTAAACTTTCATTCTTTTATTTCATTTATAAACTTGTTGAGAACTTTTTTTCTTTGAGGCCATATAAAACCGTTAGTTTGGATTTTTTTGAGAATATTTTATTGTTTAAAGTTTGGGATCCCAAATAAATGTTTTGATCATGAGGTTTTTACAGAAATTATGAGTTTATCCTTTTAAAATGTTTTATTTAAAAAGACCTCCACAACAAGCATGTGGTAGCGATCTCGAATAGGTCCACATTAGAAGTCAGGTCGTTACAGTTGGTTTCAGAGCCCAGTTAAGGGTTTTGTAGACTGCTTACATCGTAAGCTTAAATGTTCCCATGGCTAAATAACGAGATTCTCATCATAGCTAGGTATGCCCTTGTAATAGACTATGTTTTAAATAATTATACGTTTATGTAATTATTTTCCATGAGATGCCTTGTTACTCTTGCCTTTAAATTTTCGATCAGATAATGAAAAAAGCTTAGTATGAGTGTAGAAACTTGAAAGAATGCCTCCACGTGGTCAAGGACGAGGACGCGGACGTGGTCGTGGTAGGGGTGGTAGAGGCCAGGCACTCCCAGAGAAAGTAGATCCTCCTATGGATCAGCATGCTAATTGTAGGGATGAAAACCCTAGCGCAATGAAAGGGTATCGAAGGATCTCACACCGTATATTAATCAATATTAAGATACCGATACGAAAGACAAAAATACAACTTTTGTCATACATAAAGCTACTGTAAATCTGTATAAAACATGTTGGAAAAATAGAAAATAAAAACCTATTGGAAAAATACACTTTTGGTCCCTGAGGTTTGAGTTAGGTTTCATTTTGGTCCCTAAGTTTTCAAACTCGGCATTTTAGTCCATGAGGTTTGGATTTCGTTACACTATGGGTCCCTCAGTCATATTTTCCGTCAAATGTTAACAGAATGCTGACGTGGCAATAGTTTTTAAATTAAAAATCTATTTTTTAATTTTTTAAAATAAAATAATATATTAAATCATTTTTTTATTATTTCTTAATTTCTTATTTCTTCTTCCATCTTCTTCTTCTCCCCCTTGAAACCCTAATCTCAATTCATTTGTAGTAGCCACCGCCACCCGACACCGCCTTCTTCGTCGGACCATCGTCGGCATCACCGCACCGTTTTCCATTTTTTTCTTTTTTTTTCCTCTTTTCTTCTTCTTCCTTCTCCTCCTTTTTTTTTTTCTTCTTCTTCCCTCTACCTCTCTCCCCTTTCTTCTTCCACTGTTTTTTCAAAAAAAAAAAAAAGCTGGTTCAAATCTGGCGGCGAAGGACTACCGAAGAAAACCCAGATCTGTCGAAGAAATCGAACGGGTGATGAAGGACTGCAAGCGGGCGATGAAACGAAGATGACGGTTGTTCAAATCTGATGCATAATTAAGGAGAAAACGCAGATCTATCGAAGAAATCGAATGAGGGCGAAGGACTGCCAACGGGCTGCAAACGAGCAGCGACTGCGGGCTGCAAACGAACGACTACGAACAGGTTTTGGGCATCAAACGAGTGGCGAACGGACTGCAGTCGAGCGGCGAATGGACTGCAAGTGAGCGATTGCAAATGAACGGCGACTGTGGGCTGCAAACGAGTGGCGAACAGACTGCAAGTGGGCAAACAAGCGATTGTCGTGGGTGAGGATCTCGTGGGATTTCGACCGGAGAAGAAGAAAATCGGAAATGAGCAGTCGACGGTGGAGAAGAAGAGGGTCTCGTGGAGAAGGAGAAAATAGAAGAAAAAAAAAGTCACTGGTGGCGGGCGTTCGTTGCTGGCGAGCGGTGGCTGCTGGCCACCGGCCGGTCGCCAGGAGTTGTGCTGAAGAAGAAAGGAACAATATGAAGAAGAAGGAGAGGAGAGATAAGAAAGAATAAATAAAAAAATTAAAATAATAATATTTTTATTATTTTTAATATATTTATATTTTAAAATTTCAAAAATTATCTTTTTAATAAAAAATAGTGCCACATCAGCAAACTGTTAGTTTTTAAAGGAAAAATGGATGGTGGGTCCAAAATGAAACAAAATCTAAACCTCAGGGACTAAATTGTTGAGTTTGAAAACTTAGGGACCAAACTGAAATCTAACTCAAACCTCAGGGACTAAAAGTGTATTTTTCCCAAACCTATTTTATTCACATGCTTTTCCAAAGAGAATAGAGAGAACCGTTACAAACCTTCGTTGTAGACTTGAACGATTCTCACGAACACCGCTCTTATGTTTAAAACGCAGCAGCCACAAAGTTTCTTCGCTGGAAATTTTTTTCTCCAAAACACACTACCACTAAGGTTACACCGGTATAACTCTAGGTCTAGGAGGCAATGGACTGGTGGGAGTCTTTCTCTAAGAGGGAGGTTTGAGAGAACACAAGAATGAGCCTTCAATCTTGTCTTGTGTAATATGTGTGTACTAGACCCTAGGTCTAGTGTTCTATTTATAGGAGAAAAGTCATGGATATAATATTCACAAATAATCAATCATTTCCATAATTGATTAATCTTTTCCATAATTTATTAATCATTTCCATCATTGATTAATTACCCAATTAATTAATTCTATAATTAATTAATTTTCCAATTAAATAAAATATATATTTAATTTCGGGCCTTCAATTAATTAATTAATTAAATACCCAATTAAATATCATATATTTAATTTATGGCCTTCAATTAATTAATTCTATAATATGAATCAAATTCATATTAAAATTTGTGTTGGGTTTTATGTCTTAAAACTCAAAGTTTGTAATCCTTTTGCAATAAAGATGTTATTTAGTGAATTGTTTGTTTATAATTTAAATCCAATAGATAAACATCCTTGGTTCTAATATGAAATACTCGAACTATATTATGAATATGGATAGGGATCAAGTTCTAGTATATAACCTAAATGGTCTATAGTATAGGGATAAGGCTGGGTACCTTATCCTAGTGACATTATGGATACGACCTACTTTGCAAATAAGGCAAACGACGTGATCCTGGATCGTTCATGTAGAGACATGCGAGTAAGGGCATCTTGTGTAAAAGAAGTTTACATAAGATCAGACCAAGAAATGAGTCACTCTTATGTTATAACGTCCGTATATTGTTAAGACTGATTATTTCATGCGATGACCTAGGTAACTCGATCTTAATCCTGATCTTACTATGAAGTCCTGTTTGTTTGGGATTATCCTTTGATCTGCATGGGTGAGAGTGGTCAAACAGTGCCGCTCAATAAGCCTACCATTTTTGGGATAACACTGAATGAATAGATGGGGACATTGTATTGCAAGATGGAATTCACTCCTACCCGAATCAGGGATAGTAGAAAGGTTGTTCCCTTAAGTGCTGGCTCTGAGGCTTGAACAAGGGGCCCCACTCTCTCATTGGCCCGAGGGACTCTGTTTAGTGGTAGGACCATAAACAGATTGTTCATTAGAGGACCAGTGGACTTAAGGAATCAAGAAGTGATATAAAGGTAAAACGGACGTTTGACCTAGCTATAGTTACGAGCGACCTGTGAAGGATTGACTTACTAATCATGGTTATATCGAGTGGATGAAAATATATCTACAGTGACCGGAGTTCAACTACTAGGCTATAGTGCAGTGACCCGGTAGTTAACGGATGTTAGTTAACTAGGATAAAAGAGTTTAACCGGTTAAACCTTGAACTGTTGGAGCCCATGATTTTTAGGTTCATTAGGTCTCCTTGTTAGCTTAAGGAATAAAATTTGGAACAATATGATGGAAAGAATTTGAATAAGCTAAAATTCGGTTTAGGGAAAACATCAGTCATATTGGATATTACCGACACGTCAGGTTTTTGGTTAAACCTAACTTTGAGAGTTTAATATATTTAAATATGATTTAAATATCGAGTACATGAATGATTCATGGTTGGAAAATTGCATTTCGGAAATGATCGAGATTGGTAGCAAAATATTAATTTAATATCAGATATTAAATTAATTATATAAATGATTATTTAATAATAATTATTTTAAATTAATTATGAATTAATTTAAAATTGAAAATTCAAAATTTAGAATTGAAAATTTCAAATTATTAATTAAAGAAATTAAAATAACTAAAATTCAATTTCAATTGGATTAATTAAATCCAAAAGAAATTGAATTTTAGGAGGTGGAGTGCATGGTGACTGAACCCATGCAGTCCTCCTCATTAAGCCAACAAATCTCACTTAATTGTGGGATGAATTGGTGTCAAATGTTGGTGCTTCAACTCAGCTAATCTTCCTCTTTAAATAGAGGATGGATTGCTGAAGAATCAAGAGAGAAAAACCATCTGTTATGCTGCCAAATTTCCATCTGAATCTCATTAACTCAAAACTCTCTCAAGCTTGTGTTTCAAGCTCTTTCCCTCTCAAATTCCATCACTAGACGATCCCACAATCCATTCCAAAGGCTTGAGAATAGTAAGGAAGATCAAGTGGTGGTTCGTGACAAGTTGGTGAGGAAAAACAACCAACCAATTCGTTCAATTTCAAGCTACAAGAGGTTGGTACCCTCTGTCTCTGTTTTTCCCCTTTTGGACAACATGCTTTGTATGATCAAATTGATGTAATTATGTGTCTAAGATCCAAAATTGCTTCCACATGTTAGATATTAACACCTTCAATTTGTACTCATTCAAATTCTCTTATATCCTATAAATTTAATACGAATCAAATTCATATTAATATTTGAACTTCTTCAAATATGATTTCTCTCATAATTTATCATAATGCATCACTATACATTATATTGTTTCCCTTAGTTGCTGTTATTTCCATTTTTTGTGTAACTTTGTTATACGGTCGAACCTTTTCTTATTAATGCAATGAGTTATTTTGTTATTATTATTGTCTTTTCCCTTATCATAATGAACTAAGTTCCTTTGGGATTCAAACCTATGAATGCTCTAGAGGAATGTGTACTGCTGGCTAAATAAACGCAGCCTTGCTGCCTACGCATTGTTTGCTTTTATTGAATAGTATGCTCATTATTGGTTTAGCCTGATCACCTGAATTAATATACAATGTTGAGTTTAGACTCGAGAGAGTTAAACAATATACGGTTGTCATAAAAGCAATATAGCAAGAAGATGCTAGAGATAATAATTCGCCGTTGTGTCTAGAGATAGGGTAACGACTATAGAACCATTGAATTGTGTACTTGATTATCTAAGTTATCATTAGCCATAGAGATATAGGTTTAATGGCTTAGGCTCTAAACGGTACTTCAATGAAGTCCAATTAAAAGTTGAATTCGGTTCATAGTGCTAAGATCCATGCAAGCTGACGTGCGTTGTGTCGCTAATGTGCAACAACCTACTCAAGTGCAAGTATACACTATCAAGTAATAAAGTGGAAAGTATTCTGGATATCGTACCCATGGGAGATGGTGACTAGCTAAGTCAACACAAGGTTCAAACCGGAACCTCCTCTAAATTTGCGAGCACGAGTGATAAAAATCTATGAGATAAACAGGAAGATTCAAATAGCTTCAACCTTGAGCTTTAGATTACCCTCACCTATGCGTCCGCAATTCACTCAGGCATTGCAGACGGCTGAGAAACACTATCTATGTTGCCCACATAGACATGGTGCAGATAGCATCTCTCAGTTGCTCCCACAATTGTCCTGACAACTAGATTGTGAGTTAAGTCCAACTTATATTCAGCTGCGCTGTAGGTGCCTTTAGAAGACTAAGCCAACTAGACATCTATTTCTAGGGCTAGTTGAAACTAAAATAAATAACGCTCACGACTCTTAAAACCCTAGTGGTTCCAGTCTTATTTCTAGGATGCAAGAAAACAAAGTTCTATTTCTAGGATTTTTTCCACTATTGTTTTGTGAACCCACGTCTTTAACTCTAACCTTTCGGCCATCAGCTAAATACAAACTATGCTAACCTAAGTGATAAGTTTAAGCTAACATTTAAACTTTAATTTCAACAAAAAACAAACAATGCTAAGAGGGAGCAAAGTTGCTTTTGCATAGGCGGGGCTTTCTTCTATTCAAGGAATCCACATATTTGAATCCCCAAATTGAAGCTTAGCTCATGATTGAAAGTAAATTGCACAACATAAAAGAAAGCAAACTCGCCATGGAGAAAAGATAACTGAGATTAATATTAAAGAATGAGTCTAATACAAAACTTAACTTACAACTGAAAGTAAATGAAAACAATAACAACTTGCTGGAAATTAAACAATGCAAAGTAGAAAGTAAAGACAAGACTCTTCTAAGGATCTCTCTCTCTATCTAGCTTGCTCTTGCCCTTTCACAAGGAGAGACAAGCCTTTCTCTTTTTCTTCTTTCGAATAAAAGAGCTGACAGAGACTGAAAAACCCGAAACTCTTAGTGGTTACAAGGTTAGAAGAGAGAACACTTAAAAATAAATCCTAAGGACGAAAACTCCAAGCTTCTCTTGCTTTTTGCACCTTGGTCCCCTTTTATAGACCTTGAAAGGTAAGGTTGGTTGTCGAGATCAGTGTGAGAAGGCATTGGAAGGTAAGAATCCACGATCCTCGGAGATTTGATACCGAATTAGGGATTTTTAGATGATTCCATGAAGATCCTGCCAATCTCGATATTCTGTCGGAAAGCCCCGTTGCGGCCGCATCTCGGGTGCATTTTCCACTGTGTTCTGCTTCGAAAATTTTTTCTTCAGCATGGGGCTACTTTCCTTATATGGCTTGCGGGTGCATCTTAATCGCATTCCTCACATCCTCAGGTCCAGATGCAGGCACAATTCTTTAGCTTCACCTCAGTTGCTCCGCTACCTTTTATCTCCTCTTGCGGGTGCATCCTCCTCGTAAAGACTTATGCACAAAAACATTAACTTTTGATAAATTCTTTACAAAAATAATCTTCTTATGCACAATTAAGCTTAAATTCTATAATTCTAAGATTTTCTTCATGATTCTACAACTTTTGCTAAAATGACTTCAAATGATAAGATTTTAGACACAAAGTCTTTGCTTTCCAAACAATAACCTAGGTTTTTAAGGCTAAATAACGCACATAAATGAGCGTTATCACATGCCTTGCGGGCACATAGATAAGCAGTACCATAACTTTGGAGCAGGATTAGTGTTTGGGTTCATCTTTTTCTCTGCTGCCAAAACTTTGCCTTTAAATTATTTATCTTATACACTCATTATTTGTGGTTACATAAAGTTCAACTTGCATTACTTCTAGACGTTGGCCCAAAGCATTAAAGACGCATAATTTTGAGGTGAATTAAATCAGGGACGCATTCTATCTCTTTACTTTATGTTTGTTAGGAAGTTTATTTCTTGCAATTATTTATTTTTCAAAAGTAGAAGATACCCTTAGGTTAGAAGTCTCAATGTTGATGATTTGGGTCAATGCGCTAGCTTTAAGTCATGAGTAGAGAGCATGTGTTTCTGTTACATTTTGCATGTTTGATATGGTTTCTCAATGCGCTTACTTTTAGTTCAACATGTCTCTTTAATGCTTAAATCTTTTCATGAGTTGATTTGCATGCTCTTAATATTTGTTTAATGCGTTAATTTTTTTGGTTTTTCCTGCTGCAATAGTGCTATCGCATCAAATTGTTATTGCTCTGCCTTGCCTGCGTTTCCCCTGCGTTGCTTTACATAAACCTATGATGGTAATATGGGCTAGATTGACGACCAATTTTTCTTTGCTTAAGTTCTTCCGTGCCTTAGCTATTGATAAATGTCAATTTCTCCTTATTTAGATTTGTCTCAAAGTATTTTATGTTGCATTACTTCCTCTCTACTAGCCAATGGGCTAAACCTGCTTATGTAATGTGACTAACGCATTCTTAGAAACCCTTCCCTTATCACATCATGCAAAACAAGTTTGGAGGTCCAATAAGGACATTGTCCATTTTAAGTTTGGGGGGGGGGATGCATAGTGCATTTTCTAAATGTTTTTGTATTCCATAGTTGTTTAGCAAAAAAAGTAAAAAAAAAAAAGAATGCTCCACTTTCTTGAAGGCGTTAGTAACCAGAGGCATTCATGACACCCATCGTTTGCCTTTGCATGAAAGCATTGAAAAGAAAGGAGCATGCCTCGACAACTTGAAAGATGAGGCGCTTGTAGTTGGATGCTTTCTTCACCAATATTGGCAAGCTAGAACGAAGGTGCTACATCTAAAAGGATTCTCATATGAAAAAAAAAGAAAAAAAAATTGCTGGCAACGTGAGCACAATCAGTAAACATTCTTGTAAAGCGTTAGTGCATCCAAATTTTGATTTAGAAGTAAGCTAGTAAAGAGGAAGAAGTGTAGGAAGGAGAAATGAGAGAAACCCATTTAAGTGAGAAAAAGGCATTTTGAGGTAGTAAAAGCAAAGTTGACAGTAAGTTTAGAAAGTTGGATGTTGGTATTTTGCGCTGCTGAGGTAAATTTTTGTAGAGTGCGCTAAGGAATTGTAGTGAGGCATGAGGCATTGTGGCTAACTGAGAAGCAAAAAGTGATGTTGCAGTATTGCTTGAGGACAAACAATAGTTTAAGTTTGGGGGGTTGATAACTTGAAAATATCAAGTTATTAGGTGCCTAATTTAAGCTTATTGTGAGCCCCAAGAGAGTAAAAAAACCCAAGTTTTAACTAATTTAGATGCTAAGATGCAGTAATATTGATCTATTATATTAATGTGCTCATATTGATTATTGTCTTTGAAATTCATACAAAACTACACTAATTCTAACTTATTGTTGCATAAGGAAAAGCTTGGAAGCATGACGAGCTAAAGCATGATGAGCTAGAGCATGATGAGCTAGAGCTTATGAGCTAGAGCATTGGTATTGAGTGGGGAGCAAGTTTGTGTTGAGTAGGGAGCAAGTTTCCATCTAAGTTTGATCCTTTGGCTCCAAGTTTGATCCTTTTGCTCCAAGTATTATCCGTTGACTTCAAGTATTCCCCTTTGGCTCCAAGTAAGAGGAAATTATAAATAGAGGGGAGGTGAAAGGATAAAAATCATCCAAGGATCCAAGGATCCAAGACATTCTTACATTTATATGTTTTATTGTATGCTTTATTTAGTAGCAAGAACTAATTTCTTTTTATCAAGGCTTAGCCTAGGCGCCCATGAGGCATTAAGATTATTTTTGTATGCAATGCAATGAATCAATGATATTGATGCTTTCTACTTAGATGTGATAATTCTTTCATGACTAATATCCGTCTGATCAACCGATAGAGGTAGCAGCATGATAAATCCCGAAAGGGTAACACATGTGGAAATATCTAAGTAGAGCAAGATACTGCATTACATGTAGTCTGGTTGTGTTAGGAATAGCTTAGCCACTTAGGATATTTCATGGATGTGTTTGGGTTGCTTTAGGGATAATTCAACCGCTTGCAAGCGAATAGAGAACTAATGTAACACATGAATTAAGCAATAGGAATATTCTTAGTTCATTGCATGTGTAATACCGGGAGGGAATCACATGTTTATTTCTCGCTTAGGCATCAATATTCTGTTGATTCATTGTTATGCGCTACATTAATATCTTATTTGTCGCATGTGGTTGCTGTGGTGAAAGTCTTGATAGCTCATTGCCCATTGTTTTTCCTCTAACACATTAGTTTATGTTTTACATCATCGCATGTTCATACCGCATCTCAACTTCTTTAAAAACTCTAAGCACCACCACATTAGGATAGGATTTAAAGAAAAACATTTTCACTACTCGCCCCTTCCTTGTGTTCTGACCCTGGAATACTCCAGGTATACTTGGTAGTGCATAATTTATATTTGGATTAATGCACAACAACGACATATTCTTTAGTTAATTCAATATAATTAGAAGTGAATACAAATCCAACCAGCCGCCAATAGATATCATTTAAGTGCAACAATTTTTTTTTTTTTTTTTGTGAATACACGCATCCTAGGGTTGCATCGCATATTTGCCTCCTTTTTTTTTTAATTGTTGCTACAACTTTTTTTTTTTTTTGCTAATTACCTTCCTTTCATGATAGGATTCGGAACTAACAAATTTGTTTGACGATCGCTTAGGGTACAACGTCCATCTTTGTCAACCATTCGAAAGGTATATACATATTCAAACATTTTTCTTTTTTCTTTTTTTAAATATGCATATATTCCATTGGTGTCTTATTGAATATCGCACATATGAACTGCTTTGATTGTGCCATAGATTTTCTCTTGTCTCCTACATTTTTTTTTGCACATATATTATTGCAATTTGTTTCTTTTCTTGTTTGAATGTCGAAGCATCTTGCAGCGGTCGTCTCCAAATTCTCTTGTAGTGACTTCACTTCTACTAGACCAATCCCCTATTTTATTGGGATCTAAGTAGCCTGTAGGGGTAGTAACCAGACTTGCCTTCAGTGATGCATTCGTGTTAGACCAGTCCCTATTTTATTGGGTGATCTGAGTAGCCTGTAGGGGCAGTCACTAGATTTGCCTACAGTGATGCACTCCTGCTAGACCAGTCTCCATTTTATTTGGTATCTGAGTAGCATGCAGGGGTAGTCACCAGACTTGCCTTCAGTGGTTCACTCTTGCTAGACTAGTCCCCATTTTATTGGGAGATCTGAGTAGCCTGGGGGTAGTCACCAGACATGCCTTTAGTGATGCACTCCTGCTAGATCGGTCCCCATTTTATTGGGTGATCTGAGTAGCCTGCAAGGGTGGTCACCAGACTCGCCTACAACGATCGTCATCAACTTCATTTGCAGTGACTTCACCTCCTATCTAGACTAGTCACTTTGATGACTGTAGTATCTTGCAGGGTGGTCACCAGACTCACCTACAACAGTCTTCATCAACTTCATTTGCAGTGACTTCAACTCCTATCTAGACTAGTCACTTTGATGACTGTAGTATCCTGTAGGACTGGTCACCAGACTCGTGTACAACAGTCTTCATCAACTTCATTTGCAGTGACTCCACCTTCTGTCTAGACTAGTCACTTTGATGACTGTAGTATCCTGCAGGGGTGTCATAATTTTTTTAACAACACCCTAATTGTCATTCTTTCTTTTTTTTTTTTTTTTTTTTTTTTGTGGTTTGATATCAAGAATTTTTTTTAGCTTGCAGCTAAGATGCATCTTCCAGTCTAGACACTTTCAAGATAAAGTCAACGTTAAAGTCTTTAATCTTTGTAGATGTTCTAAAGCGAAGATTTCAATCAACTTTTGAATATGAAGTGAAGTTGTCAACCGTCAACTTTTGAAGAAGAAGAGACTGCCAACCGTCAACTTTTGAAGATTAAGTGAAAGTCGCCAACCACCAACTTTTAAAGATGAAGTGAAGTTGTCAACCGTCAACTTTGAAGAAGGAGCGAGGTACCCAACCGTCAACTTTTGAAGATGAAGCGAAAGTCACCAACCGCCAACTTTTGAAGATGAATTGAAGTTGTCAACCGTCAACTTTTGAAGAAGAAGCGAGACCACCAACCGTCAACTTTTGAAGATGAAGCGAAAGTTGCCTACCACCAACTTTTGAAGATGAAGCGAAAGCGATGCCTTCAACTGACAACCTTTAAAGATGAAGCGAAGTCGCCAACCGCTAACTTTCGGAAAAGAAGCGATGGTGTGAACTGTCAATTTTTATAAGACGAAACGAAAGTCGCCAACTGTCAACATTTGGAGATGAAACAAAACCGCCAACCGCCAACTTTTGAAGACGAAGTGAAACAACCATCTGTCAACTTTTGAAGATGAAGCAAAAGTCGTCAACCTCCAACTGTTGAAGATGAAGCAAAAGCAAAGCATTCAACTGTCAAACTTTGAAGATGAAATAAAGTTGTTGACTGTCAGTCTGTGAAGATGGAGCAAGGCTGTCAATCGCCAACTTTTGAAAATGAAGCGAAGTCGCTAACTGTCAACTTTTGAAGATAAAGAGACAACGAATCCTTCACCGCTATCCTTTGGAGATGAAGCAAAGTTGTCGATAGTCAACCTTTGAAAATGAAGTGACGTCGACCGCCAAATTTTGAAGATGAAGTGATAGTGAAGTCTTCAACCGATAACATTTGTAGTGAAGCAAAATTTTCAACTGCCAACCTTTGAAGATTTGAAGATGAAGTGAAAATGAAGCCTTCAACTGCCACCCTTTGAAGGTGAAGTGAGGTATCAAACTTGGGGCAAGTGATAAGCCAAACTTGAATGGAGCAATCGTTGAACGTGGAGAGGGTGAGACGTCGAACTTTGAGCGAGCAAAACATCAACTTGAATGGGCTAAACGTCGAACTTAGAGTGAGTGAATCGTTGAACTTGATGCAAAAAAAAAAAAAACGAAGCCTTCTTTTATGCATTCAATTCGTAACATTCCATTCATAGCAATGCAGGTCTTCAATTTGTTGTGTTGCCCTTAGTAGGGATGAATTTCTTCAATTTGTTTTGTCATGCTTCAATATTTGTGGCACTTTTTTTTTTTTTTTTTTGCAAGTTGGGTGCAATCCGCAAGCGCACGGGCCACAAGTAATATAAAACGGTAGGTATTACCGAGTATCGAATCCTCAGGGAATTTGAATTAAGTCCATTAATTACCAAGAACTATCCTGCTTAATTTTATATAGAACCTCAACTCTAATGATTAAGTGTAAAATTTAAAGAAAACTAACAAGTAGAAAAGGAACATGCAAATAAATGAAAAATTCCTTTCAAGGGGACTCAACCTAGGGTGTTCATTAACCTTTTTTTTTTTTTTTTTTTTTTTTTTTTTTTTTTTTTTTTTTTGATTTATATCTTAACTAAATGGATGCATGTAATTACTAGTCTCCAATTTCATAAATTTAGAAGTAATTTAAGTGGATTTCTTCCTCAAGTTCCTCCACATCTCATACTAACATAACTAATTTATGTGTCCATTTCCATAGTTAATTATACTATGGCATTACGCAACTTCATCATAAATTTCTAACAATTCTCTTTCACTTTCGTGTTCCAAGCAATCGTTAGCCATGCAATTGGGATCTAATCTAACTTCTCTCTATCGAGTATAAATTTAGACCAACAAATCAATCAATCCGTGATGAAGGGATTAAAAGCATTAAGCATAAATTGCATAGATGAAATATGAAGAAATTCATTACAACATCCCATTAATTAAGCTACATAATCCAAATAGCTAAATTAACAACCTTAGGTCTCAAGATCTACTCACAAATGGGAATAATTTTAGCCCAACAATCTTGATCCATGGTCCCAACTCAATTATAATATGAAATTACAGAGTTATCAAGAAGAAATAACCGTTGTGTTGTTCCAAAGCTCCCGTCACGATCAACTCGAGTCTTGAGCCTTGGAATCCCGATCAATTCCACCTTTCTTCCCTCATTTCCACTCACTTTTTCCTCTCTATTGAGTTAAGGGAGAACCCCCAAATTGGAATGTCTTTCACCAATGAGAAGTGACCTTTTTATAGGAGACGAATTTGACTGCCTAGTTACCCACGCCGAACAGCGTCGCGACGTTGTTACGTCATTTTCTTGCCACATAATCCAACCAGCGTCGAGACGCTCTAAGGACGGTGTCTCGACGCTGGACCTTCTAGAATCGAACTTTGGACGCGCTATTGGCTTTCCTTTCTTAATTCTTTTGGGCTTTTGGGCCTCCTCTTCAATTGAAATCTCCTCTTTTCTTCATTTATAGTCCAATTCCTCCAAATTGATCTAAAATTTAGTAAAATTCCCGGTTTTGCTTCACGAGCTTGGTTTTCTACAACATTATCATAAAAAGAAATTAAAGCTCACAATTAAGGCACAAAACTAGCCAAAACAACTAGGAAATAGATAGCATAATTGCATGCTATCAAATATCCCCAAACTTAGAGTTTTGCTAGTCCCGAACAAAGTAATGCATATGACTCATAAATTGCATGTCAATGACTCTACCCTCAATGCTTCTAGTCATGAATACAAACCTTTGAAACAAATAAGCAAGCATGATCAACCATCAACTAATTTAGAATTCAATCCTATCCTCCCTTGCAAAAACGAATCATTATTTGCCTTATCAAAATTTCTACTAGCCCAGAATAATTTATACACTCCTCCATTCATCTTCCCTCTACACTGGCCCTAAAGCTCGCTTTTTAGCCATCTCACTTATCTAGCAAGCACTACTACACCGAGGTGCCCATAAATCATGGGGCGTCCCCCAAACTTGAATTTTTCTGAAGGCACTAGTTTTCACACAACTGCTGCAGGGACCTATATCCCGAATTTTATCCTTGGAGGGCCTAATTGATCACAACAGAGCTCCTTAGACTTTTTTTAAGCATATTGCAAGATGAAATAACAATTTTCTTAGCAAATAACTTTTTTTTTGGGCAAATCAAAGCATTTCTTTTCCCAAAGCTCAACATTACTTACTATTATGCAAGAGAGTTATCTAGACAATCTTTACTCCTATCGGAGTGACATCAAACTTTAAAAGCACATAAATTTCATCTAGGCTTTCAAAATCATAATAAAACAACTGAATATTCATAACTGCAAGGGATTCAAAGAAATTTTTTAAAATTTTCTTGAATTTAGACATGCTTTCAAATTTGCAACAATAAGAGTGAATCATGGCTAAAAGCAATCCAACAGACGTCATCATTATCAACATGCAGTTAAATCATCACAAACATTACCAATGCAAAACCAAAGCAGACCAGACCTCCCCTGCAAACTTAAAATATAGATTGTCCCTAATGTATGAACATTTAATCAGAAAAAAGAGAGATCGACACTACCCTGAAAATCTGAGGGAATCTGAATCATCTTTGAATCTTCGACCAGAGAGAGATTGAGAAGCTAGACATGAATTCACGAGCTTCCTGCACAAAGATCGATTTCACGGGAGCATAAGGAACAACACACAATAACTAAATAAAAGCTTCAAAAACTTTAAAAGCTTGGGTTGCCTCCCAAGAAGCGCTTGTTTAATGTCCTGAGCTAGACGGGACTTGGTCATCCAGGATCCGTCAAAATTATTTTTTCAACTTTCCGCTCTTCGAATCAACAATAGTGCTTCACACGTTGCACATTGACTTTAAAGGTTAAACCGCTGCTATCCATCAGCTCAATTGAATCATAAGGAGACACTTCCTTGACTATGAATAGGCTTGACCACCTTGACTTCAATTTTCATGGGAACAAAAGCAAACGAGAATTGAAAAGAAGAATCTGCTATCCAGGCACAAAAGAACGTTTCTGAATTAATCGATTGTGCCATCTGGCCGATCTTTCTTTATAAATCTTAGCATTCTCATAAGCCTAGCTCCTAAATTCTTCTAACTCATTGAGTTGCAGTAGTCGATGTTCTCCAGCCTTCTACGCGTCAAGGTTCAATTTCTTGATAGCCCATTATGCTTTGTGCTCGAGCTCCATAGGCAGACGACAAACCTTATAGTACACCAATCGATACGGGGAAGTACCGATCGGAGTTTTGAAAGTCGTCCGATAGGCCTATAAAGCATCGTCCAACTTGTATGCCCAATCTTTTCTATTGATGCGAACTGTCTTCTCCAAGATTTGCTTTATCTCCCTGTTAGACATCTCAGCTTGTCCGTTAGCTTGGGGATGATAAGGTAAAGAAGTTTTATGCTTGACACCATATTTTCTAAGCATTGCTTTAAACAATTTATTGCAGAAGTGAAACCCTTCATCATTTAGAAACATAATCAATTGCAACAAGAATATACGAATATCCATTGGAAGAGGGAAAATGGCCCATAAAATCTATGCCCCACACATCAAAAAGCTCAACTTCAAGAATAGGGGTTAGGGGCATTTTATGGCGTCTAGAAATGTTACCTGTCCTCTGGCATCTATCACATGTTTTCACAAAGGTATAACAATCTTTAAACAAGGTAGGCCAATAAAAACCAGATTGAAGTACTTTTGTTGCAGTACGAGTTGGACCAAAGTGACCACCATACGAAGAGGCATTGCAATCATGTAAAATCTTACCTGCCTCCTCTGTTGGTATGCACCTTCGAATAATTTGATTGGAACATACCTTAAAGAGAAAAGGGTCGTTCCACAGGTAGGACTTCACATCATGCAAAAACTTCTTTCTTTTCTGGGCATTTAAGTCAGGTGGCATTTCTCCTCCTGCAAGAAAGTTCATAAAGTCAACACACCAAGGAAAGGAAGTTTTTACTGCATATAACCTTTCATCTGGAAAAGCTTCTTCAATAGGAAAGGTCGTGATATTTTTTTCATGCTCTATCCTAGACAAGTGGTCTGCGATCACATTTTCACAACATTTTCTATCATTGATCTCATAATCAAATTCTTGCAACAAAAGAATCTATCTTATCAGTCGAGGCTTTGAATCCTTCTTACTACTCATGTATTGAATAGCAGCGTGGTCAGTATGCACTATTACCTTTGTGCCAAGCAAATAGGGCCTAAATTTATCAAATGCAAACACAACAACAAGCATCTCTTTTTCAGTAGTGGTGTAATTCTGCTGAGCACTATCTAGAGTTCTACTTGCGTAATATATAGCCCTAAAGAATTTATCACGACGTTGCCCTAAAACAGCTCCTAAAGCATAGTCATTAGCATCACACATGATCTCAAATGGTTGACTCCAATCGGGCACAACAATGATAGGCGCAAAAATCAATTTTTCTTTAAGCAGATTAAATGCTAGCAAACAATCTTTAGAAAACACAATGGAGCATCTTTTTCAAGCAGATTGCACAGGGGTTTATCAATTTTTGAAAAATCTTTTATAAACCGCCTATAAAACCCTGTGTGTCCTAAAAAACTACGAACACCCTTCACATTGATGGCCGGAGGTAGTTGCTCAATAGCCGAGATTTTTGCCCAATCTACCTCCAAACCTTTTTTAGAAACTTTGTGGCCCAAAATTATACCTTCTTTTACCATAAAATGGCATTTCTCCCAATTCAGAACAAGGTTAGTTTCCTAGCATCATTGTAAAACGCGAGAGAGATTATGTAAACAATTATCAAAAGATGAACCAAACACATAACAATCTTCCATAAAAACCTCCATAATCTCCTATACAAAGTTTGAAAATATGGCCATCATGCAACGATGAAAGGTAGCCGGAGCATTACACAGTCCAAATGGCATACGCCAAAACGCATAGGTACCATAAGGACACATGAATGTTGTTTTGTCCTGGTCCTCAGGCGCAAATGCGATTTGATTATAGCCCGAGTAGCCATCAAGAAAATCATAGTGAGGATATCCAGCTAGCCTATCTAGCATTTGGTCAATGAAAGGGAGAGGAAAATGATCTTTCCTGGTGGCTTTATTTAACTTTCTATAATCAATGCACACACGCCAACCAGTGACCGTTCTTGTCGAAATTGATTAATCTTTTTCGTTTTTAATAACAGTCATCCCCCCTTTCTTAGGCACTACTTGAACAGGACTCACCCAAGGGCTGTCAGATATAGCATAAATTATTCATGCATTTAACAATTTTAACACCTCAGCTTTTACCGCTTCATTCATTGTTGGATTTAATCTTCTTTGGTGTTCTACAGTGGGATTAGAGGTATCTTCCATTAAGATTTTATGCATTACAATTGAAGGGCTAATACCTTTAATATCACTAATAGACCATCCTAGGGCGGATTCATGTTTTCTCAAAACATCCAACAATTTTTCCTCTTCTACTTTATTTAAATAAGTAGAAATAATAACAGGAAAAGTAGAGGATTCTCCTAAGAAAGCATAACGTAGGTGAGCAGGTAATTGTTTCAATTCAGGGGAAGGGGTGTCAACTTGAGCACAAACATCTAGTGTTAATTGTTCTTCCTTCCCGAATTCTAAAGGTATATCAAACTCATCAGAAATCAAAGCACTCTCCTGATTAATATCTATTAATTCATCTCCAAACACATCAGGCATGCTTATTTCATAACGATCAACAGGAAACTCTAACTCTACACATGCATCAACAATAGTATCAACTAAATTAATTGTAAAGCATGAACTCACCTCCTCTGGGTGTTTTAATGCTTTAAAAATGTTGAACACTACCTCATCGTCTTCCACTCTGAGAGTCAGGGTTCCTTTTTGTACCTCTATCAAAGCGCGAGCGGTTGCTAGAAATGGTCACCTAAGAATGATTGGAACTTCGGGGTCCTCCTCCATGTCTAGAACTACAAAGTCCTCATTAACCAAAACATCCTCTAATATACCTTTTGGGTATGTCATCGAACGATCTGCTAATTGCAGAACAATGGTGGTTGACTTTAATTCTCCCAACCCTAGTTTCCTGTAGACACTAAAAGGAATTAAGTTAATACTCGTCCCTAAGTCACACAAAGCTTTCTTAATAAACAAACTACCGATAGTACAAGGAAGAGTAAAACTCCCTAGATCTTTTAATTTCAATGGTAGATGTTTCTGAATTATGGCACTACACTCGACAGTCATATTCACGTTTCATGATAATTTTCGAACTTCCTCTTCTTTGACAAAATCTCCTTCATGAATTTGGCATAGTGTGGCATCTGTTCCAAAGCATCATCAAAAGGAATGTTACTGTGGACTGTTTAAAAATATCAAGAAATTTAGAAAACTCAGCATCCAACTTTTTCTTTTGAAATCTTTGAGGATACGGAATCTGATTAAGAACTAAAGGAATAGAATCAGAAGACTTATTTGGGTCTGGTTGTGCTATTTCTTCCTCTATATTGTTTTGATCATCATCTTCATCCAGTATCTTCCTAGTGCTGGACTTCGTGACTTCTTTTCTTTCTACTTCTTTCAATTGCTTCCCACTTCTCAAAGATATGGCAGGGCAATGCTCTTGTGGATTTATGGTGAAGAAATTAGAGAACTTTCCTTGTTGAATTTGATCCATGAAAATTGTCATTTGATCGATCTTTGCTTCCATCTTACTAATGACAATATCTTGTCTCTCCACTCTGGCTTGCATTGTCGATACTGCTCCTTGCACATTAATTGACAAATTCCTAGTCTCATCAATAAACTTTCCTAACATGTCCTCCAAAGGGTTTTTCTTCTCTTGATGAACTATTTCTTCAGGCTGAGATTCCTCTTTTAATTGAGTTTTTTCTCTACAATCTTTAAGCGAACTTGGAATCTTTGATCCTGAGAGTTTGTTCAAGGCCTTTGTTGAAGCTTCGACTTGAAATATTAAAGAACTCACCTCATCGGTTTCACATGGTTACCCCTTTTGTTTGGACTCTGATTGCTCAGACGACCATTGATAACTAGTCAAAGCCAATGATAAGTGCCAAAAATATACATATTTTGCCCCTTATTCTTAGCTTATTTATTGTGAAACTTGTATGTTTTTGGTAAAAATTACTATTCCCGAGCCTAAAAAGTGTCAAAGTTGGTAAGTTAGGTATTTGAGAGTAATGTGTGTTAAATTATGCATATTTGTGCTTAAATGAACTCATTTTGGTATTAATTTAACGTAGTTTTACATGCTGCAGAAAAACAGAGGAAAACAGAGAAATGCGATCGCATTTCTGCCAAGGCAAAATAAAATGCGACCGCATTTCTGGGCAAAAACTGCCTTTCCCCAATTTCCGCAAGTCAACAACCGACGAGCTTTTCATGCACCTAACTTGCTGATTTGACTCCGAAACAACCCGGACTATTTTCTAGCATGGATTTCGTGACTCCCCAACCACTTTTTACTCTATAAAAGGCCAACAATCGAGAGGAAACAGAAGCATAACTCATTTGGAAGAAGAGGGTGGTGACAGAACCCTAGTTGACGCCTATGAGTAGGGATGCCCGAAGTCCTTCTTAGATGACTAAATTCTAACCTGAGTTAGACGTCAAACCTTAGGATTTGTAGGGACTTTCACCCATTTCCACTTGTAAAAGTGATGACATGCAAAAATGTCATCATTTTCCTATTAATTTTAGCTAGTTTTATGCATGAATTGTGTGCTTTAATGCCATTTTCTGTTTAAATTTCAGAAAACCGAGTCAAAGAAGAAAAATCAGAATTTTGAGAGATTTTAGATGATTTTGGAGGCTTTTGGAGCAATTTAAAGAATTACATTGAAGACCCAAATCCAAAAAGCCAAGAAGAATGAGTTAGAAGCCCAAATTCTTGAATTCCAAGCCTTAAATTATCAAGTTGGGTCAAGAAAAGAAGCCAAGACCCATTACATGAAGCATTTGGGCCAAAGAAAATGAAGGAGGCCCAAAAATTGAGTCAAAATCGGGCAATTCATTGAAGATCAAGGCCTAGCGTCGAGACGCTAAGCCTTGAGCGTCCCGACGCTAGGCAACTATGCGGAAAAATCCAGAAAATGGGGTAGCGTCGCGACGCTGTCCATGTAGCGTCTCGACGCTACGACGACTTGGAGCCCAAGAAAAGATGACGTCAGAGCGTCGCGACGCTGTGACGTAGCGTCTCGACGCTACGCCTGCTGGGAGCCTATAAAAGGAGCCATTTGCATCCAAGTTTTGTGTGCCAATTTGTGGGTTTTCACCCCATTCTAGAATCCACACTAAAATTGGGGATTTTTGGGAGAGTTTTGGAGCTTTGTTGAAGATCTTTGGAGCTCGAGATCGATGGAGGTCGGCGCGGGATCGAGGAGATCGACACTTTTATGAGCATTTCTCTTCCCTTTTCCTTTATGTTTTAGTTTCTAGAATTGTTGTGATTAGGAATTATTGAATTTTAGTGATTATGAGTAGTTAATTCCTAAATTCTATGAGTTTGATTTAATATGTTGAACCTTTGCTTGATTAATGAATTTATTTGGTTTAATTGTCATTATTGTTCATTTGTGCATTTTGTCTGTAATGCTTTTAGTCAACTGATCACTGATTAAATGAATCGTTACTAAGTGGAAACTTGACGGAGAGAAGCTTAGACTAGAACTGAATGCATGACTAACGCTTATTTACCCGGGTGACACGGGATAAAATAAATAACGTTAGAGGTTGTACTGAAGGGTCGTAATGCCATGCTAAGTAAATAAAGATGAGACTGAAAGGAGATTCTTTATTGAAAGGTATGAGATAGGAGGAGACCGACAGGAGAGTCCTTGTCATTAGGCTTCTAGACTTATGAATCAAATGATTAGTTAATCCATATTAGTTAATTGATTAAGCATTAAAGGTCCAATTGTCGAAATCAACCACTCTAGAATTATCCCACCAAATTGCGTCTCCATTTATCTTTTGCTTTCTAGATTAACTTTTAGTTTATTCTTTTCGGCATTAGATTTTGTTCTCTAAATAAAGTTAAGCAAGATTATTCGCGGTAATTAATTGAATAAATCCAATCCCTGTGGAGACGATACTCTATACTCAAAATCACTATATTACTTGTGACGACCCGTACGCTTGCGGTGAGCGAACAAAAAGTGAGAGAGTGGAGTGTATAAGAGAACTCTAGAAGGATTGGATAAAATAGAAAAACCCTAGTATTTAGCTACTGTCATTATTTTCAGCTTTTGATACTTTTCATTTATCTGTATTCTTTACATCTTATTTTCAATGAAAATGTATTCATTTGCACTTTATCTCACCATGAGTAGCTAAATTCCGTTGAGAGGTTCAATATGGTGAATTCCCTTATGGTTCAATAGCTTGAAAGTGTTTTATTTGCTTAAGTATTGTTCAATGCATGTCATTCTTTATTGAATATCATTCTGATCTTGTTGAGTTTAAATTGATCACTTAGACTTTGCACGCTATGTGAGTTTGATCTCGAAAGAGACCGACGATATCGGTTCTCATAAAGGTGATATAGGAGAAAAAGCTCGAAAGAGATTGTTCGGTGGTATAGGCAAGCTGCCTAAGGCACCCTATATCAACTATAGGGTTATAGTCACAAAAATGTGCATAACGGTACTCACTTAGCCTTCTAACGGTTCTTGGGAGCAAGGCCAAATAGAAGTTAAATCTGACCCAATGCATTGAATAGGCTTAGGTTGTATAATCCATGATTACGGTTATTGCCTTTGGGATGAATCCATGTTGAATACCTCATTTTATTTCTTATTGTTATTCTTTTATTTATTTGCTTGCTTATTTATTTTTCTAAAAATCAATCATCAATCATTTCTTTGGTTACCTACTTTCAAGCAATCAGTTGAATAGTTTATTCTTCAAATCTAAATTTCCAATTTAGTCATCGTGGGATAGATACCCTTGGAATACTTCTAAGGTTTTCATTACTATGTGCGATAGTGTATACTTGCACTAAGGTAGGCTGAATTTATCATTATTATTATGATCATCTTATCTCACATCCATCATCCAGCCCCTGCCACACCAGCCAACTCTTCTACTAAAGCTCGAGCATCCTTGACAGTTTTGGCTAGAAAGTTTCTTCCAACTGTAGTGTCAAGAATTGTTTTAAAATCCCGTTTTAAACCATTATAGAAGGGTTGTACCTGAAGCCAATCAGGGTACCCATGTTGTGGGCATTTCCTTAACATATCTTTATAACGTTCCCAAGCCTCATATAGTTGATCATCTTTCATTTGTTTAAACATACCAATTTTAGTTATGAGCCTTGTAATTTTAGCTAAAAGGAAAAATTTTGTAAGAAAAGCCTTAACCAAATCGTTCCAATTTAAAATACTGTTTGGTGTTAATGAGTCTAACCAATCTCTTGTCCTACCTTGCAAAGAAAAAGAAAATAGTTGCAAGCGAATAGTGTAAGGACTAACTCCACCGATCTTTACCGTTCCACAAATATCCAAAAATGAATGCAGATGACTGTGTGGATCCTCTAATGGATGTCCTTTGAAACCATTCTCTCTGACCATTTGAATGAGACTAGCCTTCAGCTCAAAATGCTCAGCAACAGTTGGCTCATAAGCTATCCCAGAGTAATTCAATGGTAATTCAGGCAAGAAATAGTCCTGAATTTCCTTGTCTTCCAAGAAAAATTTATCCACCTTATAACTTCTCAATTTTTGTCACAACCTCTCAAACTAAAAATTCAAAATGCAAAAATAAATTTTAACTAAAATCAAGCACTTAATTCTCAATATTAACGGAAGAATAACAAATTCCCCGACAGCTGCGCCAAAAACTTGTTGGGTGCAATCCGCAAGCGCACGGGCCACAAGTAATATAAAATGGTAGGAATTACCGAGTATCAAATCCTCATGGAATTTGAATGAAGTCCATTAATTACCAAGAACTATCCTGCTTAATTTTATTTAGAACCTCAACTCTAACGATTAAGTGTAAAATTTAAAGAAAACTAACAAGTAGAAAAGAAACATGCAAATACATGAAAATTTCCTTTCAAGGGGACTCAACCTAGGGTGTTCATTAGCTTTTTTATTTTATTTTATTTTATTTATTTTTTAATTATAGCTTAACTAAATGGATGCATGTAATTACTAGTCTTCAATTTCATAAATCTAGAAGTAATTTAAGTGGATTTCTTCCTCAAGTTCCTCCACATCTCATACTAACATAACTAATTTATGTGTCCATTTTCTTAGTTAATTATAGTATGGCATTATGCAACATCATCATAAATTTCTAACAATTCTCTTTCACTTTCGTGTTCCAAGCAATCGTTAGCCATGCAATTGGGATCTAATCTAACTTCTATCTGTTGAGTATCAATTTAGACAAACAAATCAATCAATCCGTGATCAAGGGATTAAAAGTATTAAGCATAAATTGCATAGACGAAATATGAAGAAATTCATTACAACATCGCATTAATTAAGCTACACAATCAAATTATCTAAATTAACAACCCTAGGTCTCAAGATATACTCACAAATGGGAATAATTTTAGCCCAACAATCTTGATCCATGGTCCTAACTCAATTATAATATGAAATTACAGAGATATCAGGAAGAAATAATCGTTGTGTTATTCCAAAGCTCCCGTCACGATCATCTCGAGTCTTGAGCCTTGGAATCCCGATCAATTCCACTTTTCTTCCCTCATTTCCCCTCACTTTTTCCTCTCTATTGAGCTAGGGGAGAACCCCCCCCCCCCAAATTGGAATGCCTTTCACCAATGTGAAGTGGCCTTTTTATAGGAGAAGAATCGGACTGCCTTGTTGCCCACGCCGAACAGCGTCGTGACGCTGACGTCATGATGACCGCAAAGTGCACGGGTCGCAAGTAATAATAAAAGGGTAGGTATACCAAGTATCGAATCCAGAGGGAGGAAGACGGTGATTAAACAAGATAATAAAATGATCACAAAAAAATACTATGATGAAATATTATTTAGGAGCCTGAACATGATGCTAAAGAAAATCAAGAAATAAAGCAATAAACAAATCAAAGTGATCAATCAAAATAAAAATGGTGAAGAAAGAATCGAATGTGAGACGGGGTCTTGAAAATCAGATTATAGCTAATCAATTATTCTAATTGTCCTATCTCATGCCCGACTAACTATAAACCTAGAATCTCCGTTTAGCACTGATAGCGAGCGTAGCTAGCTATTTTTCCCTATTTATTTTAGTTAGTCTTTGAGTAATTCGTAGCCATTTTATTGCACTTTAATGTTTATTTTGTAGGAAATTGTTATTTTGAGCTAAAACGAGAATTTGGAGTTGATCGGGTGTTCGGGACGCAAAAAGATGCCAAAGAACCGAAAAGAATCAAGTTGGAGGCTTCTCAAAGTGGACTTAACATAGGGCTAGCGTCTCGATGCTACTTTTTGGGCGTCTCGACGCTTATTTTCCTTTTTTATTTTTTGGCGGTAGCAGGGACAACGTCGCGACACTACAGACAATTTTCCTATATATTCCTCACTTTGTGGTATGGATTAGGGGAGTCCAATTAGAGAGAATTTAGCCCTAATTTCGACTAGAGACATTCTGAGGGAGCTGAAGCAAGGCCAAGAAGCGAGAACCTAGCTTGGAGGCATGGAGATCGTGACGGGGACGTACCGGTTTCGACGACTTTTAGCGTTTTCCTTCCTTTCCCTTATCTTTAGTTAGATTTAATGGCTTTATCATGCTTAGTTTATCTAGTAACGCCATGTATGAGTAGCTAAGCTTGTTACTTAGGGATTGATGTAGTCTTTTAAGTTTATGGATTGATTTATGTGATGAATTGTGCAATTGTTTTATGTTTGCAATCTTAATTTAATGCTTTCAATTAATTGGCCGCTAGTTGAATGATCTAAGTGTTGAGTCTTGCTCGGAAGAGGGGATTTAGCGTAGACTTATGATAGCGAGCATAGCTAGCTATTTTTCTCTGATTAATTAAGCTAGTCTTTTACAATTATTTTCCCAAATTTATGCATTTTTATGTTTTATTTGTAGGAAGTATGTGTTTGAAGCTTAATTCAGAAATTGGAGTCAAATGGAGTCTTCAATCTAAAAAAAAAAAAAAAAAAAAAAAAAATCATAGTATCGCGACGCTAGGACCAGCGTAGCGTCGCGACGCTCTAGGCAAAATTTCCAGATTTGCGGTATCGCGACAGCGTCGCGACGCTGTCCATAGCGTCTCGATGCTACGACGAAAAAATCAGAATATAAGGAAATTTCGGCTAGGTTTTAGGGGACTTCGTTTTGGGACTTTTTGGAGCCGACAACATAGGAAAAACAGAGGATTTTGGAGCTGAAGCAAAGGGAGCAAGTTGGAAATCAACCCATTGTTCGTGGGGATCGTGACGGGGACGTTCGGTCTCGGCCTACAACGAGTTTAATTCCTCTTTCCCTCACTTTAGTTAGTTTTTATGGTTGTTTTAGACTATTGCTATATTGTAACGTTGTGTATGAGTATCTAGGCTTTAACTCTTAGGGATTGATGTAGTCGTTGGGCACGTTATGGATTGATTTACGGTTTTTATGCTATTGATGTCATTTATGCATATGTGTGCCCTTAATGCTTTCAATTTACCGGCCATAAATTGATTGATGTTTGTGCTTGAATCTAACTCGGGAGAGAGGATTTAGCTTAGAAATCATTATGCATAACTAGGATTTAGCTAGAAATCGGGAGATTATGGTTAATCCTAGAAATCGTTAAAGTTATCCTTATTGCCTTGTATGCTTATTGAATTTAGATAGGGATATTGGATTCAATTGCATGTGGGAGAATCATGTATGCTCGGGAGAGATATGTGTGATTTTAGTTGCCAAGATTTATGAATCATAGTATGTGTTAATCCGTTTATGAATCCATAACTCCAATTGGTGAAATCAAATCCCTAAGACCAATTCTTCCCATTAGATTGTCACTTTTTGCTTAGTTTTGTGTTTGAATCAATTATATTCTCATTCAATTCGATTCCCTAAATAAAATTGGTCAAAAGTATTTTCGGTAATTAAAATTGACTAGACACCAATCCAGAGGACGACATTCGAATTTACATTCACTATATTATAACTTAACCCGTACACTCGCGGTAAGCAATTTGCGCATCAAGTTTTTGGCGCCGTTGCCGGGGATTGGCATATTTAGTCAATTTTAATATCGTAGAAAAATTGTCCGGTCTTAGTTTACGGTGTATTCTATTTTTTGTTATTTTTATTATTTTTGTTTTTAGGTAGATTGCATTTTTTTCCTTTATTTTCTTTTTCCATATTTAGATTTTTCCATATTTGTTTGGATTTTCCATAGATAGATTTTTCTTTTTGGTTTATTTTCCTTTTCTAGATTATTTTCCTTATTTGCTAGTTTCCTTATTTGTTTTTGCCATATTTGATTGTACATTCCTTATTTGTTTATCTTTTCCTTTTGTAGATTATTTTTCTTTCCTATTTTAGATTTAGCTTTTCCTTGTCTTAGATTCTTTCCTTATTTGTTTACTTTCCTTTTCTTTTATTTTTCCTTTTTAGGTGAGGTTGGATTGTGCATGCGAAGGGTTAGAGAGTTGGCCTTAGTTCCCTTAGATCCAGAGATAGAAAGAACATACAATAGACTTCGAAGGGAAAATCAAGAAAATATCCAAATGGCCAATCCTAATCCTGAGGAGCCTAAGCCTATTAGGGACTACTTTCAGCCGGTCTTTCAGGAGCAACAATCGGTGATTGTCTATGCCCCGATCAATGCTAACAACTTTGAGCTGAAAACGGGTCTCATTCAGATGGCTCGAGATTGTGCTTACAGAGGATCACCCATGGAGGATCCAAATTCTCACTTGAAATCCTTCTTAGACATCTGTGGGACGGTAAAATTAAATGGTGTTTCTGAAGATGCCATTCGCTTACGTTTATTTCCTTTTTCTTTGCAGGACAAAGCGAGGGACTGGTTACAATCTATTCCACCTGGAAGCATTACCACTTGGGATGCTTTGGTCCAGGCATTCTTAAAGAAGTTCTTTCCTCCTGCCAAGACGGTCAAGCTGAGGACTGAAATTGGGACGTTCCAGCAGCAGTTTGATGAGCAGCTGTTCGAGGCTTGGGAGCGATTTAAAGAGTTGCTGAGGAAGTGCCCTCAGCATGGATACCCCGACTGGCTTCAGGTTCAATTATTTTATAATGGCTTAACTCCTAGTACAAAAACTATTGTTGATGCAGCAGCAGGTGGGACTCTGTTGTCCAAAACTGTTCAAAGTGCTAGGACTTTGTTAGAGGATATGGCCACCAATAGCTATCAGTGGCCATCGGAGCGGTCGGGACCCAAAAAGATTGCTGCTGGAGTGTTTGAGATCGATAACGTAAGTGCACTGCAGGCCCAGATGTCTTCCCTGGCTAATGCGTTCTTAAAATTTTCAGGTACAGGGAGCGCTCAAACGATCGAGTCTGCAGCTGCCCTCGCATCCCAGACTCAGGAGGAAAATCTGGAGCAGGTTCAGTATGTATCTAATTTTAACTCTAGGGGGTACAATAATAATTCTACACCTACACATTATCACCCTAGCAATAGAAGTCATGAGAATTTTTCCTATGCTAATAATAAGAATGTGTTGAATCCTCCTGGCTTCACTCCTAAGCAAGAAAGTAAAACGTCTTTTGAGGATCTCGTTGGAGCTTTTATTGCAGAATCAAACAACAGGTCAAATAAGCTTGAGGAGGCCATGATTGCCTTAAACACTACTGTCAATGGTCATTCTGCAGCCATCAAGAACATTGAGACTCAGCTGGGACAACTGGTAAGTGTTGTTAACACCATGAATAAAGGTAAAGCCCCAGCTGAACAGGAGAAATCTTCTATGGAGTACTGCACGGCCGTCTCTGTGCATCACGAGGAGGAGACTCCATTATCTCAAGAGGAGGAGAATACTGAACCAGAGGAATTCACAGGAGAAGTTGAAGAAGGCACCACCTCAAACGAAGCTGAAAAGCTTAATCCTGAGCCTTCTATCCCTTCTCCTACTGTTTTAGTTCCTAAATCAAAGAAAAAGAAAAATTCTAAGGTTAAGTTTGACAAGTTTTTAGATGCTTTTATGGGTTTGCATGTTAATATTCCTTTTTCAGATGCCTTGGAGCAGATGCCTCACTACAGAAAATTCATGAAGGAATGGCTCAACAAGAAGAAAAAGGAAAAGCAGTTGGAGACTGTATATCTTGCATCGACGTGTAGTGCTCGTGTCCAATAGGGAGTACCAGAAAAATTGTCTGACCTAGGGAGTTTTACTATTCCTTGTAATTTTGGTACTTTTTCATGTAGAGCACTATGTGATCTAGGGGCTAGCATAAATATAATTCCTCTATCATTATGTAAAAAGCTTAACATAGGAGAAATAAAATCTACTGCTGTTAGACTCCAGTTGGCTGACCAATCTGTGGTTAGTCCTTATGGAATTGTGGAAAATGTGCTGATCAAAGTAGGTAGATTTCTCCTTCTTGTTGACTTCTTTGTGTTGGATATTAAAGAGAATCCTACTATGCCTATTATATTAGGGAGACCATTCCTTGCTACAGGGAGGGTTATAATTGATATTGAACGCAGGGAGCTAATCATCAGAGTCCAACAGGAGAAGGAGGTCTTAAAAGCTTTTGAGGACCCTAAGAACACATCAGATACCATGTTGGTGGGCTATAGGAGAGGTGCTAGGAAGAGCACCAATGATGGAACATCTGACAGGAGACCACCTTGATGCATATTCGGTCAACACGTCGAGCTAATGACGTTAAACAAGCGCTTATGGGAGGCAACCCAAGTAAGTTTAGTTGTGTCTTTCTTTTGAGTTTTATTCATTGTTTGTGTCTGTTTTGTAGGTCTTGTTTTCAGTCTCTCCTTTGCTTTCAAGCTTTCAAGCTTTCAGTCAAAAAGTCATCATCATTCCAGGCCAGTATTGTTCACTCCTTCCATTCTTTATTTGTTCTCATGCTTGACTATACTTTATTGATTTATACATTGAGGACAATGCATGTTTTAAGTTTGGGGGTGAAATATCATGTTTGTGGAGCCCTTGAGCATCTGAGTTCGGGCTATAGTTTTGAGCTTTCTTTGAATTGAGCATATGGTTGTTTTCTGGATGCTATTTTTGCATGACTATGATTTCCTAGGATAGGCTTTCTTGTCAATTTTCAAGCTTTCGATGAGTTGTAAGCACGAGTGCCCAAAAAGGGAGACTTTTTAAACTTTTTCTAGGAGATTTCTTGCATGAGTAGAGTATTTGTCTTGGCTAGATTTGGATTTGAATGCTTAGGAGTGAATTATTAGGTTCATATGCTTGTTGTCACCTCGATAGGTGTTGGGAAGAGCTATAGAGTTAATTTTTTTGCAAATTAGCATGTTTGATCTTGCTTAGGAGGAAAGAAAAGAATATATGCTTATCATGCTCTTAAAGAAAAATCATTCTTGTTGTCACAATTTGAAAGAAAAAAAAAAGTCATGGCCTGTGCAGAGTTTGCAATGAGTAATAAAGATTTAGGCAAAAAGAGCTACCCCTGTTGTGATCAGTTAGGCCAACCAGAGAAAACTCACGTTAAGGGTCCCTGAAATAGGTGTGTGAAAGCTAGTGCCACATATAAATGCTTGATTAAATTTTCAATTATAAGCACCTAAGTATGGATGAAAACAAACTAATTTGTTCCATTGACTCGTTAGTGAATCCTTAGTGCCAGTGTAGAGGGAAGATGAGTTGAGAGTTTAATAATCCAATCCCGGGCTAGTAGAGTCTGATCTAGTTGAGTTAGATCTCGCTTGTGCAAGTTAATTTTGGAAAACTTTTGATTTGTCTCCCTCATTGGTCTTTATGTGCATGTCTCTTGATTGCTTGACTATTGACTTTTGAGCCTTGAGGATTGAGTCATGTTTGTTGCATCCATTCTTCCACTGTATGCTTGATTTTTAGTTTGCTCGAGGACTAGCAAAAGCTTAAGTTTAGGGGTATTTGATAGCGAGCATAGCTAGCTATTTTTCTCTGATTAATTAAGCTAGTCTTTTACAATTATTTGCCCAAATTTATGCATTTTTATGTTTTATTTGTAGGAAGTATGTGTTTGAAGCTTAATTCAGCAATTGGAGTCAAATGGAGTCTTCAATCTAAAAAAAAAAAAAAAAAAAAAAAAATCATAGCGTCGCGACGCTCTAGGCAAAATTGCTAGATTTGCGGTATCGCGACAGCGTCGCGACGCTGTCCATAGCGTCTCGACGCTACGACGAAAAAATCAGAATATAAGGAAATTTCGGCTAGGTTTTAGAGGACTTCGTTTTGGGACTTTTTGGAGCCGACAACAGAGGAAAAACAGAGGATTTTGGTGCTGAAGCAAAGGGAGCAAGTTGGAAATCAACCCATTGTTCGTGGGGATCGTGACGGGGACGTTCGGTCTCGGCCTACAACGAGTTTAATTCCTCTTTCCCTCACTTTAGTTAGTTTTTTATGGCTGTTTTAGACTATTGCTATATTGTAACGTTGTGTATGAGTAGCTAGGCTTTAACTCTTAGGGATTGATTTAGCCGTTGGGCACGATATGGATTGATTTACGGTTTTTATGCTATTGATGTCATTTATGCATATGTGTGCCCTTAATGCTTTCAATTTACCGGCCATAAATTGATTGATGTTTGTGCTTGAATCTAACTCGGGAGAGAGGATTTAGCTTAGAAATCATTATGCATAACTAGGATTTAGCTAGAAATCGGGAGATTATGGTTAATCCTAGAAATCGTTAAAAAGGTTATCCTTATTGCCTTGTATGCTTATTGAATTTAGATAGGGATATTGGATTCAATTGCATGTGGGAGAATCATGTATGCTCGGGAGAGATATGTGTGATTTTAGTTGCCAAGATTTATGAATCATAGTATGTGTTAATCCGTTTATGAATCCATAACTCCAATTGGTGAAATCAAATCCCTAAGACCAATTCTTCCCATTAGATTGTCACTTTTTGCTTAGTTTTGTGTTTGAATCAATTATATTCTCATTCAATTCGATTCCCTAAATAAAATTGGTCAAAAGTATTTTCGGTAATTAAAATTGACTAGACACCAATCCAGAGGACGACATTCGAATTTACATTCACTATATTATAACTTGACCCGTACACTTGCGGTAAGCAATTTGCGCATCAACTTAATTAAGATTGCATGACTAAAGAAGAAATTCTAAAATCGTGACAGAATTTAGAGTAACTTTAGAATCGGTCAAAAAGGACTAAATGCCTTGCATGTTAATGAACTTAGATAGGGATATCAAGTTAGTTAATATGCATGAGAATCAATTATACTCGGGAGAGGTAATTGTGATTAAAGGTTCTTAGACTCATAAAACCATTGTGCGTTATAATTCATTCCCTAAAATCAATCCTAGACTAAATTGACGAAATCAATTTCCTAAGTGTTATTTCAATTGAATCTCCATCGTTTATTTGCATCGCTTTAGTTATCTGAAATTCACTACTTTTCGGTCCCTAAATAAAATTGAGCAAGATTATTCATGGTACTTGATTTAAATTAAAAATCCAATCCAGAGGACGACACTCGATTTCACAATCACTATATTATTACTTGACCCGTGAGCTTGCGGTAGGAAAATTCCACATCATGTTTTTGGCGCCGTTGCCGGGGATTGGCACATTTAGTTAGATTAATATTAATATTGTGAAAAAATTGTTCGGTCTTAATTTAGGGTGTATTTTTACTTTCCTAGGTAGTTTGCAATTTTTTCCTTATTTGTTTTCCTTTCCTCATTTGTTTTGCTAGTTTAGTGTTTTTCGTATTTGTGTAATTTTTTTCCCTTATTTGTTAGTCTTGTTATTTGTCTTTGATTTTTCTTTCCTCTTTAGTTAGATATTTTCCTTGTTGGTAATTTGCCTTAATTGTAATTTTCCATATTTAGTTTAGTTGTTTCCTTAATTGTTTCTTTCTTTTTTCTATTTCTTTCATTTTTTCGGTTAGCTTAGACTGTGCATGCAAAGGAACAAGGATTTTGCTTTAGTACCTTTGGATCCCGAGATCGAGAGAACTATTCATAGGCTTCTGACTGGTTACAAATCCAACTCTTCTATAACGGTCTGAACCCCTGTACTAAAACTATTGTTGATGCAGTTGCTGGTGGGACTCTGTTGTCCAAGACCGTAGAAAATGCACGAACACAACTAGAGGAGATGATCACCAACAGCTATCAGTGGCCATTTGAGCGGTCTGCACCGAAAAAGATTGCTGTTGGAGTATTCGAGATTGACAACGTAAGTGCACTCCAAGCTCAGATGTCTTCCCTTGCTAATGCTTTTATGAAATTTTCAGGTACAGGGAGTGCTCAATCGATTGAGTCTGCAGCTGCCCTTGCATCTCAGACTCAGGAGGAGAATTTAGAGCAGGTTCAGTATGTTTCGAATTTTAATTCTAGGGGATATAATAATAATTTTACACCTACATACTATCACCCTAGCAATAGAAACCATGAAAATATCTCCTATGCTAATACTAAGAATGTTCTTAATCCTCCTAGTTTTTCCCCTCGTCAAGAAAATAAAAAATCTTTAGAGGATCTTGTTGGAGCTTTTATTGTAGAACCTAGTAACATGGCGAACAAGCTTGAGGAGGCCGTGATTGCTATAAACACTATGGTGACTGGCCACAGTGCAGCGATAAAGAACATTAAGACTCAGATGGGACAAGTGGTAAATGTTGTAAACACTATGAACAAAGGTAAGACTCCAGCTGAGCAGGAGAAAACCCAGATGGAGTACTGTAAGGCTATTACTGTGCACCAGGAGGAGGTTGAAGAGGAGCCTGAGTCTGGAGAGTATGACACGCCTACTGGAGAAGCCGAGGAGGACACATCATCAGATGAAGCTGAAAAGCCTGGACCTGAGCTTCCTATTCCCTCCCCCACGATGATGGTCCTCAAAGAAAAGAAGAGGAAAAAGAAAAAGAAGAACAATCAGGTTCAGTTTGATAAATTTATGAATGCTTTTATGAATCTAAATATTAATATTCCTTTTGCAAAAGCACTAGAGATGCCTCAGTACAACAGGTTCATGAAGGAATGGTTAGTAAGGAAGAGGAAGGAAAAGAAGGTTGACACAGTTTATCTAGCTTCAACATGCATTGCTAGAGTACAACATACGGTATTTGAGAAACTAGCAGATCCAGGGAGTTTTTCTGTTCCTTGTAGTTTCGGTACTTATTCTTTTAGAGCATTATGTGACTTAGGAGCTAGCATTAATATTATTCCTCTATCTTTATATAAGAAGTTAGATATATGTGAGATTAAATCTACTCCTGTTAAGCTCTAATTGGCTAACCATTCTGTAGTTAGACCATTAGGCATTATAGAGAATGTTTTAATCAGAGTAGGTAGATTTTTCCTCCCTATTGATTTATATGTTATGGATATGATGGAAAATCCTTCAGTACCTGTCATACTAGGGAGACCATTCCTCGCTACTGGGCGAGTTATCATTGATATTGAGCGTAGGGAGCTCACTGTTAGAGTCCGGAATGGAAAGGACATATTCAAAGCTGTTGAAGACTCTAAAGACCATTCTGAAGTGCTCATGATAGGCTCAAGGAAAGGTGCAAGCATGAGCACCTCTGGTGGATTCGCAGAAAGGAAGCCTCCTTGATGCATGCACATTCAACACGTCGAGCTAATGACGTTAAACAAGCACTTATGGGAGGCAACCCAAGTCAATTGATTTTTGCTTTTGCCTTTATTTTGCTTTTGTTTTGTAGGTCTTTGGTTCCAAATTCTCTTGGCTTGCAAGCTTCCATAAGAAAGTCATTATCATTCCAGGGTAGTATTGTTCGACCCTTTCATTCTTTTCTTGTTCTCTTGTTTGATTATGCTTTATTTTTGTATACATTGAGGACAATGCATGTTTTAAGTTTGGTGGTGGAATGTGATGTTTGTGATGTTTGGGGAAGCCAACTCACAAATATTTTTTCTCTTTTTCTTTTTAAGAATGCTCCCCCCCCCCCCCCAAACTTGCATTTATGATTCAAATGACACTAGCTTAGCTCTTTTTACCCCTAGTTTTTTTTTTTTTTCTTTTTGCAAGCAAAAAATATTTTCTTTTCACAACAGATAAATCTTTTTTTCTCTTTTCTTTTCTTGCTTTCTTTTCTCTCAGCAAGCATAGCATTTTTTTTCTTCTTTTTCTTTTTCACCTAGTTCTTAAAACAATCAAGCATGAACTCCTAGTGTTAGAGACTAAGCCTATCAAAGTGACAACAAACTTATAAAAACCATAATAAAAATCTAGATTTTCAAAGATCTTCAAAAGATAAGTCTATTGCATGGTTTAGACATTAAAACTAAGCAACAAATTTCAAATTTTCATATTTTCTGCTATGGTCCCAAATTCCACAACATATAAACCATATCCCCCAAAATTTCTAAAACCAAATCCTCGGCTATCATTGCTATCTAATCATGCATCCAAAAGAATTTAAACATGTTCAACACAGCGAAAGCCTCCCCCCCAAACATAAACTAAACATTGTCCCCAATGTTTAAAATCAAGAAAGCATAAAGAGGGATACTGAGACTTCCCTGAGTCCAGGAGAAAATCGTCCTCATCCTTCGGGGCTGAGAAAATGCATCTTTGGATTTTTCAGGGCTTGCTAAGTGGATCCCTCAAGACAAAATTGGATCACGAAGCAAGGGGGATTTATTTACTGTAAAAAAAAAAACTAACTTAATTTTAATCCTTGGGTTGCCTCCCAAGCAGCGCTTTCTTTAATGTCTTTAGCTAAACGAGGCTCGACACGCTCATGGAGGTTCGAAGTAAAAGTTTTCATCATCCTCTGGGCCTTGGATAAAATCACGTACCGAATTGCACACTACAAACAGGGGAGTAAAAAAACATTCCCCTAGCCCGTCATTGCTAAACAAATGATCATAATAAGAAGTAATGAAACATTCAACAACATCAAATCTTTTCTCTAAATCCCTATTCTCAACAATTATTTACTGAGTCATCAAGCATCATAATATCAATTGGTCTCGTATCTAGAGGTGGTCTATCAACTAAGACTAACCATTCATCAGGTATTATCTTTATATGCTCATGAGACTCAGCATTACAATTGGATTCTATAGAGCTATCATTTGACTCCTCATCATCAGATTCAAAATATTCAACAATTTAAGGATCAAATTCAAAACTGTTATCTATCATGTGTTATTCTAAATTTAACGCAGGTAAATCATGCTCATAGATATTTACAGCAGGCATTTCAATATCATTCAACAGTTCATTTTCAAACAATACATCATCAAAGAATTCATCTGGATCAAAATTCACATCATCCATAGACAAATCTGATGACATGCAAAAATGTCATCATTTTCCTATTATTTTTAGCTAGTTTTGTGCTTGAACTGAGTACTTTAATGCTATTTTATGTTTAGATTTCATCAAACCGAGTCAAGGAAGCGAAATCGGATTTTTGAGAGAATTTGGATGATTTTGGAGACTTTTTGAGCATTTTTGAGAAGTCCATTGAAGATCCAATTCCAAAAGCCCAAAAAGAATGAGTTAGAAGCCCAAATTCATGAATTCCAAGCCTTAAATTATCAAGTTGGATCAAGAAAATAGTCCAAAATCCATTACAAGAAGCATTTGGACCAAAAGAAAGTTGGAGGCCCAAAAATTGATTCAAAATCGGGCCATTCTAGAAGATCCAGGGCCTAGCGTCGCGACGCTAGGCAGCTATGCCGAAAGATCCAGAAATGGGGTAACGTCGCGACGCTGCGACGACTTGGAGCCCAAGAAAAGATGACGTCAAGGCTAGTCTCATTCAAATGGTAAGAGAAAATGCTTTCAAAGGCTATCCATCAGAAGATCCACACAATAACCTAAGATCATTTTTTGGATATCTGTGGAACGGTAAAAATAGGAGGAGTTAGCTCTGACGCTATTCGTTTGCAATTGTTTCCATTTTCTTTACAAGATAGAGCTAGAGATTGGGTAGACTCGTTAACCTCGAATAGCATTCTTAGTTGGAATGATTTAGTTTAAGCTTTCCTTACAAAATTTTTCCCATTAGCAAAAATTACCAAGCTTAGAACTGAAATTGGAACGTTTAAACAATTTGAGGAAGAGCAACTGCATGAAGCTTGGGAAAGATATAAGGATTTGTTAAGGAAATGTCCACAACATGGATACTCTGACTGGCTTCAGATACAATTTTTCTACAATGGGTTAAAAAGGGATTTTAAGACAATTCTTGACACTGTGGCTAGAGGAAGCCTTTTAGCCAAAACTGTCAAAGATGCACGAACCCTAGTAGAAGAGTTGGCCTTGACAAGTTATCAATGGTCGTCTGAGCAACCAAAGTCCAAACCAAAGGAGGGACCATGTAAGACTGAAGAGCTGAAATCTTTAAGGTTGCAAGTCGAAGCTCTAACCAAGGCTCTAAACAAGCTCTCAGGATCAGAGATTCTAAGTGTGCCTAAAGCTGAATTAAAAATGGAGTCTCAATCTGAGGAAGTTGTTCATCAAGAAAAAAAGAACCCTTTGTAAAAGTATAGTGAAGAGATCAAGAGTTTGATGCAAGCCATAGTAGAACGAGATCTTGTCATTAGTAAAATGGAAGCAAAACTTGATCGAATGATGAACCAAATTCAGCAAGAAACGTTATCTAATGTCGTCGCCATGGACACACAAGAACAATGCCTGGCCATATCTTAGAAAAGTGGGAGCAGGAAGCAGAGAGAAAAGAAGTCAAACGGACCAGCACTAGGAGGATACTGGTTCAAGATGATGATCAAAACACAGAAGAGGAGGAGCGCCGCCAGTCCTACTTGAAAAGACGTTCAATGAGTTCGTGGACCACTCTAGTGGTTATTGCATGGTACCTCACACCCCACTACCCGAGGAGACTTTGATTTAAAGCTTCTACAAAAGGTTAAAAATGCTAGATTCAGTTAGTGGTGGTGATGCGCTTGGTACGACACCTAATGAGGCATGTGAGATCAGTGCAAACTTGACAGAAAACACTCGGTTCCGTGCCACTTCCCATGATGAGCTAGAATGCCAAATTTTAGAGCAACAAAAGGTAGGTGAGTTAAAAGAAAATCCCATCGAGGCCAGTGAGCTTGAACTTAATTCTCCCTGTTATTATGAGCCTAGTTCATGTAGTATCTCGTGCAAGTTAGGAGAGTTGGAGATTGAGAAAAATTCATATCATTCCATGCCTATTTCTTTTTCTCCTAAGAATTATAACTCTGAAATGCATGATTTAGGCTTAGTAATTTCAGTACCCGACCCCCTTGCTATTAGGCTTAGGTGGCATTTGAATAATATGTTTGGGAAGGCTGAAGATTACTTGATTAAAATTCCTCATGCTGTGCACCCTTTGTGCAAGTTGAGTTTTTCTGTGCAGGAATTGAAGAAGAAGAAGAAGGACCCTCTGAGAATCAAGGAAGTGGACTTCGGTTGAAAACGCCGAATCCCGTCTAACTTAAGACGTTAAACAAGCGCTTCTTGGGAGGCAACCCAAGCTTTTACAGTTTTTTGTAGATTTCATTTTAGTTTTTGCGTTGATCCTAATGCTCCCTTGAGATCGATCCTTATGCAGGAAGCTCGTGAATTCATGCCTGACCTTTGATTTTCTCTTTGGTCGAAAATTCAAGACGTTTCAGATTCTCTCGCTTTTTCAGGGCAGTATCGATCTCTCTTTATCCGATTATATGTTCATACATTGGGGACAATGTATATTTTAAGTCTGGGGGGGAGATTTGCTCTGCTTAGGTTTTGCTTTGGTAATGCTTATGATGAATTAAATACATGTGGATGATGCTGACGTTTGATGATTTGCTTTTAGCCATGATTCTCTCTTATTATTGCAAATTTGAAAGCATGTCTAAATTCAAGAAAATTTAAAATTTTTTCTTTGATTTCCTTGCAAAGTATGATGATTCACTTGTTTTATTATGATTTTGAAAGCCTAGATGAAAGTTATATGCTTTGGAAGTTCGTTGTTACTCCGATAGGTGTAAAGTTTGTCTAGATAGCTTTCTTGCGTAATAGTAAGTAATACTGAGCTTTGGGAAAAAGAAATGCTTTGATTTGCCCCAAAAAAAAAATGCTCCACTTTCTTGAGAGCGTTAGTAACCAGGGGCATTCATGACACCCATCGTTTGCCTTTGCATGAAAGCGCTGGAAAGAAATGAGCATGCCTCGACAACCTGAAAGATGAGGAGCTTGTAGTTGGATGCTTTCATCACCAATGTTGGCAAGCAAGAACGAAGGCGCTACATCTAAAAGGATTCTAAAAAAAAAAGCAAGTTTGGGGGAGGCATACCCCGTTGTTTCAGGTACCTTAGTGGGATATTGCTTTCTTGATTGTTGGGAAGCTGGATAATTAGAGCTTAGGGCCAGTGTAGGGGGAAGATGAACTGAGGATTTTATAAACCTTTTTTAGGCTAGTAAAGAACTAATAAGGAAGCTCGCACACAGACACACATGGGATGAAGAGTTTAAATTTAAATTTCATGATGAATGATTGTGTTTTAATATTTCCTTAAATTGATAGTGTTCATTAATTTGATCATTGAGCTTAGAGTCATGCATATGCAATATTTGATTCATATATGAGGTTTTAGCTTTGCTCGGGACTAGCAAAGATTTAAGTTTGGGGGTGTGATGACATGCAAAAATGTCATCATTTTCCTATTATTTTTAGCTAGTTTTGTGCTTGAATTGAGTACTTTAATGCTATTTTATGTTTAAATTTCAGAAAACCGAGTCAAGGAAGCAAAATCGGATTTTTGAGAGAATTTGGATGATTTTGGAGACTTTTTGAGCATTTTGGAGAAGTCCATTGAAGATCAAATTCCAAAAGCCCAAAAAGAATGAGTTAGAAGCCCAAATTCATGAATTCCAAGCCTTAAATTATCAAGTTGGGTCAAGAAAAGAGTCCAAAATCCATTACAAGAAGCATTTGGACCAAAAGAAAGTTGGAGGCCCAAAAATTGAGTCAAAATCGGGCCATTCTAGAAGATCCAGGGCCTAGCGTCGCGACGCTAGGCAGCCATGCGAAAAGATCCAGAAATGGGGTAGCGTCGCGACGCTGAGATGAATTGAAGCCCAAGAAAAGATGACGTCAGAGCGTCGCGATGCTGTGACGTAGCGTCACGATGCTACGCCTGCTGGGAGCCTATAAAAGGGGCCATTTGCATCCAAGTTTTGTGTGCCAATTTGTGGGTTTTCACCCATTCTAGAGTCCACACTAAGATTGGGGATTTTTGGGAGAGTTTTGGAGCTTTGTTGAAGATCTTTGGAGCTCGGGATCGATGGAGGTCGGCGCGGGATCGAGGAGATCGACACTTTTATGAGAATTTCGCTTCCTTTTCTTTATGTTTTAGTTTCTAGAATTGTTGTGATTAGAAATTATTGAATTTGAATGATTATGAGTAGTAAATTCCTAAATTCTATGAGATTGATTTAGATGTTGAATCTTTGCTGAATTAATGAATTGATCTGGTTTAATTGTCATTATTGTTCTTATCTGCATTTTGTCCGTAATGCTTTTAATCAACTGATCACTGATTAAATGAATCGTTACTAAGTGGAGACTCGACGGAGAGTAGCTTAGACTAGAACTGAATGCATGACTAATGTTATTTACCCGGGTGACACGGGATAGAATAAATAACGTTAGAGGTTGTATTGAAGGGTCGTAATGCCATACTAAGTAAATAAAGAAGAGACCGAAAGGAGATTCTTTATTGAAAGGTATGAGATAGGAGGAGACCGACAGGAGAGTCCTTGAAATTAGGCTTCTAGACTTATGAATCAAATGATTAGTTAATCCATATTAGTTAATTGATTATGCATTAAAGGTCCAATTGATGAAATCAACCCCTCTAAGAATTATCCCTCCAAATTGTGTCTCCATTTATCTTTTGCTTTCTAGATTAGTTTTGTTATTCTTTTCGGCATTAGATTTTGTTCTCTAAATAAACCTAAGCAAGATTATTTGTGGTAATTAATTGAATAAATCCAATCCCTGTGGAGACGATACTCTATACTCGAAATCACTATATTACTTGTGACGACCCGTACGCTTGCGGTAATTGGATAGTCGTCCCAACAAAATCTCCTAGCTCTAAGCCTAAATTTAACTCTTCTTCCTCATCATAATCAGTCAGTAAATCTAAGCCAATGGAAAAACAAGTATGTATACTACACACAAAATCGTCCTGGCCAAAAATACTGAATACTACTTTCTCATCATCAACATTAAGAGTTAACTTACCAGTGTGCACGCTTATTTCGACCTTATCTGTAGCTAAGAATGGTTTGCCAAGGATGACGGGTACCTCTTTGTCCTCCTACATGTCTAGCACCACAAAGTCAATCGGGAAGATGAACTTGTTAACTTTCACCAATACGTCCTCCACTATACCGATCGGTTGGGTGACTGATCTATCTACAAGCTGGAGGGTGATATCGGTGTCCTTAAGACCTGAAAGTCCAATCTTCATGTACAGGGAATAGGGCATAAGATTAATGCTAGCTCCTAAATCACATAAAGCCCTATCGAAAGATACCTCTCCTATAATACATGGAACAGTAAAACTCTCTGGGTTTTTTTTTTTTTGTTTCAAAGGCATTTTCCCTGTGACTATAGTGCTACTATTCTCAGAAAATCTACACACTTCTTTCTTATTCAAAATTTTCTTCCTAGCCAACGTTTCTTTCATGAATCTCCCATAGTTAGGCATGTTATAGAGAGCATCTATCAAAGGAATATTAACAGATAACTTTTTGAACATCTCTAAAAATTTAGTAAATTGCTCATCTAATTTTACATTCTTAAACATATGGGGAAAAGGTAACTCCCTGTAGTCAAAGGTAGTGTTGGATTATCTGTTTTGGTTAAGTTATGCTTTGTCTAAAGTTTTGAATTCTTAAGGTAAGGTTGGTTAGTATTGCTCGGGACGCGCAGTAGTTCAAGTTTGGGGGTATGATAACTCTTCAAAAGGGAGTTATTTAGGTCTTAGTTCTACAATGTTTTGTGTGCATTTGTGCTAAATAGGTTTGATTTTAGATGAATATTATATGTTTTAACCCATTTGGAGGAATGGAAGCTTTGGAAAGTTATTTTGTGCAGAATATATTGCTGAGCGACTTGAGGGAGCAAAATCTGTGATCCAGCAAAGCAGGGAGCGAAACTGCCACGTCACAGCTCGTAATCCATTTTAATGAACTGGAGTTAGTTAAGCTATTCTCGGATCTAAGAAGCTTTGAGAGCCTGCCACATGTACAATTTGACCTAATTAAGGCTTGCTTCATTCTATAAAAGGGAAGAGCCGTCTCAAGTCAAAGACATTCCATTTTTGGGAGAAGGTCATTTCTCATTTCCACCATTGGGAGCCGAGTAGAGGAGGAAAGATTGGAGACTTCAAGAAGACCATCAACTACGGATTTGACCAAGGGAATTAACCTTTTCTTGTAATTTCTTGTAGTTATGGATGCACGTACTCAGATCGTAGCGTGTGATATGAACCTTATGAGCTAAACTTATTTAGGTGTTGGTTAGGAGTCATGTAATTGTCGTGCTTATTTCTCTATGCAATATATGTTGATTTGAGCATCTTGATTAACTGTTGTGCATATTTATATTTTGTGCCCGCCTAGCCAGCCGGTATGAATACCACTTCTTAGTTCAGGGATGACTTGAGAATTGTGTGGCATTTAATCACACTAGATCATTGTGTATTGGTGAACACCAGTAACTGAGTTAGGGATAGCCAGTTGCCTAGTGCTTGATCGGTAGCACGTCATTGGAGTTGAAACACATTCCAAAAAATCCAGAGTTCCGGGAGGATCCTGCTAATAAGACTGCAAGAGAATTGCCTAATCAATAATATAGCTAGAGCATCTTTTAAAACAATTACTGAATTCCTGACCAACGCCTGTTTCCAATCTGTCTGCTTTATTTGTTTACTTCTTGTTTTGTCATTTCTTTTGCTTCAGCATTCTATAAAAATCAATCATATTAGCCACTTTTGAAACCATTAAAGAGTTATACAAAATAGATAAAGTGAGAACTATTCAGCCCCGTGGATACGAAAAATTACTTATCACTTGCTGCGGATTGTGTATGCTTGCGCAGTGTTCTAGAGTCTATTTTTACCCTATTTTTACCCCACTCTGGAAACCCAACCGTTGTTCACGGTCGTCACTAAAGTGTTCACTGATGACTGGAGGCTTACGTTCAGAACCTTCTGCTCTTTGATAAAGAGAGCCACCATCTCTTCAAGGTTGCTTTTCTTTTCTAGTGTACTCATGGAAGCAAACCCCGGTGGTGGTTCTAACACATTCTTGTTATTTGAATACGAGAAATTTTCGTTGTTGCAATAATTCGGGTGGTAGAAGTTCGACAGTCCTTGAGTAAATGCTCGTTTTCCAACATATTGAACTTTCTCCACGTCCTGACTCTCCTTCTTCGAATATCCCTCTGCCAAGGTGAAAATAGATTTGACCACCTCAGAAGAAGTTAACTTGTTCAATGCATTTGTCTGCGACGCCATTTGCGCTTTCAACGAACTTGACTCATCAATTTCATAGATACCAGCCTTCTTTGATATTGTTCCCCTCTCCGTGGGCCATTGATTATTGGTTGCAGCCATTTCCTCCAAGAGATCTTTAGCATCCGTAACAGTCTTAGATAGAAAACTTCCACCAGTAAACGTATCGAGAACAATCTTAGTGCAAGAGTTCAACCCATTGAAGAACAATTGTACTTGTAGCCAGTCGGGATAGCCGTGCTGTGGGCATCTCCTTAGCATCTCTTTGTATCTTTTCCATGCCTCATATAATTGCTCATCATCCAACTGTCTGAAAGTCCCAATCTCCGTACGGAGCTTGGTGGTCTTTGCAGGCGGGAAATTTTTGGTAAGAAACGCCTAAGCAAGCTCGTCCCAGGTACTAATGCTTCCAGGTTCAACTGATTCTAGCCAGTCCTTGGCTTTGTCTTGAAGAGAAAAAGGGAACAACCTTAGTCTAATCGCGTCGGTCGGAACTCCGTTCATTTTCACCATCCCGCAAATCTCAAGAAATGATCGAATATGGGAATGTGGGTCCTCCGAAGGATGTCCTTTGAAAGAATTGTCCCTCGCCATTTGGATCAACCCAGTCTTTAATTCAAAGTTATTTGCTTGGATCGGGGCATATACAATACCGAAATTCTCAGTCGAGAGAACTGGCTGAAGAAAATCTCTGATCGCCTTCGGAGCATTGCTTGTTGGGCCATTGTTTCCGTCAGTCTTTTGTTTCTACGAATCGCTTTAATTGTCCTGTCAATCTCAAGATCTAATGGAAACAAATTAACCTCCTTATCTCTTCGCATGCAAATGCCCCAAAACTTAATCAGAACTTAAAAAAAATACGAAAGTATTCACAAAAAGAATAAAAGAAAAATATTTACAACCTAAATTAATATTTAATCCGTTCTTTTTAATGTCAAAAAATTGTTTTGCCTAAACAAACCTAACCTCCCCAGCAACAGCACCAAAAACTTGATGACCGCAAAGTGCACGGGTCGTAAGTAATAATAAAACGGTAAGTATACCGAGTTTCGAATCCACAGGGAGGAAGATGGTGATTAAGCAAGATAATAAAATGATCACTAAAAATACTTAGATGAAATATTATTTAGGAGCCTAAACATGATACTAAAGAAAATCAAGAAATAAAGCAATAAACGAATCAAAGCGATCAATCGAAATAAAAATGGTGAAGAAAGAATCGAATGTGAGATGGGGTCTTGAAAATCAGATTATAGCTAATCAATTATTCTAATTGTCCTATCTCATGCCCGACTAGCTAAAAACCTAGAATCTCCGTTTAGCACATAGGTTCTCCTTTCGGTTTCCCCTAATTGTAATTAACTCATATTAATAACCTAAGTGTCTTTAGCACTATTAAATTTGTTAATTAATTAGTCCTGATTCATTTTTGGTCTCTAAGCCTATCCAACTACTCTCGCTGTCACTACGAGCAGTTAAACTTAGTTGAGTGGATTATGATCTATCCTAACTTTTGTCCGTCGAGTTTCAGTTAGGAATCTAATCATTATACAATTGGCCTGATCATATAAAGCATTAAGACCATCCACACAAATAATCAGTATATGGCAAGAGATAGGCAATTAAGAATAATAATTAACTATAAACTTTCATTCCAAGACCCACAAATGGGATTAGCTATACATGGTTAAAATTTCCCAAATGTACATACTATAAAGCATAAAAATGAGAAAAATAAGAGTTAGGAGAATGACCGTCGAGAACCCCTCACTTGCGCAATGGATCCTCTTCGAAACAAGCTCTGAGCCCTCCAAAAATGCTCGCTACAATGATTTCCCACTAATTCTCACACTCGGCCCTCAAAGAGGCTTTAAGAGCCTTAAAGAAGCTAAAGGAAAGGATATAGAATGATGTTTGATACCAAAATGGGGAGCCAAAACGCGCCTTTTATAGGCTTGGAAAAGGGGTAGCGTTGCGACGCTAACATCACAGCGTCGTGACGCTTTGGCATCACTGGTGTCTTGTGTGGCAAGAATAGGACAGCATCGCGATGTTGTGATGATTCCAGAACCATCTGGAGCACGGATTGAGCAGATTTTTGGGCTTCCTCCAATTCTTTCTTTCACAACACTTTGAATGATAAATCTTTGGGCTTCCTTCTTGACCCAACTTTGAGATTGTGGCTTGAACTTTACAAATTTGGCCTCTTTTTCTCCATTTTTCCACAAATTTCTCCTAGGGACAAAATAATGAAATTAAATAGATATTCAATATAAAAATACCATAAAAGCACACAAAAGCACATAAATTTAGAGATAAAATAGCAGCATTTCTGCCTGCTCTCACGTCATAGCGTTGTGATGCTGTTACGTCACTTTCTTCCCGCATAATCCAACCAGCGTCGAGACGTTCTAAGGACAGCGTCTCGATGCTGGACCTTCTAGAAGCGAACCTTGGGCTCGCTCTTGGCTTTCCTTTCTCAATTCTTTTGGGCTTTTGGGCCTCTTCTTCAATTGAAATCTCCTCTTTTCTTCATTTATAGTCCAAGGCCTCCAAATTGATCTAGAATTTAGTAAAATTCCCGATTTTGCTTCACTAGCTCGGTTTTCTACAAAATTATCATAAAAAGACATTAAAGCTCACAATTAAGGCACAAAACTAGCCAAAACAACTAGGAAATAAATAGCACAATTGCATGCTATTAGTTACATAGGTCATCCTATTGAAACAATAACCTAACTAGTTAACGGTGTTATAACTAGTGGTTTACTATTTCATGGTCTGGTCTTCTGCAAACTCATTGCATAGGATACCCCCGCTTGCATGTCTACTACATCGACGCTTTGGATCAATACGTCTATATCAAATACAGACATTTTAGGATAAGGTACCCAACCTTATCCTTGTACTATAGACATTTTAGGTTGTTACTTGAACATCGATCCCGTATGTCCCCACATACTAGTTCAAGTTACATACAAACAACATTGGATCTTAGTTTATTGGATTTGGGTCAAATTGTGTAATATTTAACAATAATTCTTTATTGTAGAAACTCAATAACACTTTATTGAAACAAGTATACAATTTGTTTACATTTTATTACCTACGAGTTTTAAAGCATAAAACCCAACAATTTCCAGCTTGCTGATTTGTGTGGCCATTTGAGTCATATGACTCCCTAGGTTCTGAATTGCATTCCTGGTTTCCTTTTGGAACTGCAAAGAACTGTCAGCAAGCTCTTTAACAATCTCATCTAAAGACTTACCTTAAGAGGAACATGTGGTTTGGTTTTGCTTGAACACCTGGGGCTTTTGATTCCCATAGCTAAAGTTTGGATGGTCACGCCACCCCAAATTGTAGGTGTTCACGAATGGATTGTAGGGCCTTTGGTTCCTGTTGTTCCCTGCATAGCATCCTATGGCATTAACTTCACTGCTCTCCTAGAGTTGGGGACTTTCATCAGTAGTTTGGGAGGTCATCAAACACAACACACAAGCCTTTACCTGTGTCTTACCTGCACACATAGAATGAACAAGCTTAGATAAATCAAAAAGTTTAGAGCGCATCTCACTTACCTCGCTTTTCAAAGCACCCTGAACAGGTGCTGCAGGCTCTCTCGTGCCAAACTGCTGTGAGTATTCTGCCATGCTCGGAATGAGTGCTCGGGCCTCAACTGCTTTCTTATTCACCAGTGCACCACCACTAGCAGCGTCGATATACTCCTATCCATAGGGAGAAGTCCCTCATAAAAATATTGAATTAAGAGTGAAGGTGTTCATATAACACATGCGGAAGCAATTGAAGATCGAAAGCACTTAAGACATTCAATTTTGCTCCTAAAGCATGCATGTTCTATAAAATACAGAATATAGAGTTGAGAGAACACCAACCTTTGTAGCTCACTTATGTGGAACTCCTTGTGATGTTTGCCTCTCCTATGCTCCTTGGACAACCTCTATAGTCTTCCCTACTATTCTCTTGGGCCTAGAAAGACTTGTGGGACCTTTTGGTTGTAGCAACATTTGCCTCCCCTTCATGTCCCCTCTTAGTGAGACTTTGGTAAGTCTGGAGCTCGTTTAGCAAAGTAGTCAGGTTAAAGTCTATTTTGTTCATGACAACGTTTGTCCTGAACTGAATGAAGCTCTTCGGAAGAGACTCCATTATGAAACTTACTTGACTACCCTCGTCAATTGTAGCACCGTTTACTTCAGCAATGTTAAACTGAACCATCATGTTCAAAACATGTTCCCTAACTGAAGCACCTTCCTTCATTCGGGAATTGTAAACATTCTTGAGAGCTTCGTGCCTAATTTGTGAAGACGGTTGTCCAAACATACCTTGCAACGAAGTCATGATCTCCCTCGCGGTGACCATCCTCTCGTGCTTTTTTTACAAGACATCTGAGATGCTTGCTAAGATATAGACCCTTGCCTTATCATTAGCTCGAGTCCATTTCTCATATGCTTCCCGAACAATTCGGTTTGTTGACGAGCCAGGGTTAGGCGGACACTCTTCGGTAAGGACAAATCTAAGATCCTCGATTACTAGTATTGTGTTTAGATTATACTTCCAAGTTCCATAGTTATCCCCGTTAAGCTTATCCGAAGCAAGTAATTGTACTAGTGAGCTAGACATGCTGAAAAATTAAACAAAACTATTGCTTATTAACCATTTTTAGACAAAATCCAATTAGGTTTTAGCAAAAGTAATAATGTACCCAGGATTATTATTTTGCAACGATACTTTAGTGAGTTAGAGCAACCGCTACCGAGGGGCAGTCAATTACTCCTTCACCAAACCAAGACGTTCTTGACTAAATACTAATCCCAGAATAACTCTTATTCCTATAGTTGTTTAGTTATCGTTACGTTTGGTCAGGAATTTACTAACACTTAGTAACCCTTGTAAGTGTGACCCGCCGTTTTAAGATTACAGAGAACGACCCCAACAATGCTACCGAATGGAAAAGCTAATGTTGGAAATGGTCCTAAGTAATCCTATCCATCTCTGGAGTTTGCGTTGTTCCGATCTCCATGTTACAACCCTCCGAATGGTTAGTAGCTCCAGGGCATACAAGTAGGCGCAACATGGAAATCTCACGGTGCAACCTAACGGAGGAGACCGCAGGATGTGTTGACACACTTCCTCCACTCACTTACTATAAATACTTTCTCCATTCACCTTGTTATTTATTTATTTAAACACCTTCCGAATGGAGCAGTTGAGGTATAATCAACACGAGGCCAAGCATAAATCTCACCTTGTGAACAAAAGGGAGAACGTGAAAGGGAAATGGATTTGATATATCTCTCCCCTCCCACTAAGTATTTTAAACGGTTTTGGGTATACTTATACTTAGGCGAATTCCGGCTAATTGAATGACCCTAAGTCTAAGTTCATTTAAACTTACGATGTCTAGGTGATAACGATTAAAACCTCACATCACACACGTGCATACTCATAAAACTGGGTTAACTTTAACTCAAGAACCGACTCGGTGCCCAGGTAGGAGGTGTTCCGTAAACCGTCAACTTAAATACCTCCAGCCTTAGACAGCATCTCGTCGGGTGAGTTCTCTTGTAACCTATGTTTTACAAGCTTATCGACCTATTTGAATCTAATTGAAATCGATCGAGAGTTGGATCAAATTAACCCTAAGTGAGCATGCACCTTTTTCTTTGTTATAGATTTTAAATTTCTATGTGATTTATAACAATTATAAATCTAAACTATAACAAACTTGCCTTTTGAATATAACTCTTATAAACAAAATTCTAAGGAAATTTCATGCTTCATGCTAGGTTAATTTTATCTTTTGATTAATATAACTTTTATATCAATTAATCAATTTTAATTAACCATTCAAGCATGAATCTCCCTAAATCAATACAACATTTATATCAATTTAAACATAAAATTTCCCTCATGCATTTGAACTATTAATAACATGCTTTCCTATGGTGGGATTTTAAACTATATGGCATGCTCATAATGCACATACATTTAATCCAATTAAACCATACATTCTCAATGCATAAAAGAAATTAAATCAAGCTAAAATGGAATGGTTTGGCAATTTAAAACAAACAATCAACTAATTATTACAATAATAATCAATAAAATTGCTTGTGATGATCCCGAGCTTTACGAACCGACCCGAACCAACCCTCCATGGAGTGAACCGGCCTTCAAGTATGTGTAAATAAGCTGCAGCAGACCGAACCGGACTGGAAAAGAAGAAGAAAAAAAAAAACTGCTGCTGGAATTTCCATTTTCTGCTGCGTCTTCTCCGGTTTTTCTTCGATTTTACAGCCTATATGGACTCTAATGACTCTATAAAAATTACAGACTATAGTACACACATTAATGCTCTTACATATCCGAGCAATTACAATTTCATGAAGGTTTGAATGCTCAAAAAATTGCCAAACCAGAACACTTCCATTTTAGCACACAGAAAATTCAATTTCAAAATGGTACCCACCAAAGCAAAATTAAAACGAATTAAATGCTCTAATCATGCTCTAATACCAATTGAAGGTGTTCATATAACACATGCGGAAGCAATTGAAGATCGAAAGCACTTAAGACATTCAATTTTGCTCCTAAAGCATGCATGTTCTATAAAAGACAGAATATAGAGTTGAGAGAACACCAACCTTTGTAGCTCACTTATGTGGAACTCCTTGTGATGTTTGCCTCTCCTATGCTCCTTGGACAACCTCTAGAGTCTTCCCTACTATTCTCTTGGGCCTAGAAAGACTTGTGGGAGTCTATAGAAGAAAGAAATAGGAAGGGAATGCTTGATGGTACAAGCTTTTGAAAGGAGATGAAATGAGAGAGAATTTGAGGGAGAAAATTTGCAGCATAACACTAAATGAAAGCTTGCTCCTCTTGAATCTAATTCAAGCCCCTTTTATAGACATCTCCCATGCAAAGACAAGCTTCATGACACTTAGCCACATGGTCAAGCTGCAACTCAAAGTGGATTCTAGGTGTCTACTTCACAACACATGCATCTAATGCATGTTTGTGTTGTTTTCCACTACGTATCATTATGCAAGAGTGGAAAAACGACTAAATCCACTATGAATTGAATCCTAATTGTGAATTTTAAGCTTTCAATTCATTTCAAATTCAATTCAAAATTGAAATTGATTTCTAGGCAATTAATTGGGACATTTCCAAGTAATTTTGATATGATTGATCCAATCAATCTTTATCACCTAATGCCATGAATTAGATATGATTCCTAATACATATATATGGTATTTAAAACACTTTTAAATACCTCATCTCTCAATTCCTAATTTAATTCATAATTAAATCATTGTGTCGAACATGTTTTACGATAAAACCCTATTTCCCGTTTTTGAACGATTCAAAGTTTCCTATCAAAATATTCTAGGCTTTAATCCGATATGAGCTAGTAGGGGGACCTAATGGACCTATAGATCATGGGCTCCAATGATTCAAGGCTAACCAACTAATCTCATTATCTAAGCTAGCCAACATTCGTTAACTATCGGGACACTCCACTATAGCCCGATAGTTTCGCTCCCCTCACTATAGATATATTTCCGTCCACTTGATTTAACCATGTTTAGTAAGTCGTTCCTTCACAGGTTGTTCGTAGCTATAGCTAGGTCAAATAACCGTTTCACCTCTATAGTACTTATTGTTCCTTAAGTTCCACTAATCCTCTAATGAACAATCGGTTTGCGGTCCAACCATCAAACCTAAGTCCCTCTCGATCTAACAAAAGGGTGGGGCCCCTTGTTCAAGTCCTGGAGTTAGTACTTAAGTGAACAACCTATCTACTAACCCTGAAAAGGGTAGGAGTGAATTCCGTCTTGCGAAACTATGTCCCCAGCTATCTATTCGATCTTATCCCCAAAATGGTAGGCTTGTCGAGTCGGCGATGCTGGCCACACTCACCCATGCAGATCAAAGGATAATCTCGCATAAACAGGAGTTCATAGATAGCTCAGGATTAAGAACGAGTTACCTAGGTCATCTATGAGAAATAGTCAGTTTCTTCAGTAAACGGCGTTATAAAGAGAAAGTGACTTATTTCGTGGTCCAGTCTTATGCAAACTCATTGCATAGGACGCCCCCACTCGCATGTCACCACATGAACGATTTAGGATCTCATCGTTTGTACTTAATACAAAGTGGGCCGCGTCCATAGTGTCTCCAGGATAAGGTACCCAACCTTATCCTTATACTATAGACTATTTTGACTATAAACTTGAACTTGATCCTATGATATGTCCCTACATATAGTTCGAGCATTCATTTTATAGCCAAGGATCTTAGTTTATTGGATTTAGGTTAATCATTCGCAATTTACATATTCAATAACATCTTTTACTGAATAACCTCAATAACGTCTTTATTGGAAATAGAATATGTTTAATGATTTACAAACTACGAGTTTATTGGACATTAAACCCAACAAAGAGCTAGTTCAAAATCTGATGGTGTGGGAAACTAGCACATAATCACTTGAATCTCTCCCAGTACTTGTACAGGGTCACCTCGGAGATCTGGGTAATGCAGTAGATTTCCTTCCTTAGATTTGCTGCTCCGCTCACAGGAAAAGTCTCTTCACCTCGTTCTAAGAAAAGTCTCGTCATCTCGTTCAAGGTAGTCACTGAGCTTGATGGTAGATAATACAACCAGTCCTTGGCTTGATCTTTCAGAGAGAATGTTGAAGGAGTGAGGAACACTCGAGCGAAGGCGATTACTGATCTTAGGCCTTGATTTTCATTAATTTGTTCAATGAAGCATGTTGAAATTTAAAACGAAAAACAGAGGAAATATAAATACCTCTTTGAGCTCTGAATTCAAGACTTTCATTGGTTGTTTCTCTTCACCATATTGACGTGGACTGCCGCTAGAGTCTTCCCCACTATTCTCCAGCCTTAGAACGAGCTTGTGGGAACCCGAGCATGATGAATTAAGGGAGAAATAAGTTGTGAGCATAATGGGTTTTGAAGCCATTTGCGCTCTTGGTTTTGAGAGAGAGATTCCAGCAAACATGCATCCTTTTTTCTCAGCAAATGTCAACCACACCCACTTGATGAAGAAGACACACATATATATGGGCTGAATTGAGATAATGGATCTCAATTTGTCACCAAGTTTGGTGGCAATCTCTCAACAATGTATGGCTTGATTTCATGGGGAAATTGACACATTAATTTTGAATTTTCTTTATTAATTTCATAATAAGATTAATCTTGCATAATCAATTTTAAATGAAATTAATTCCAACTAATTAATTAAACATATTTAATTAATTACAATTTGATTAATTTTGATATCAAATACCAAATTAAACATTTGTGCCAATCTCGTCTTCTCTAAAAAAATCCCGATTGTTTGAATATTATAAATTCAAACCGATATACGTATCGTATACATATTATTTATATTTAAACAACATTTAAATATATCCTATTCTCTCTATAGTTTAATTCATAATTAAACCATAATACGTTAAATATATATCACATATAATTAACGCTAACTCCCTAATTTAAATTTGAACGTTTTCGAATCCTTTCATCACTCTATTCTAAGGTTAATCCGTATGAGCTAGTGATGCGAACACCGCAAGCGCACGGGTCGTCAAGTAATATAGTGATTTTGAGTATAGAGTATCGTCTCCACATGGATTGGATTTATTCACTTAATTACCGAGAATACTCTTGCTTAGCTTTACTTAGAGAACAAAATCTAATGCCGAAAGATAAACTAGAAAGCTAATCTAGAAAGCAAAAGATAAATGGAGACACAATTTGGAGGGATAATTCTTAAAGTGTTGATTTCATTAATTGGACCTTTAATTGCTTAATCAATTAACTAAATTAGCTTAATTAATCATTCAATTCATAAGTCTAGAAGCCTAATTTCAAGGACTCTCCTATTGGTTTCCTCCTATCTCATGCCTTTTAATAAAGAATCACCTTTCGGTTTCCTCTTTTTTTACTTAGCATGGCATTACGACCCTTCAATAAGAACCTCTAATGTTATTTATTTCTTCCCGTGTCACAAGGGTAAATGAACATTAGTCATGCATTCAGTTCTAGTCTAAGCTTCTCTCCGTCGAGTTTCCACTTATTAACAGTTCATTTAATCAGTGATCAGGTGATTAAAAACATTAAGGACAAAATGCACAAATGAACAATAATGACAATCAAACCATTTATTTCATTAATCAAGCAAAGGTTCAACGAACTAAATCATACTCATAGAATTTAGAAATTAACTACTCATAATCACTAAACATCCAATAGTTCCTAATCACAACTATTCTAGAAACTAAAACACAAAGGAAAATGGAAGAGAAATGCTCATAAAAGTGTCAATCTCCTCGATCCCATGGCAACCTCCATCGATCCCGAGCTCCCAAGATCTTCAACAAAGCTTAAACACTCTCCCAAAACCCCCAATTCTAGTCTTGAATCGAGAATATAGTGAAAACCCTCAAATTGGCTTTCTTAATCCAGATGAAATGAGGCCTATTTATAGTTGTCCAGCAGGCACAACGTCGCGACGCTGACGTCACAGCGTCGTGACGTTGTTACGTCATCAGCTTGGAGCGCAAGTTGTCGCAGCGTCTCAACGGTGTCCTAGTTCCAAATCCTTCCTCGCGGTTGCCAAGCGTTGAGACACGCAAGGCTAGCGTCTCGATGCTAGGCCTCGGTCTTCAACTTCAAGAATGGCCCTTGGATCATCATTTTGGGCAACTCGACTCTGGCTTTTTTTTTCAAATTGCTCCAAAAGCCTCCATATTCATCCAAAATCTCTCAAAACTCCGATTTTGCTTCCTTGGCTCAGTTTTTTGAAATAAACATAAAAATACTTCAAAGCACACAATTCAAGCACAAAACTAGCTAAAAATAATAGGAAATAGATAGCATTTATACACGCTATCAGCTAGCAGGGGGACCTAATGGACCTACAGATCATGGGCTCCAACGATACGAGATTAACCGGTTAAACTCTTTTATCCTAGTTAACCAACATCCGTTAACTAACGAGACACTCCACTATAGCCCGTAGCTGAACTGCCCTCACTGTAGATATATTTTTGTCCACCCGATAAAATCGTGATTAGTAAGTCAATCCTTCACAGGTTGTTCGTAACTATAGCTAGGTAAAATGTCTGTTTTACCCCTGTTCACACGTAACTTCAGAGATGGAGACACGTGGAATAAATACTGTATTTGTATTGATATAACATGCTTTGGAGTCTTGAAATCTTGAAGAGTCTTTAGTCTTCAAAGATTGTTGAAGTCTTCTAGTCTTGAAGGGTCTTCAGTCTTCAAGAAGTCTTGGTGGAGTTTCTCTGAATTCTCTGACTCTGGATGAGAGCTTGAAAATTCTCACTCCCTTAAAATGGAAGGGAGCCTCTCTATTTATAGAGTTCTCGCCAGATGGGCCATGGTGACTTTTGGGCCAACAACTTGGGCTTAGGCTTTATTGGTATTGGGCTCAACTATTTAGTCTTGGGTCTGGTACATATTTGAACCAAAACTATATGACCCAAATATTTAACAGACCCAAATTTGATCCAAAATAATTATTTTTTTAATTAACTGGTCAAATTAATTAATTTGATCAAAATAATTTAATTTTAATTAATTGATCAAATAGAAATTTGACTCTATAAAGTTATAATTGGCCAACTTTGTTTTCAAATTAAATTTGGGACACATGTAAATTTATAATTGGTCCCAAATTTAATTATTTTTAATTTCGTCATTAATTTTAAATAATGACGTGACAATTTGTGATTGGTCAAAATTTCTTCTTCAACAACCCCTATAACACTTCTTGTTCCTTAAGCCCCCACTGAGTCCCTAATAAACAATTGGTTTGTGGTCCGACCACTAAACCTAAAACCTCTCGGGCCAATGAGAGGGCGGTGCGCCTTTGTTCACGTCCCGAAGTCAGCACTTAAGGGAACAACCTCTCTACTATCCCTAAAGTTGGGTAGGAGTGAATTCCATCTTGCAGGACTATGTCCCCAGCTATCTACCCGGTCTTATCCCCAAAGTTGTAGGCTTATTGAGCGGCACTGTTGGGTCCCTCCCACTGTTGGGTTCCTAGAGTGAGTAAAAATAAGGTGTAAATAGACTCTAGAACTCTGTGCAAGCATACACAATCCGCAGCAAGTAATAAGTATTTATCGAATCCAAGGTTTCAATTAGCTCTCACTTTATCTATTTTGTATAACTTTTCAATGGTTTCAAAGGTGGTTAAAATGATTGATTTTTATAGGATGCTGAAACAAAAGAAATGACGCAACATAAAGTAAACAAATAAAGCAGACAGATTAGAAACAGGCGCTGGTCAGGATTTAGTAATTGTTTTAAAAGATGCTCTAGCAATATTAGTGATCAGGCAAAACTCTTGCAGTCTTATTAGCAGGATCCTCCCGAAACTCTGGATTTTTTAGAATATGTTTCAACTCCAATGACGCACTACCGATCAAGCACTAGGCAACTGGCTATCCCTAGCTCAGTTATTGGCGTTCACCAATACACAATGATCTAGTGTGATTAAATGCCACATACTCCCCAAATCATCATTGAAACTAGGAAGTGGTATTCATACCGGCTGACCAAGCGGGCACAAAATACAAATAAGCACAACAAATAATCAAGATGCAACAAATCAACATATATTGCATAGAGATTAAGCACGACAATTACATATTTCCTAACCAACACCTAAGAGAATTTAGTTCATAGAGCTCATGGCAACACACGTTACAATATGAGTATGTGCATCCATAATTACAAAATAACACAAGAAAACACTAATTTCCCTTGATCAACTTCATAAATGATGGTCTTCTTGTAGTCTCCAATCTCTCTCCTCTATTTGGCTCCCAATGATGGAAATGAGAAAATGATCTCTTCCCCATGAGTGGAATGTCTTTAACTTGGGCGGCTCTTCCCTTTTATAGAGTGAAGACAAGCTTAAATTAGGTTGACCTAGACACGTGGATGGCTCTCCTTGCTCCTTAAATCTAAGAATAGCTTAACTAATTTCTGTTCATTAAATTGGCTAACGAGCTGTGATGTGGCAGTTTTGCTCCCTGCTTTGCTGCAGTGCAGATTTTGCTCCCTCAAGTCGCTCAACAATATATTCTGCACAAAATAACTTCCAAAGCATCCATTCTTCCAAATGGGTTAAAACATATAATATATATCTAAAAGCAACCTTATTTAGCACAAAAGAAACACAAACAAATATTGAAATAAGGTCTAAATAACTCCCTTTTGGAGAGTTATCTGTTTGCTTATCGCTACCGCAAGCGCACGGGTCGCACAAGTAATATAAAACGGTAGTAATACCGAGTATTGAATCCACAGGGAAGCGAAGCGAAAATTAAGCAAAAATAGAATCTCTTGAGCACTAAAAGTACTTAGGCAAAATAATATTTAGGGAACAGCTCATGCAAATAAGAAAAATTTAAGATTTAAAGCAGGAAAATAATTTGATCAATCAAATAAAAAAATATGGAGAAAGAGTTTTCTTTTAATGGGAAGAGGGGTCTTGAAAATCAATTATTAGCTAAACAATTGTTATAGTTCTCCTATCTCATTGCCCAACTAATTATACTCCTAGAATCTCCGTTAATCACATAGGTTCTCCTGTCGGTTTCTCCTAATTGTAATTAATTCATTTTAACAACCTAAGTGTCCTTAGCGCCATTAAAAATCATTAATTATTACGCTCTGATTCATTTTAGGAATCTAAGTTTAATCAACTAATCCCGGTGTCACGACGGGCAATTAAACTAGTTGCATGGATTAAGATCTATCCTAACTTCTCTCCGTCGAGTTTCCATTAAGAATCGAATCATTACCCAATTGGCCAGATTGAACAAAGCATTAAGCACATCCATACAAATAATTAGGAAAAAGGGCAAGAGACAGGTAATTATAACAACGTTTCAACTATAATTTCATTCCAAGACCCCAAATTGGGGTTTAGCTATACATAGCTAAAATATCCACAACATTTACAATAGAAAGCATAATTTAAGAGCATAAAAGGAAAGGAAATTGACCGTCGAAAGACCCCTTCGCTGACGCTTGGAGCCCCGCCAAACACTCCCTTGAGCTTCCTAAGATGCTCCCAAAAACTCCCCAAAATATTTCCCACTAAAGAATTCTCTCAAAAAGGCTAGAAAGCCTTGAGAGAGGCTCCAAAGGAGCCAAAGGAAGGAAAGAAAGGATGGATTCAAGAATGAATTGATTGATGGTAAATGAGGCACCCAAGGGTGCCTTTTTATAGGCCCGGAATGGGGGTAGCGTCGCGACGCTTCATTGCACAGCGTCGCGACGCTGCAACACACGCGTCTTGTTGCCCAAGAAATGGGTAGCGTCGCGACGCTTCATTGCACAGCGTCTCGACGCTGCCCCAATTTTCAGAATTTCCAGCTTCGGTTTTGGGCTGATTTTTGGGCCTTCTCTTCACTTCTTTTGGGCATTTTCATCATGATTGGCTTCATTGGATCCCCTTTTGATCCATGCTTGGATTTGGGCTTCATTTGCTTCATTTTTTACACTTTTTCTCCCAAAATTACCAACTTTGCTCCTAAGGACCAAACAACGGAATTCATTAAATATTTTCATTAAAAACACGATTAAAGCACAGAAAAGCCTAATAAATTGGGACTAAAATAGCGACATTTCTGCTCGCTATCATTATCATACCCCCAAACTTGAATTATTGCGTGTCCCGAGCAATACTTGAAGGATTGGAATTCCCAATTCCGTTACAGTGGAAGCAATTAGACCGTACGTAAATTAATTTTTTTCTCAAAATACCAATACATTGGCAAAAGGTTAAGTAGTGAAAAACATACCTCCGTTGACGACTCTGAATACTTCAACGGGCACCACCATTTGATCTTCTCCGCTATAATTCTGAGATTAGGAACGTAGTTGTGGGACTACCTAATCTTGAATGGGAAAAACTCTAGAGAGAAAATTCTCCCTAGAGTTCTTGAGTTGAGAGAATATGAGAGGGCCTTATGGTGGCCATATGTTGTAGTCCCTAAACCCTCGGGTTAATGTTCTATTTATAGGAGAAAGACCATGAATAAAATATTCATTTAAAATCAATTATTTCCATAACTGATTTAATCTTTTCCATAATTAATCAATTCCATAACCAATCAATTCTATAATTGATTAATCTTTTCCATAAATGATTGATCACTTCCATAAGTGATTAAATCATTTCCATAAATGATTAATTACTTCCATAAGTGATTAATCATTTCCATAATTGATTAATTTCCAATTAATTAATTATTTAAATTAATTAATCACAAATTAAATATCAGACCTTCTATTAGTTAATTAATTAATTATACCCAATTAAATATCATATATTTAATTTCAAGCCTTCAATTAATTAATTCTATAATATGAATCAAATTCATATTAAAATTGGAACTCCTTCCAATTCTCTTATATCCTATAAATTTAATATGAATCAAATTCATATTAATATTTGAACTTCTTCAAATATTTATTTCTCTCATAATAATAAAGTTTAATTTAAAATTAGACTTTACATTTTAATGTATCATTATACATTATATTAATTTTTATCTCATACAATTAACTTAATTCCCAATATGAATTTGAACATATTCAAATTCTCTCAAGATATAATTGTTCCTAATTACTCTTTACGAGCTAGCAGGGGGACCTAATGGACCTACAGATCAGAAGCTCCAATGATATGAAGTTAATCGATTAAACTCATTAATCAGGTTAACCAATATTCATTAACTGTGGGTCATTCCACTAAAGACCCACAGCTGAACTCTTATCACTGTAGAACATTTCTGTGTCCACGGATATAGACCTATACCGATAAGTCTATCCTTCACAAGTGTTCGTAATCACGGCTGGGTCAAATTATCGTTTTACCCCCGTGTTACATTTGTCTCCTTAAGTACCAGCGCTCCTCTAATGAACAACCTGTTTATGGTCCAACAATTAAGAATAAAGTCCCTCTCGGGCCAGTGAGAGGGCGGGATCCCTTTGTTCAAGTCCCGAAGTCACCAGTTAAGGGAACACTCATCTACTTCTCCTAGAAGTGGGAAGGAGTGAATTTCATCTTGTGTTGTCATGTCCCCAGCCCCCACTCGGTCTCGTCCCCAAGAAGGTAGGCTTATTGAGTCGACGTGCAGACCACTCTCACCCATACTAATCAAAGGACAATCCCTCGTGAGAAGGAGTTCATGACACACTCAGGATTAAGACTGAGTTACCTAGGTCATCCTATTGAAACAGTAACCTAACTAGTTAACGGTGTTACATCTAGTGGTTTACTATTTCGTGGTCCGGTCTTATGCAAACTCATTGCATAGGATACCCCCGCTCGCATGTCTACTACATGGACGCTTTGGATCAATACGTTTGTATCAAATACAAAGCGGGGCCGTATCACATAGTGTTATCAGGATAAGGTACCCAACCTTATTCTTATACTATAGACATTTTCGGTTGTCACTTGTGTTGGGTTTTATGTCCTAAAACTCGTAGATAGTAAATGAAACAAATTAATCAATCTCAATAAAGTGTTATTTGAGTAATTCAGTAATTTGGTTATTGAATAATCGAGTTTGCATTAATAAACCCTAAATCCAATAAACTAAGATCCAAGGTTGTTTAAATGAAACTTGGACTAGTATGTGGGGACATACGGGGATTAGTGTCCAAGTAACAACCTAAAAGGTCTATAGTATAGGGATAAGGCTGGGTACCTTATCCTGGTGACACTATGTGATACGGCCCACCTTGTATTCTATACAGATGCAATGATCCAAAGCATCCATGTAGGAGACATGCAGGTGGGGGTATCCTATGCAATGAGTTTGCATAAGACCGGACCGCAAAATAGTAACCACTAGATGTAACGCCGTTAACTAGTTTAGGTTTCTATTTCAATAGGATGACCTAGGTAACTCAATCTCAATCCTGAGTCTGTTATGAACCCCTTTCAGGAGGGATTGTCCTTAGATTTGTATGGGTGAGAATGGCTAGTTCGCCGACTCAATAATCCTACCATTTCAGGGGCAAGACCGAATGTGGGCTGGGAACATAACAGTACAAGATGGAATTCACTCCTTCTCCTATTGGGGTAAGTAGATGTGTGTTCCCTTAAGGGCTGATTCCGGGGCTTGAACAAAGGCGCGCCGTCCTCTCCTGGCCCGAGAGGAACTCCTGTTTAGTGGTTGGACCCTAAACAACTTGTTCATTAGAGGAATCAGTGGTACTTAAGGAACCAGAGGTAACCCAGAGGTAAATTTGACCTAGCTGGTGTTACGAACACACGTGAAGGATTGACTTACTGCATTAGTCGATATCCGTGGACACATAAATATTCTACAGCGAGAAAAGTGCAGCTGTGGGACTTTAGTGGAGTGACCCACAGTTAACGAATGTTGACTAACTTGGTTAATGAGTTTGGCCAATTAGTCTCGTATCGTTGGAGCTTCTGATCTGTAGGTCCATTAGGTCCCACTGGTAGCTCGTAAAGAGACTTGAGGCAATTAAGTATAAATTATAAATTGAAAGTGTTCAATTTATTTGGGGAATCGTATAATGTATATTGATGCATTATAATATAATGTTTATGAAACTTTATAATATAATTTTTGAATTAATTTCAAAAATTATTTCTTGAGAGAAAATATTTGAAAGAGTTCAAATAAATTTAATATGAATTGGATTCATATTAATTTGAATTTTAATAAAATCCCTAAGATTAAATATATGATATTTAATTGGGAAATTAATTAATTATGGAATAAATTAATGATTTATTAAAATTAGAGACTTTTTCCTATTAAGAAAAGGTCTTCCTTTTCGTATTAGGAAAAGGTCTTCCTTTTCCTATTAGGAAAAAGGTCTTGGCCTTTACTATATATAGGACCCCTAGGTGGGGTGAAAGGCATCCCATTCATTCTCCTACTCTCAGAGAATTCCCCTCAAGGCTTCCTCTGGACTCCCACCAGTCTCTTGCCTCTAGAAGTCTCAGAGTCATACTGGTGTAGCTATAGTGGTGGTGTTCGCACTAGTTCGTGATTATTTCACAAGCAGTTGGTGATTTAATCTGAGTCGTCAACGAGAGTAAGTAATTTGTTACTTTATAAATTAGATTTAGATCTAATATTTATGTATGCTTAGCCTTAATATATATTTAGAATAGTTCTAATATTATTGCCAATGTATTGGTATTTTAGATTAAATTAATTACGAATCGGTCCCAATCACGCTTCCGCTTTACGGAATTACGAAATTCCAATCCTTCAATTGGTATCAGAGCCGATCGTAGATCTAATTTTGTTTCTCTAAAATTTGCATTGGCTATTGGTGGGATTCATTAATGCATAAAGTATGTATGGTTTGCATTGAACTGTTTAGGTTAATTTTATGGCCATAGATTTTACTGTTTTTATGTGATTTGATCATGTAAGGGCCCGGTGTTTCGGGTATTTTATGTAAAATTGAGTCCTATGTAAGTCCGGGTCTGGAATAGGTTTTTTATGAGATAAAAATCGGAGAAATCGCGACGCTGTCACGATTACAGCACGCGTTAAGGATTCGCAACAGGACGGTTCAAGGCGGTTGGGCGGTCCGGTTCACGCGGACTTGCTGGCCTGGGACCGATTTTGTCCAGTTCAGCTGGAATTTGGCTCGGTTCGTGGTTTTCGTAGCTGGTTCGAAGTGGTTTGGGTCGGTTCGGACGGTCTAGACCAGTATTTGGAGCTGCAGAAGGACTTTTATGATAGAATTTAGCTATAATTATTGTAATTTATGCTTTATTTTATCTTAGGGGCCAAAATTAACCTGTTCAATTGCTATTTATTTGTTTTATGGATGTCATATAGCTTAAATTCCCACCATAGGTTAAGCAAGTTTTCATGCATATTTATGTTATAATTGTTATAATGTATGGTAATTATGCATGAATTTAATTTCATGAGTTATTTAATATAATCGTTATATTAAATATATGAAATTTGTGAAGCATGATGCAAGACATTAATTTAGCTAAACATAATTGTTATATTTTATTAATGTAGCATGCACGCTTAGGATTATTTTCATGAGAATTAATATAATTAGTTATATTATGAATGAAAATAATCAATATATATCAATGCTTGTTTTCATGTATGATTTAATATAAAATGTTATATTAATTAAATGAAAATGGAATAGCATTGAGCATGACATTAATTAGATTAATATAAGAGTTATATTATATTAATGTCAAATTTCATGTAATTTAATTTTGTGGATGTTTAATTAATATAATCGATATTAATTAAATGAAATTGAAATTGCGAGAAGGATGACACCACCTTAGATAAATATAATCGTTATATTATCGTTATCGCCGTCATAATAATATGGTGTTTAATAATTAGAATATGATTGTTATTTTTCCAACACCATAGAAGCATGTTATAGGGCTAATCATTAAAATTTTATAATAAGTTATAAAATTGATTAGAAACCGTCAACCTATAACAAAGAGTTGCATGCAAACATAGGACCTTAGGTTAAAATGAATTAATTTTAAAATGTTTAAAATTAATTTGACCTAAGCTCATTATAATTCTAATAGGATTAGAATTATTTTCTTACTTAGAATTTAAAATAGTTTTAATTGACTAAGTAGGAAAAACATTACTATGATTATAAGGGAACTCCACCGGTTAAGTTCTGTCTAAGGCTGGGGGTACTTAAGATGACGATTTACGGAACACCTCCTGCCTGGGAACTAACCCGGAAGACCGGAGTTGAATTAATCATAGTTAAATATTAGCATGCAATGTCAATAGGTTTATTAAAAGAGTTGAATACACCTAGATCTTTAGAGTAAATAGTTTACATTACTATGGTTATAAGGGAACTCTCCCGATGAAGTTCTGCCTAAGGCTAGAGGTACTTAAGATGACGGTTTACGGAACACCTGCTACCTGGGAACTGACTCGGAACTTGAGTTGAATTAACCATAGTTATGTTAGCATGCAATATCACTAGGTCAATTAAAAGAGTTTAATTCACCTATATCTTTAGAGTAGAGATTTATCATAACTATTGGTTATAAGGGAACTCTACCAGTAAAGTTCTGTCTAAGGCTGGAGGTACTTAAGATGACGGTTTACGGAACACCTGCTACCTGGGAACTGAGCCAGAACTTGAGTTGAATTAACCATAGTTATATTATCATGCAATGTCTTTAGGTAATTAAAAGTGTTTAATCCACCTAGACATTAGAGAAAAGACCTATATATATAAAAGTTATATACAGGCATAGACTTAGATAGATTCACTTAGCCGGAATTTACGTAAGTAATAGACCCTATAATTATAAAAATACTTAGTGGGAGGAAATATGTCAAAACAAGATTTTCATAAATCAAGTTTTGCTCTCACGTCCTCAAAAGTTCACAACGTGAGGTCCATGCTTGGCCTCGAGTCACCCTGGGAGTGACCCCCTACGGATGGTGTTTGCATGGATTAATATCAAGGTGAATGAGGGAGTATTTTATAGTAAGTGGGAGCAGGACACGTGTCAACGTATCCTACGGTCTCCTCCATTAGGTTGCACAGTGAGATCCCCATGATCTGCCTGCGAGTCGCCCTGGGAGCGATCACCCTACGGAGGGCTTGATCATGGGAGTCTGAACAACGCAAACTCCAGAAATGGATAGGGTTTCTTAGGTCCATTTCCATCTTTGACTTTCCCTACGGTAGCATTGTTGGGGCCGACCTCTGAAATCTGAAAAATGGAGGGTCACACTTACGGAAAATTGTTAAGGTGTTAATAATTTTCTGACCGGGAAAAAAACGGTAGCTAAGAACTATTGGAATATGAGTTATTTTGGGAATAGGGATTGGCTGAGATTATCTCAATTCAGAGGAGGAGTAGCTGACTACCCTACGGTAGCTGTTGTTCTAAACCTCTGAAGTATCGTTGCAAAATGAATGTTTATTCTATGGGTTGATCATCACTTTTGCTAAATTGATTGGATTAAAATAATAATATAATTTTGTGTAATGGGTTAATGCAACAATACTTATTAAGTTAATTTGTTTGTTCTATCCGCAATGAAACGTTCTTTGTATGCCTCTAATAACGCCGATTACAAAACTGGTATTTCTAATACAACTAAGAAAATGAACTTAAACACTAAATGTGTGGAATTGGTCTTAACTGAGGACGGTCCTCAAGCCCATATGTCTAATTTATCTGAAATTGTTCATGATGAATATGACATAGACTGCTTAGTACATCTCAATGAAAATAAATTTGATTTATTGATCATTGAAACGTGTATAGTGGAAAATGATGATACAACCTGGATCCTTGATTCAAGTGTCACTCATCATGTATGCTCTTCCTTTGAGGGAATGAGCTCCTGGCAACAATTAGATGCTGGGGAAATGACTCTCAAAGTTGGGACTGAGGAGCTCATTTCAGCTAAAGCAGTGAGAGATATTAAAATGTTCTTCTCCAAGGAACGTTATATGTTATTAGATAACGTATATATAGTTCCCAAAATAAAAAGAAATTTGATTTCTATTTCTTGTTTGCTAGAACAAGGGTATTCAGTGTCCTTTTCTGTGAATGAAGCTTTCATTACTAAAAGGGGTGCTGATATATGTTCTGCAAAAATGGAGAACAATTTGTATGTCTTAAGACCAATAGAGTCTAGGGCTATTTTGAACAATGAAATTATTAAAACAGCTGAGACTCAACCAAAAAGGAAAAAAGTTTCTCAAAGTACCTATCTTTGGCACTTGAGACTTGGCCACATAAATCTCAATAGGATTGGGAGATTGGTTAAGAATGGACTTCTAAGCCAGTTAGAAGATGGTACTTTACCTCCATTTGAGTCATGTCTCGAAGGTAAGATGACCAAACGACCTTTTACTAGAAAAGGTTATCGTGCCAGGAGTCCTTAGAACTCGTACATACGGATCTCTGTGGTCCAATGAATGTAAGAGCTCGAGGAGGGTATGCATATTTCATCTCTTTTATAGATTATTATTCAAGGTATGGTTATTTATCCCTAATGAGTCCTAAGTCTGAAGCCCTTGAAAAGTTCAAGGAGTACAGGACTGAAGTTGAGAACTTGTTAGGTAAGACCATTAAAACACTTCGATCTGATCGAGATGGAGAGTATTTGGACCATTAAAACACTAGTTCTTTTTGGGGTTATGTAGTAGAGACTGCAGTTTATATTTTGAATGTTGTTCCCTCAAATAGTGTTTCTAAAACACCATTTGAGCTCTGGAAAGGGAATAAAGCTAGTTTACGTCATTTCAGAATTTGGGGCTGCCCTGCACATGTGTTAGTAGCAAACCCAAAGAAATTGGATTCACGTTCTAAATTATGCCTATTCGTAGGCTACCCAAAAGAAACAAGAGGTGGATACTTCTTCGATCCAAAAGAAAATGAAGTGTTTGTATCGACAAATGCTACTTTCTTGGAAGAAGACCACGTTAAAGAACACATACCACGCAGTAAAATTGTGTTAAGTGAACTTTCTGGTAAAGCTACAAATGAATCAACAAGAGTTGTTGATGAGGCTGGACCTTCAACAAGAGTTGTTGATGAGCCTAGTTCAGAGGCTGGACCTTCAACAAGAGTTATTGATGAGCCCAGTACATCTGGTCAAGCCCATCCTTCTCAAGAGTTGAGAATGTCTCGACGTAGTGGGAGGGTTGTTATTCAACCTGAACACTATCTGGGTTTAGCAGAAACTCCAACTGTCATACCTGATGATGGGGTTGAGGATCCATTGACCTTTAGACAGGCAATGAATGATGTGGACCATGACCAGTGGGTCAAAGCTATGGACCTAGAGATGGAGTCTATGTACTTCAATCAAGTTTGGGATCTTGTAAACCTACCTGAAGGGGTTAAACCCATAGGGTGCAAATGGATCTACAAGAGAAAACGAGACACAGCTAAGGAAAGTACTGACTTTCAAAGCTCGACTTGTGGCAAAGGGTTATACCCAAAAGGAGGGGGTGGACTATGAGAAAACCTTCTCCCCAGTTTCCATGTTAAAGTCGATAAGAATTCTCTTGTCCATTGCCACCTTTTATGATTATGAGATTTGGCAAATGGACGTCAAGACTGCCTTTCTGAATGGCAATCTTGATGAGAACATCTTTATGTCTCAACAAGAGGGGTTCGTTGCTCAAGGTCAGTAGCAAAAAGTTTGAAAGCTTAGACGATCCATTTATGGGTTGAAGCAAGCTTCCAGATCTTAGAATATAAAGTTTGACACTATTGGGTTTTATGTCCTAAAACTCGTAGATAGTGAATGATTAACGAATTATACACTTGTATCAATAAAGTGTTATTGAGTTTTATGCAATAAAGTGTTATTGCCATATTAAGTCTAGAATTGCACAATATGACCCAAATCCAATAAACTAAGATCCAAGGTTGTTGACATGTAACTTGAACTAGTATGTGGAGACAAACGGGGATCGGTGTTCAAGTAACAACATAAAAGGTCTATAGTACAGGGATAAGGCTGGGTACCTTATCCTGGTAACAGTATGTGGTACGGCCCGCTTTGTATTCGATACAGACGTATTGATCCAAGGCGTCCATGTAGGAGACATGCGAGCGGGGGTATCCTATGCAATGAGTTTGCATAAGACCGGACCACGAAATAGTAAACCACTAGATGTAACACCGTTAACTAGTTAGGTTACTGTTTCAATAGGATAACCTAGGTAACTCAATCTTAATCCTGAGTGTGTCATGAACTCCTTCTCACGAGGGATTGTCCTTTGATTAGTACGGGTGAGAGTGGCCAGCTCGCCGACTCAATAAGCCTACCTTCTTGGGGACAAGACCGAGTGGGGGGCTGGGGACATGACAATACAAGATGGAATTCACTCCTTCCCCTATTGGGGCAAGTAGATGTGTGTTCCCTTAAAGGCTGATTCCGGGTCTTGAACAAAGGCGTGCCGTCCTCTCCTGGCCCGAGAGGAACTCTTGTTTAGAGGTTGGACCCTAAACAAATTGTTCATTAGAGGGATCAGTGGTACTTAAGGATCCAGAGGTAACCCAGGGGTAAAACGGTAATTTGACCCAGCTGGTGTTATGAACACACGTGAAGGATTGACTTACTGCATTGGTCGATATCCGTGGACACAGAAATATTCTACAGTGAGAAGAGTGCAGCTGTTGGTCTTTAGTGGAGTGACCCACAGTTAACGAATGTTGATTGACTCGGTTAATGAGTTTAGCTGATCAATCTTGTATCTTTGGAGCTTCTGATCTGTAGGTCCATTAGGTCCACCTGCTAGCTCATAACGGGTTCTGAGATAATTTAGTCTTGATATTAAAGGGAATCAATATAATGTATGGTGATACATTATAGTATAAAGTTTAATTAAAGAATTAAACTTTATAATTAATTTTGGATATGATTCGAAATTAATTATTGAGAGAATAATGAATTTAATTAAATATGTGATATTTGATTAATTCATGACTTAATTAATTGGGGAATTAATTAATTTAATTTAGTTTGGTTAAATATGATTTAATCAAAATTAATACTATAGTTCATATTAATGTACATTATGATGCACATTAAAACTATAAGTTAAATGAGAGAGATTAAAATTGAATATGATTCAATTGTAATATTAATTAAATATTGGATATTTAATTAATCTGGATTCAATTAATGAGATTAATTGAATGGCCAATTTAATTCAATTTAATATGATTCAAATTGAATTAAATACCTTATCTTATAATTGATTTAATTAATATTGTTTTAATTAAATTAATTATAATTAATTAATTAATTAAATGATTATTATTAATTAATTAATAGACGGCCTGGATCGCGTTGATTATGATCAACGGTAGAGATTAAGTAGGGATAACTCCCTCCCCACTTATCGTTGAGGGGAGAGGGAGTTTCCCCAAGGTCTCTCATTCTCTCAACTTCACGAAAAAAAAAACACAGAGAGAGTTCTTCATTTTTTCCTCTCTAGTTTTCTCTCAAGAACAGTAATTCCTTTGCTGGAATTTTTCCCTTCCAAGACGAATTTTAGGTTCCCACAAGCCAATCTCAGAGATCCAAGAGATATAGCGGGTGATTCGAGTGGTGGTGTCCGTTGGAAGTTTCAAGAACGAAATTGGAGCATTGTGCAGTGTTCTTCGAAATCCGGTAAGTGTTCTTGATCTTAAATCAATTTTAGCATGCTTAATCATTTTTAATTTAGAAATTTGTTTCTGAATTTTATTGCCCAACGTATTGGTTTTCTTTAATTGAAATTAAATCACGAACGGTGAAAAACCGCTTCCGCTTGGGATTCAATCCCTACAATTGGTATCAGAGCCAGGTTGTGATTTTAATTTCGATTTTAGAATTTGCGTTGTGGCTGTGTGGTGGGATCAATTTGCATATTGGTTTGCTTAAAGACTGTTTGGGTGTTTTGACATTAGATTTACAATTTTGTATGATTTGATCATGTAAGGGCCCATGTTTTTGGGGCAAATTATTGTAAATCGAGTCTTGTAAGTCCGTGTCTAGAGATTTAGGATCAATTTGTTGATCGGTGTTCGAATCGGGGTTGAAATCGGAGAAGAACTGCTGCTGAATTGAAGGACAGAACGCTGTCCATAGGCGTAGTGTCGCGACCCTGCTCATTAGAGTCGCGACGCTGTAGAACGAATGCAAGACGAAGATTTTTCGGGATAGCGTCGCGACGCTATGCATTCAGCGTCTCGACGCTTACGGCAGTTTCGCTCAACCACGCGGATCAGACGCGAAACGTGCGGCATGGAGCAGTTACTTCAAACGGTTACGAAATAATAATTATTTGCGTTCAACAAGTTTCGAACGTGGGAACTAGAGCAGTTGGTGCACGCGTGTCTGGCATCCTCGAGGTCGGCAGTTTGATCCGGATGTGGGGCGTTTTTTTTTAATATAGTGTGCAACTGCTGGTTTGATCCGGTTCAGGTGATTTGCGGTCCGGTTCAAGGTTATATTGGGCCGGTTTGAGCAATTTGGGTCCGGTTTGGGCCATTCTGACACGGTTCGGGCTTGTTCTGAGCGGTTCGATGCGGTTCAGACCAATTACAAGGCGGTTTAGGGCTAGATTTTGAATTATTAATGTAATTTTTCATTATTTTTGCCCTAGGATGCCAAAATACCGGTCTTTATAGCTATTTATTGCTTTATGAATGTCATTTAGCTAGATCCCACCATAGGTTAAGCATGTTTTCATGCATTTTTATATTATAAATGTTATAATATATGATAATTATGCATGAATTTAAATTTCATGAGTAATTTAGTATAATTGTTATATTAAATATATGAAATTGGAAAAGCATGATGCATGACATTAATTAGATAAATATAAAATGTTATATTTTATTAATGTAGCATGCATGCTTAGATTTATTTTCATGAGTATTAATATAATAGTTATATTATGAATGAAAATAAATTTTCAATGCTTGTTTTCATGTATGTTTTAATATAAAATGTTATATTAATTAAATGAAAATGGAATAGCATTGAGCATGACATTAATTAATTAATATAAGAGTTACATTATATTAATGTCTAATTTCATGTGATTTAATTTCGTTGATGATTAATTAATATAATCGATATTAATTAAATGAAATTGAAGTTGCATGAAGCATGACACCACCTTAGATATATATAATCGTTATATTATCGATATTGGCGTCATAATTATATGGTGTTTAATAACTGGAATTTGATTGTTATTTTTCCAACACCATAGAAGCATGTTATAGGGCTAATTATTAAAATTTTATAATAGTTATAAAATTGATTAGAAACCGTCAACCTATAACAAAGAGTTGCATGCAAACATAGGACCTTAGGTTAAAATGAATTAATTTTAAATTGTTTAAAATTAATTAGACCTAAGCTCATTTTAATTCTAATAGGATTAGAATTATTTTCTTACTTAGGATTAAAATAGTTTTAATGCACTAAGTAGGAAAAACATTACTATGGTTATAAGGGAACTCTCCCAGTGAAGTTCTGTCTAGGCTGGGGGTACTTAAGTTGACGGTTACGAAACACCTCCTACCTGGGAGCTGATTCGAAACCTGAGTTGAATTAATCATAGTCTAATGTTAGAATGCAATGTCACTAGGTAATTAAAAGGGTTTAATTCACCTAGACATTAGAGTAAAGCCCTATTTATAAGAGTTATAATAGGCATAGACTTAGATAGATTGACTTAGCCGGGTTTATCTATGTTTAATAACCCTAAAATACAGTAGGACATTTCAGTGGGAGGAAAAATATAAAAACAAGATTTTTCATATCGAGTTTTTACTCTCACGTCCCCCTGTGTTCACACCGTGAGATCCATGCTCGGCTTCGTGTCGTTTTAGCGCGGCCTCCCTTCGGAAAGTGTTTGCATGGGTCAATACCAAGGTGAATGGGGAGAATGTCTATAGTAAGTGGGAGCGGGACGCGTGTCAACGTATCCTTCGGTCTCCACCCCTAGGTCACAACGTGAGATTCCTATGATCCGCCTGCGTGTTGTCTCGGCGCAACCATCCCTTCGGAGGGCCTGATCATGGGATTCGGAACACCGTGAACTCCTGAATAGGATAGGATCGCTTAGGCTAATTACCAACAGTTGTCTTTCCTAACGGTAGCCTGTTGGTCCGTGCCTCTGAGATCTGAAAGTGGGAGGGTTACACTTACGGGGATGAGTTAAATGTGTTAACTAATCCTTGACCGAACAACGGTAACTAAATGCTAACGGAATATGAGTTATTCTGGTGTTAGGGTTTGGTTGAGATTGTCTCAATTCAGAGGAGGAGTAGCTGACCACCCTTCGGTGGCTGTTATTCTAAACCTCTGAAGTATCGTTGCAAAAACTAAATCAATAGTTTTATAGGGTTTCTTTGATTGCTTGTTTGTTTTTGCAGAATTTGATTGGATTATTTGTAATGGGTTAGTGCGATTAATAATACAAGTAATTTGTTACTTCAGCAATTATATAAAACGATATGTGCATTGTCTTACGCCAATTTATTAATAACAGTTTAAGGTACAACTAGCTTAAACGAAACTTGTGGTAAATGATTTAAGATTAGTCTTTAGTGAGGAATGTCCTCAGGTTCAAATGTCTAGTTCATCTTGAATTGTTCATGATGACTATTACATTAACTGCCTAGCCAATACCAATGACAGTTAATATGATTTATTGGTCATTGAAATGTGCATAGTGGAAAATGAGGATACAGCCTGAATTTTTAATTTAGGTGCCACTTATCACGTTTGCTTTTTCTTTTAAGGAATAAGCTCATGGCAACTGTTGCAAATAGGTGAGATGACTCTCAGATTTTGATCTGGAGAGTATGTCTCGGTTTTGGCAAAGGGAACATTAAGTTATTTTATCCAGTGGGAGAAAATACACATTATTAGATAATGTATATGAATTTCCTAAAGATTAACAAAAATTTGATTTTTGTATCGTATATGCTGAAACAATATTACTCTATACCTTTCTCTGCTAACGCAGTTTTATTTTAAGAAAGGGAGTTGACATTTGTTCACCATAACTGGAAAATAACTTATGTGTTTTAAGACTAATCGAGAGTAAAGCAAGTCATGAGCACTGAGTTGTTTAAGATTGCTTATGCTCAGAGAAATAAAGGCAAAGGATATCTCCTAAAGGAAATACCTTTCTTTGGTTCTTAAGGTTAGGCTATTTTTATCTCAATATGATTGGGATCTTAGTCTATGAGTATACTTCTACGTTAGTTAGAAGAAAACTTTTTAATACCAATTAAGTCATGCCTTATGGGTGATATGACTGATAGATCTTTTACTGGAAAAGAGCTAAAAGAGCCAAAGAGCCCTTGGAGCTTGTACATTTGATCCTTGTGGTCTAGTATGTTAAAGCAGTGGGAGGGTATGAATAGTTTATCTCTGTTATAGATGATTATTCAAAGGTATGAGTATCTCTACCTAATGCAATTTCAGTCTGAAGCTCTTGAGATATTCGAAGGGGCTTAAGACTGAAGTTGAAAACTTGTTAGGAGAGATAATAAAACCAATTTGATCTGATCAATGTGTTGAGTATAAGGACTTGAGATTCTAAGGCTATTTGATAGTTCATGGAATCACATCCAAAATCTTAGTTAGGAGTAACAGAACCCTATTGGATATGGTTCAATCCATAGCTATGCTCAATTGCCTGACTCGTTTTGGGGTCATGCAGTGTGACTGCAGTGTGTATTTTGAACAACGTTCCATCAAAAGTGTTTCTGAAACACCTTCTATGTTGTGGATTGGACGTAAAGATTGTTTACGTTCCTTTAGTGTTTTGGGGTGTCTAGCACTTGTGCTTGTGACTAATCCAAAACAAATTGGAATACCGTTCAAAATTATGCCTAATTGTAGGCAATCCCAAAGGAAACGAGGAGAGGATACTTCTTCAATCCATTAGAGAATAAAGAATTTGTATTGACAAATACTTCATTCTTAGAAGAAGTACATATGAGAAATCATAAGCCATAAAGTAAGGTCGGTTTAAGTGAATTAACTATTAAAGCTACAGAAACATTAACAAGAGTTGTTGATGAATCAACAAAAGTTGTTGATAAGACTGGTTATTCAACAAGAGTTGTTGATAAGGCTAGTGCTTTTGGTCAGTCACATCCATCTCACGAGTTGAGAATGCCTTGATGTAGTGGGGGTTGTTTTATAACCTGATCGTTACATGGGCTTATTTGAAGCTCAAGTCGTCATTCTTGATGATGGCATAGAGGATTCATTATCTTTTAGAAAGAAAATGAATGATGTTGACAAGGACAATGATGTAAAGCCATGGACCTGGAATTGAAGTCTTTGTATTTCAATTCCATCTGGAATCTTGTACATCTGCTTGATGGGTAACACCTATTGGTTACAAGTAGATTTACAAGAGGAAACGAGACATTTAAGGTCTCAACCAGAAAGGTCCATTGAACAAGATCAAAAGCAAAAGGGTTTGCAAGCTTAAGTGGTCCATTCATGGATTGACCTAAGCATTTCGATCTTGGAATGTAAGATTTGATACGGTGATCAAGTTTTTTGGCTTTAGTCAGGATATTGATGAGTCTTGTGTCTACAAGTAATCATCAATAATTCAGTAGCTTTCTTAGTGTTGTATATGATTGATATCCTAATCATTGGGAATGATGTAAGTTATCTTACTGACATTAAAAAAGGGCTAGCGACTCATTTCCAAATGAAAATAAGGGAGAAGCTGAGCTAGCCTTGTCTCAAGTGTCTTATGTCTACAAGATGTTAGTTAGATATGAGATGCAGAATTCCAATAAGGGTTTACTACCTTTTCAGGAATGGAATTCTTTTGTCTAAGGAAATGTGTCCTCAGACACGTCAAGAAGTTGAGGACATGAGACATATGCCCTATGCAGTAGGGTTGTCAGTAAGTATCAATCAAATCCATGATTTGATCTCTGGAGTGTCGTTACGTACATCCTCCAGTATCTTAGGAGAACGAGGTTCTATATGCTCGTGTATGGCGCTAAGGATTTGATCCTTACAGGATACACTGACACAGATGTTTTAACTGATAAGGATTTGATGAAATCTACATCAGTGTCTGTCTTCACTCTTCATGGAGGAGCTATAGTACATCTTATATGCAGTCTCGTCCATATAGGCCAATAAGCAGTTGCTTATGAAGCAACGATAGAGACTGTATGACTTAGGAAGTTCAAGCCTAATTTGGAAGGTGTTCCAAATATGAACTAGCCTATTGCAAGACAAGCAAGCACATTGAATCTAAAGGATATATTGCTGATTCATTCACAAAGGCTCTCTCGGCTAACGTGTACGAGGGTCATCTAGATGGTCTAGGTCTACGAGTAATGTACAAAGATGTAATCTAGGGCAAGTGGGAGAAGTGTCATGGGTATAATGATACCATTATGTAATGGGTATAGTGATGCCCTAGTTTATTGTATTTGTACATTGTAAATACGTTTAATGTATTATACATGTATTTATACACCCACTGCTGGGATAAATTATTGTACATTCCCACTAAACTAGATTTTTAGTCCAAGTGGGAGTTTGTTGGGTTTTATGTCCTAAAACTCGTAGATAGTGAATGATTAACGAATTATACAATTTGGGTCCGGTTTGGGCCATTCTGACACGGTTCGGGCTTGTTCTGAGCGGTTCGATGCGGTTCAGACCAATTACAAGGCGGTTTAGGGCTAGATTTTGAATTATTAATGTAATTTTTCATTATTTTTGCCCTAGGATGCCAAAATACCGGTCTTTATAGCTATTTATTGCTTTATGAATGTCATTTAGCTAGATCCCACCATAGGTTAAGCATGTTTTCATGCATTTTTATATTATAAATGTTATAATATATGATAATTATGCATGAATTTAAATTTCATGAGTAATTTAGTATAATTGTTATATTAAATATATGAAATTGGAAAAGCATGATGCATGACATTAATTAGATAAATATAAAATGTTATATTTTATTAATGTAGCATGCATGCTTAGATTTATTTTCATGAGTATTAATATAATAGTTATATTATGAATGAAAATAAATTTTCAATGCTTGTTTTCATGTATGTTTTAATATAAAATGTTATATTAATTAAATGAAAATGGAATAGCATTGAGCATGACATTAATTAATTAATATAAGAGTTACATTATATTAATGTCTAATTTCATGTGATTTAATTTCGTTGATGATTAATTAATATAATCGATATTAATTAAATGAAATTGAAGTTGCATGAAGCATGACACCACCTTAGATATATATAATCGTTATATTATCGATATTGGCGTCATAATTATATGGTGTTTAATAACTGGAATTTGATTGTTATTTTTCCAACACCATAGAAGCATGTTATAGGGCTAATTATTAAAATTTTATAATAGTTATAAAATTGATTAGAAACCGTCAACCTATAACAAAGAGTTGCATGCAAACATAGGACCTTAGGTTAAAATGAATTAATTTTAAATTGTTTAAAATTAATTAGACCTAAGCTCATTTTAATTCTAATAGGATTAGAATTATTTTCTTACTTAGGATTAAAATAGTTTTAATGCACTAAGTAGGAAAAACATTACTATGGTTATAAGGGAACTCTCCCGGTGAAGTTCTGTCTAGGCTGGGGGTACTTAAGTTGACGGTTACGAAACACCTCCTACCTGGGAGCTGATTCGGAACCTGAGTTGAATTAATCATAGTCTAATGTTAGAATGCAATGTCACTAGGTAATTAAAAGGGTTTAATTCACCTAGACATTAGACCGGACCACGAAATAGTAAACCACTAGATGTAACACCGTTAACTAGTTAGGTTACTGTTTCAATAGGATAACCTAGGTAACTCAATCTTAATCCTGAGTGTGTCATGAACTCCTTCTCACGAGGGATTGTCCTTTGATTAGTACGGGTGAGAGTGGCCAGCTCGCCGACTCAATAAGCCTACCTTCTTGGGGACAAGACCGAGTGGGGGGCTGGGGACATGACAATACAAGATGGAATTCACTCCTTCCCCTATTGGGGCAAGTAGATGTGTGTTCCCTTAAAGGCTGATTCCGGGTCTTGAACAAAGGCGCGCCGTCCTCTCCTGGCCCGAGAGGAACTCTTGTTTAGAGGTTGGACCCTAAACAAATTGTTCATTAGAGGGATCAGTGGTACTTAAGGATCCAGAGGTAACCCAGGGGTAAAACGGTAATTTGACCCAGCTGGTGTTACGAACACACGTGAAGGATTGACTTACTGCATTGGGCGATATCCGTGGACACAGAAATATTCTACAGTGAGAAGAGTGCAGCTGTGGGTCTTTAGTGGAGTGACCCACAGTTAACGAATGTTGATTGACTCGGTTAATGAGTTTAGCTGATCAATCTTGTATCGTTGGAGCTTCTGATCTGTAGGTCCATTAGGTCCACCTGCTAGCTCATAACGGGTTCTGAGATAATTTAGTTTTGATATTAAAGGGAATCAATATAATGTATGGTGATACATTATAGTATAAAGTTTAATTAAAGAATTAAACTTTATAATTAATTTTGGATATGATTCGAAATTAATTATTGAGAGAATAATGAATTTAATTAAATATGTGATATTTGATTAATTCATGACTTAATTAATTGGGGAATTAATTAATTTAATTTAGTTTGGTTAAATATGATTTAATCAAAATTAATACTATAGTTCATATTAATGTACATTATGATGCACATTAAAACTATAGGTTAAATGAGAGAGATTAAAATTGAATATGATTCAATTGTAATATTAATTAAATATTGGATATTTAATTAATCTGGATTCAATTAATGAGATTAATTGAATGGCCAATTTAATTCAATTTAATATGATTCAAATTGAATTAAATACCTTATCTTGTAATTGATTTAATTAATATTGTTTTAATTAAATTAATTATAATTAATTAATTAATTAAATGATTATTATTAATTAATTAATAGACGGCCTGGATCGCGTTGATTATGATCAACGGTAGAGATTAAGTAGGGATAACTCCCTCCCCACTTATCGTTGAGGGGAGAGGGAGTTTCCCCAAGGTCTCTCATTCTCTCAACTTCACGAAAAAAAAAAACACAGAGAGAGTTCTTCATTTTTTCCTCTCTAGTTTTCTCTCAAGAACAGTAATTCCTTTGCTGGAATTTTTCCCTTCCAAGACGAATTTTGGGTTCCCACAAGCCAATCTCAGAGATCCAAGAGATATAGCGGGTGATTCGAGTGGTGGTGTCCGTTGGAAGTTTCAAGAACGAAATTGGAGCATTGTGCAGTGTTCTTCGAAATCCGGTAAGTGTTCTTGATCTTGAACCAATTTTAGCATGCTTAATCTAGATTAGTTTAGAAATTGTTTCTAATTTTGATTTGCCAACGTACCGGTTTTTTCTAAAATTGAAAATAAAAAGCGAGATCGTTCTTGATTGCTTCCGCTGCCAAAGGGCTTTTACCCCTTCAGACACTATTGTCAAATCTTATGGCTTTGACCAGAACGTTGATGAGCCTTGTGTTTACAAAAGGATTATCAATAAATCTGTAGCTTTTATGGTGTTGTATGTAGATGATATTCTTCTCATTGGGAATGATGTAGAATATCTAGCTGACAATAAAAAATGGCTATCGACTGAGTTCCAAATGAAAGATTTGGGTGAAGCTCAATATGTTCTAGGGATTCAAATTATCAAGAATCGTTAGAACAGAACGTTAGCCCTGTCTCAAGCATCATATTTAGACAAGATGTTGTCTAGATATAAGATGCATAATTCCAAGAGGGGTTTACTACCCTTCAGGCATGGAATTCATCTGTCTAAGGAACAATGTCCTAAGACACCTCAAGAAATTGAGGATATGAGACTCATCCCTTATGCTTCAGCTATGGGCAGTCTTATGTATGCCATGTTGTGTACTAGGCCTGACATTTGCTATGCAGTTGGGATAGTCAGTAGGTACCAGTCCAATCCAAGGTTAGACCACTGGACTGCAGTTAAAACATCCTCAAGTATCTTCGGAGAACGAGGGACTATCAGCTTGTGTATGGCTCTAAGGATTTGATCCTTACAGGATACACAGACTCTGACTTTCAGACTGATAAGGATTCTAGGAAATCCACATCAGGGTCAATATTTACCCTCAACGGGGGAGCTGTAGTCTGGCGTAGCATCAAGCAAGGATGCATTGCAGACTCCACCATGGAGGCCGAATATGTCGCTGCTTGTGAAGCAGCAAAGGAGGCTGTATGGCTACGAAAGTTCTTGATGGATTTGGAAGTTGTTCCAAATTTGAACTTGTCAATCACCCTTTACTATGATAATAGTGGTGCAATGGCAAATTCTAAAGAACCTCGCAATCATAAAAGAGGCAAGCACATAGAGCGCAAATATCATCTCATCAGAGAGATCGTGCAACGAGGGGACGTGATCGTCACGAAGGTAGCCTCTGAGCACAATATTGCTGATCCATTTACGAATGACTAAAGTGTTCGAGGGTCATCTAGAGGGTCTAGGTCTGTGAGATATGTACATAGAATAATCTAGGGCAAGTGGGAGAAGTGTAATGGTATTGTGAATGCCCTAGTTTATTGTATTTATCTGTATTTGTACTTTTCATGTATTATACAGTATTAATACAAACTACTATTCCTACTTCAATGATTATTCATTCAATTTTGATTGTTGATGTACATTGCCCACTAGAGTTTTAGTTCAAGTGGGAGTTGTTGGGTTTTATGCCCTAAAACTCGTAGATAGTAAATGAAACAAATTAATCGATCTCAATAAAGTGTTATTTGAGTAATTCAGTAATTTGGTTATTGAATAATCGAGTTTGCATTAATAAACCCTAAATCCAATAAACTAAGATCCAAGGTTGTTTAAATGAAACTTGGACTAGTATGTGGGGACATACGGGGATCAGTGTCCAAGTAACAACCTAAAAGGACTATATTATAGGGATAAGGCTGGGTACCTTATCCTGGTGACACTATGTGATACGGCCCACCTTGTATTCGATACAGATACAATGATCCAAAGCATCCATGTAGGAGACATGCGGGTGGGGGTATCCTATGCAATGAGTTTGCATAAGACCGGACCGCAAAATAGTAACCACTAGATGTAACGCCGTTAACTAGTTTAGGTTTCTATTTCAACAGGATGACCTAGGTAACTCAATCTCAATCCTGAGTCTATTATGAACCCCTTTCAGGAGGGATTGTCCTTAGATTTGTATGGGTGAGAGTGGCCAGTTCGCCGACTCAATAATCCTACCATTTCAGGGGCAAGACCGAATGGGGGCTGGGAACATAACAGTACAAGATGGAATTCACTCCTTCCCCTATTGGGGTAAGTAGATGTGTGTTCCCTTAAGGGTTGATTCCGGGGCTTGGACAAAGGTGCGCCATCCTCTCCTGGCCTGAGAGGAACTCCTGTTTAGTGGTTGGACCCAAAACAACTTGTTCATTAGAGGAATCATTGGTACTTAAGGAACCAGAGGTAACCCAGAGGTAAATTTGACCCAGCTGGTGTTACGAACACACGTGAAGGATTGATTTACTGCATTGGTCGATATCCGTGGACACAGAAATATTCTACAGTGAGAAGAGTGCAGCTTTGGGTCTTTAGTGGAGTGACCCACAATTAACGAATGTGGACTAACTTGGTTATTGAGTTTGGCCAATTAGTCTCGTATCGTTGGAGCCTCTGATCTGTAGGTCCATTAGGTCCCACTGGTAGCTCGTAAAGAGACTTGAGGCAATTAAGTATAAATTATAAATTGAAAGTGTTCAATTTATTTGGGAAATCGTATAATGTATATTGATGCATTATAATATAAAGTTTATGAAACTTTATAATATAATTTTTGAATTAATTTCAAAAATTAATTCTTGAGCGAAAATATTTGAAAGTGTTCAAATAAATTTAATATGAACTGGATTCATATTAATTTTAATAAAATCCCTCAGATTAAATATATGATATTTAATTGGGTAATTAATTAATTATGGAATTAATTATTTATTTATTAAAATTAGAGACCTTTTCCTATTAGGAAAGAAAATATTTGAAAGAGTTCAAATAAATTTAATATGAATTGGATTCATATTAGTTTTAATTTTAATAAAATCCCTAAAATTAAATATATGATATTTAATTGGGAAATTAATTAATTATGGAATTAATTAATTATTTATTAAAATTAGAGACTTTTTCCTATTAGGAAAAGGTCTCCTTTTCCTAATTAGGAAAAAGGTCTTGGCCTACGACTAAATTTCACCCTATTTATAGTTAGCGATTAGGGCTGATTTTGGGATTTTTTTTGGACATCTTGGAGCCGTAAAACAGAGAAAAAACAGAGTCTTTGGAGCTGAATAAGTGGGAGCAAACTGGAAATCAACCCATTGTTCGTGGGGATCGTGACGGGGACGTGCGGTCTTGGCCTACATAGTGTTTAATTCTTCTTTCCCTTACTTTAGTTAGTGTTTATGGTTGTTTTAGATCGTAGCTATATTGTAACGCGTTGTAGGAGTAGCTAGGTCTTTACTCTTAGGGATTGATGTAGCCGTTGGGGCAATTATGGATTGATGTTATGGATTTATGTTATTGATTCATTTATGCATAATGTATGTTTAATGCTTTCGATTTACCGGCCATGAATTGAATGTTGTTTGTGCTTAAATCTAACTCGGGAGAGAGGATTTAGCTTAGAACTCATTATGCATAACTAGGATTTAGCTAGAGATCGGGAGATAATAGTTAATTCCATAAATCGCTAAAAAGGGTATCCTTAATGCTTTGCATGTTTATTGAATTTAGATAGGGATATCGGGTTCAATTGCATGTGGGAGAATCATATATGCTCGGGAGAGATATGTGTGATTTTAGTTTCCCAAGATTTATGAATCATAGCATGTTGTTAATCCATTAATTAATTCATAGTCCCAATTGGTGAAATCACATCCCTAAGACCATTATTCCATTAGTTTGTCACATCTTGTTGCATTGTTTTGTGTTTGATTTTATTTCATTCTCACTTAATTCGGTCCCTAAATAAAATTGATCAAGAGTATTTCCGGTAATTAAAACTTATTAGAAACCCAATCTAGAGGACGGCATTCGAATTTCACATTCACTATATCATAACTTGACCCGTACACTTGCGGTAAGCAAATTGCGCATCAAGTTTTTGGCGCCGTTGCCGAGGATTGGCATATTTAGTCAATTTTAATATCGTAGAAAAATTGTCCAGTCTTAGTTTAGGGTGTATTTTATTTTTTTTGGTATTTTTGTTATTTTTGTTTTTAGGTAGATTGCATTTTTTTCCTTTATTTTCTTTTTCCATATTTAGATTTTTCCATATTTGTTAGTTTTTCCATAGATAGATTTTTCTTTTTAGTTTTTTTTCCTTTTTTAGATTAGTCTTTGCTTTTTGCTAGTTTCCTTATTTGTTTTGCCATATTTTGTTGTGCATTCCTTATTTGTTTATCTTTTCCTTTTGTAGATTATTTTTCTTTCCTATTTTAGATTTAGCTTTTCCTTGTCTTAGATTCTTTCCTTATTTGTTTTCTTTCCTTTTCTTTTATTTTTCCTTTTTAAGTTAGGTCAGATTGTGCATGCGAAGGGTTAGAGAGTTGGCCTTAGTTCCCTTAGATCCAGAAATAGAAAGAACATACAATAGACTTCGAAGGGAAAGTCAAGAAAATATCCAAATGGCCAATCCTAATCCTGAGGTGCCTAAGCCTATTAGAGACTATTTTCAGTCTATTTTTCAGGAGCAACAGTCGGGGATTGTCTATACCCCGATCAATGCTAATAATTTCGAGCTGAAAACGGGTCTCATTCAAATGGCTCGAGACTGCCCCTACAGAGGATCGCCCACAGAGGATCCAAACTCTCATCTAAAATCCTTCCTAGACATCTGTGGGACGGTAAAGTTAAATGGTGTTTCTGAAGATGCCATTCGCTTACGTTTATTTCCTTTTTCTTTGCAGGATAAAGCGAGGGACTGGTTACAATCTATTCCACCTGGGAGCATTACCACTTGGGATGCTTTGGTCCAGGCATTCTTAAAGAAGTTCTTCCCTCCTGCTAAGACGATCAAGTTGAGGACCGAAATTAGGACGTTCCAGCAGCAGTTTGATGAGCAGTTGTTTGAGGCCTGGGAGCGATTTAAAGAGCTGCTGAGGAAGTGCCCTCAACATGGATACCCCGACTGGCTTCAGATTCAATTATTTTATAATGGCTTAACTCCTAGTACAAAAACTATTGTTAATGCAGCTGCAGGTGGGACTCTGTTGTCCAAAACTGTTGAGAATGCTAGGACTTTGCTAGAGGAAATGGCCACCAATAGCTATCAGTGGCCATCTGAGCGGTCGGGACCCAAAAAGATTGTTGCTGGAGTGTTTGAGATCGATAATGTAAGTGTGCTGCAGGCCCAGATGTCTTCCTTGGCTAATGCTTTTTTAAAGTTTTCAGGTGCAGGGAGTGCTCAATCGATCAAGTCTGCAGCTGCACTCGCATCCCAGACTCAGGAGGAAAATCTCGAGCAGGTTTAGAATGTATCTAATTTTAATTGTAGGGGGTACAATAATAGTTCTACACCTACACATTATCACCCTAGTAATAGAAATCATGAGAACTTTTCGTATGCAACTAGTAAGAATGTTCTGAATCCTCCTGGCTTCACTCCTAAGCAAGAAAGTAAAAAGTCTTTAGAGGATCTTGTTGGAGCTTTTATTGCAGAATCAAGTAGCAGGTCAAATAAGCTCGAGGAGGCCGTGATTGCCTTGAACACTACTGTCAATGGTCATTCTGCAGCCATCAAGAACATTGAGACTCAGGTGAGACAACTGGTAAGTGTTGTCAACACTATGAACAAAGGGAAAGTTCCAGCTGAACAGGAGAAATCTTCATTGGAGTACTGCAAAGCCATTGTGGTGCATCACGAGGAGGAAACGACTAAACCAGAGGAACTCACTGGAGAAGCTGAAGAGGGCACCACCTCAAACGAAGCTGAAAAGCTTAATCCTGAGCCTTCTATCCTTTCTCCTACTGTTTTAGTTCCTAAATCAAAGAAAAAGAAAAATTCTAAGGCTAAGTTTGACAAGTTTCTAGATGCTTTTATGGGATTGCATTTTAATATTCCTTTTTCAGATGCCCTGTAGTAGATGCCTCACTACATAAAATTCATGAAGGAAAGGCTCAACAAGAAGAAAAAGGAAAAGAAGATGGAGATTGTATACCTTGCATCGACGTGCAGTGCTCGTGTCCAACAGAGAGTACCAGATAAATTGTCTAACCCAGGGAGTTTTACTATTCCTTGTAATTTTGGTACTTATTCATGTAGATCACTATGTGATCTAGGGGCTAGCATAAACATAATTCCTCTATCATTGTGTAGGAGAAATAAAATCTATTTCTGTTAGACTCCAGTTGGCTGACCAGTCTGTGGTTAGTCCATATGGGATTGTTGCGAATGTGCTGATAAAAGTAGGTAGATTTTTCCTTCCTGTTGATTTCTTTGTGTTAGATATTAAAGAGAATCCTGTCTTGCCTATCATATTAGGGAGACCTTTCCTTGCTACAGGGAGAGTTATAATTGATATTGAGCGCAGGGAGCTGATCATCAGAGTTCAACAAGAGAAGGAGATCCTAAAAGCTTTTGTGGACCCTAAGAACACATCAGAAACCATGTTGGTGGGCTATAGGAGAGGTGCTAGGAAGAGCACCAGTGATGGGACATCTGACATTAGACCACCTTGATGCCTATTCGGTCAACACGTCGAGCTAATGACGTTAAACAAGCACTTATGGGAGGCAACCCAAGTAAGTTTAGTTGTGTTTGTCCTTTTGCTTTTGATTTATTGTTTGTTTTTGTTTTGTAGGTATTGGTTTCTGTTTCTCCCTTGCTTGCAAGCTTCTATAAAAGCTGACATCGTCATTCCAGGGCAGTATTGTTCACCCCTTTCGCACTTTTGTTGTTCTCATGCTTGATTATGCCTTATCTTCTTTATACATTGTGGACAATGCATGTTTTAAGTTTGGGGGTGGAATAGCATGTTTGTGGAGCCCTTGAGCGTCTCAATTCGGGCTATATTTTTGAGCTTTCTTTGAATTGAGCATATGGTTGTTTATTTTTTTTTTGGATGTTATTTTTGCATGACTATGATTTCCTAGGATAGGCTTTCTTGTCAACTTTCAAGCTTTCGATGAGTTATAAGCATGAATGCCAAAAAAGGGAGACTTTTTAAACTTTTTCTAGGAGATGTCTTGCATGAGTAGAGTATTTGTCTTGGCTAGATTTGGATTTGAATGCTTAGGAGCGAAGTATTAGGTTCATATGCTTGTTGTCACCTCGATAGGTGTAGGGAAGAGCTAAATAGTTAATTGTTTGCAAATTAGCATGTTTGATCTTGCTTGGGAGGAAAGAAAAGAATATATGCTTTCCATGCTCATAAAGAAAAATCATTCTTGTTGTTGCAATTTGAAAGAAAAAAAAAAATCATGACTCATGCGCGCAATGCAATGTTTAATAAAGTTTAGGCAAAAAGAGCTACCCCTATTGTGATCAGTTAGGCCAACCAAAGGGTAAAACTCAGGTTAAGGGTCCCTGCAATAGATGTGTGAAAGCTAGTGGCACATATAAATGCTTGATTTAATTTTCAATTATAAGCACCTAACTATGGAGGAAAACAAACTAATTTGTTCCATTGACTCGTTAGTGAATCCTTAGTGCCAGTGTAGAAGGAAGATGAGTTGAGAGTTTAGTAATCCAATCCCAGGCTAGTAGAGTCTAATCTGGTTGAGTTAGATCTCGCTTGTGCAAGTTAATTTTGGAAAATTTTTGATTTGTCTCCCTCATTGGTCCTTATGTGCATGTCTCTTGATTGCTTGTTTATTGACTTTTGAGCCTTGAGGATTGAGTCATGTTTGTTGCATCCATTCTACCACTGTATGTTTGATTTTAGTTTGCTCGAGGACTAGCAAAAGCTTAAGTTTGGGGGTGTTTGATCGCGAGCATAGCTTGCTAGTTTTCCCTAATTAATTTAGCTAGTCTTTTATGATTATATGGCAAAAATTATGCACTTTCATGTTTTATTTGTAGGAAATAAGTTTTGGTGCTAATCATGTATTCGGGACATGAAAATTGGCTAAAGAACGGAAAAGATTCAAGGTCGAAGAAGTCAAAAGAGAGCCATCCGCAGACCAGCGTCGGGACGCCGCTCTTGGAGCATCTCGACGCTGCCTTTCCTTTTCTGAAATAGGCGGCAACAGGTCACAGCGTCGAGACGCTGTGACCCTAGCGTCTCGACCCTCTCGGTTTTACCCTAAGCTGAACGTGCGGTAGGCGGTAGCGTCGCGACACTACCCTTATAGCGTCGCGACGCTACGACTAAATTTCACCCTATTTATAGTTTGCGTTTAGGGCTGATTTGGGGACTTTTTTTGGACATCTTGGAGCCGTAAAACAGAGAAAAAATAGAGTCTTTGGAGCTGAATAAGTGGGAGCAAAGTGGAAATCAACCCATTGTTTGTGGGGATCGTGACGAGGACGTGCGGTCTCGGCCTACATAGTGTTTAATTCTTCCTTCCCTTACTTTAGTTAGTGTTTATGGTTGTTTTAGATCGTAGCTATATTGTAACGCGTTGTATGAGTAGCTAGGTCTTTACTCTTAGGGATTGATGTAGCCGTTGGGGCAATTATGGATTGATGTTATGGATTTATGTTATTGATTCATTTATGCATAATGTATGTTTAATGCTTTCGATTTACCGGCCATGAATTGAATGTTGTTTGTGCTTAAATCTAACTCGGGAGAGAGGATTTAGCTTACTACTCATTATGCATAACTAGGATTTAGCTAGAGATCGGGAGATAATAGTTAATTCTATAAATCGCTAAAAAGGGTATCCTTAATGCTTTGCATGTTTATTGAATTTAGATAGGGATATCGGGTTCAATTGCATGTGGGAGAATCATATATGCTCGGGAGAGATATGTGTGATTTTAGTTTCCCAAGATTTATGAATCATAGCATGTTGTTAATCCATTAATTAATTCATAGTCCCAATTGGTGAAATCACATCCCTAAGACCATTATTCCATTAGTTTGTCACATCTTTTTGCATTGTTTTGTGTTTGATTTAATTTCATTCTCACTTAATTCGGTCCCTAAATAAAATTGATCAAGAGTATTTCCGGTAATTAAAACTGATTAGAAACCCAATCCAGAAGACGACATTCGAATTTCACATTCACTATATTATAACTTGACCCGTACACTTGCAGTAAGCAAATTGCGCATCATTAGACATCAAACCTTGTGGTTTGTAGAGAGTTTCACCCATTCCCACCTTGTAAAAGTGAGAGAGTGGAGTGTCTTAGCGAACTCTAGAAGGATTGAGTAAATAGAAAAACCCATAATATTTAGCTATCTCATTTATTTCCAGCTCTAGAATCTTTTCATTATTCTATATTATTTACATTCTCATTTCAATGAAAATTTGTTCATTTGCTTTTTATCCCATCATGAGTAGCTAAATCCCATTTAGGGGTTCAATGTGGTGAATTCCCTTAGGGTTTAATGGCTTGAAAGTGCCTTATTTGCTTAAGTTGTGTTCAAGGCATGCCATTCTTTATTGATTATCACTCTAATCTTGCTGAGTTTAATTTGATCACTTAGACTTTGCCTGCTACGTGAGTTTGATCTCGAAAGGGACAAATGATATCGGTTCTCATAAATGTGCTATAGGAGAAAAAGCTAGAAAGAGATTGTTCGACGGTATAGGGTAAGTTGCCTAAGGCACACTATATCGACTATAGGGTTATAGGTTGCATTCGTGAATTATCTATGTCGGAGTCGAGTAACAGAAATTTGAATAACGGTACTCGCTTAGCCTACTAACGGTTTTTGGAAACAAGGGCCAAATAAGAGTTAAATCTGACCCAATGCATTGAATACACTTAAGTTAGGTATTGCATGAGTATGGTTATTGCCTTAGGGATGAATCCATGTTGAATACTTCGTTTATTTCTTATTGTTATTCTTTTAGTTATTTGCATGTTTTATTTATCTTTTAAAAAACCCAATCAATCAACTTATTTTCTTTGGTTACCTTTTTCAAAAGCAATCATTAAGCAGTTTCTTCATCAAATCTGAATTTCCAATTTAGTCCTCGTGGGATCGATACCCTTGGAATACTTCTAAGGTCTTTTATTACTACGTGTGACAGTGTATACTTGCACTAAGTGTTAGCTGAATTATTCTTTATTATTATTATTCATCTTATCTCACATTCCACCCATTCAGCTGACTACACACCACCTGCACATGTGCTAGTAGCAAACCCAAAGAAATTTGATACATGTTCAAAATTATGCCTATTCGTAGGCTACCCGAAAGAAAAAAGAGGTGAATACTTCTTCGATCCACAAGAAATTAAAGTGTTTGTTTCTACAAATTCTACTTTCTTAGAAGAAGACCACGTTCGAGAAAACAAGCCACACAGTAAAATGGTGAAGCTACAAATGAATCAACAAGAGTTGTTGATGAAGTTGGACCTTCAACAAGGGTTGTTGATGAGCCCAGTAAACAAACTGGACCTTCAACAAGAGTTGTAGATGAGTCCAGTACATCTGGTCAAGCCCATCCTTCTCAACAGTTGAGAATGCCTCGACGTAGTGGGAGGGTTGTTACTAAACCTGAACGCTATCTGGGTTTAGCAGAACATCCAGCTATCATACCTGATGATGGAGTTGAGGATCCATTGCCCTTTTAGGCAGACAATGAATGATGCGGACCATGACCAATGGGTCAAATCTATGGACCTAGAGATGGAGTCTGTGTACTTCAATCAAGTCTGGGATCTTGTAGACCTACCTGAAGGGGTAAAACCCATAGGGTGCAAATGGATCTACGAGAGAAAACGAGACGCAGTTGGGAAAGTACAGACTTTCAAAGCTCGACTTGTGACAAAGGGTTATACCCAAAAGGAGAGGGTGGACTATGAGAAAACCTTCTCCCCAGTTGTCATGTTAAATTCGATAAGGATTCTCTTGTCCATTCCCACGTTTTATGATTATGAGATTTGGCAAATGGACGTCAAGACTACCTTTCTGAATGGCAATCTTGATGAGAATATCTTTATGTCTCAACTAGAGCGGTTCATCGCTCATGGTTAGGAGCAAAAAGTTTGCACGCTTCCAGATCATGGAATATAAGGTTTGACACTGTTGTCAAATCTTATGGTTTTGACCAGAATGTTGATGAGCCTTCTGTTTACAAAAGGATTATCAACAGTTTAGTAGCTTTTCTGGTGTTGTATATAGATGATATTCTTCTCATTGAGAATGATGTAGAATATCTAGCTGACATTAAAAAATGGTTATCGACTGAGTTCCAAATGAAATATTTGGGTGAAGTGATAAGTCCAATTTATTATACACTTAGAATCTCCCAGTTTGCTTATCTTAGTTGAATTCCTTGCGAAAAATGCTTTAAAATGATTATAATATGTCTATAGGTCCTCACTGGAGCTTTGGAAGCAATTCGGGGCTAAAACGAGCGAAATTGGAGCGAAAAATGACCATTTTGCCCCTGGAGTCGTCGCAGCATCGAGACACTCATCATTAGAGTCGAGACGCTACAGCGTCGCGACGCTAGGGTAATCCGAGAAATATTTTCCAAAAGTGGAGGGGTCAACGTCGCGACGCTAGGCAGATTTCCAGAATTGAATTTTTCCTATTTTGGCTGGAATTTTTTTCTTCTTTGAAGACCCAATTTAGCACCATTCTACCACAGATTGAAGGCCAAGAAACACTATAAATAGGTCTTTTGTAGGTTTAGAATTATCCCTCACTATAATTTTGTAGCCACTTTTCTCTCTAGTTTCAAAAGTTCTTTTAAGTCTTCTTAGTCCATGGGTCGGTTGATCGAGCCTCGAGCTTGGAGGTTCTTGTCTATGGCCAACTGTTGGTCGCTACCGCAAGCGCACGGTATTGCAAGTATATAAAACGGAAAGAATTCCGAGTATCGAATCCACAGGGAGGCGAAGCGAAAATTAAGCAAGCAAAAATCTCTTGAGCACTAAAAATAGTTAGGAGAAATAATATTTAGGGGACAGTTCATGCAGTTAAAAAGAATTCAAAAATCAAAGCAGTTAAAGAAAATAATTTGATCAATCGAAAAAAAAAATGGAGAGAAAGAGTTTTTAATGGGAAGAGGGGTCTTTGAAAATCAATTACTAGCCAAACAATTGTTATAATTATCCTATCTCATTGCCCAACTAATTATAATCCTAGAATCTCTGTTAATCACATAGGTTCTCCTGTCAGTTTCCCCTATTGTAATTAATTCATTTTAACAACCTAAGTGTCCTTAGTGCTATTTAAAATCATTAATTATTACGCTCTGATTCATTTTAGGAATCTAAGTTTAATGAACTAATCCCGGTGTCACGACGGGCAATTAAACTAGTTGCATGGATTATGATCTTTCCTAACTTCTCTCCGTCAAGTTTCCATTAAGAATCGAATCATTACACAATTGGCCAGATTGAATAAAGCATTAAGCACATCCATACAAATAATTAGGAAAAAAAAGGGCAAGAGACAGGTAATTATAACAACATTTTGACTATAATTTCATTTCAAGACCCCAAATTGGGGTTTAGTTATACATAGCTAAAATATCCACAACATTTACAATAGAAAGCATAATTAAGAGCATAAAAGGAAAGGAATTGACCGCCGAAGAACCCCTTCACTGATGCTCAGAGCTCCGCCGATCACTCCTTGAGCCTCCTAGGATGCTCCCCAAAATTCCCCAAATATTTCCCACTAAGAAATCTCTCAAAAAAGGCTAGAAAGCCTTGAGAGAGGCTCCAAAGGAGCCAAAGGAGGGAGGAAAGGAAGGAAAGAATGGATTGATTGATGATTGATTGATGCCCAAAAATGAGGCACCAATAGGTGCCTTTTATAGGCCCGAATTGGAGGTAGCGTCGCGACGCTATATTGCACCGCGTCGCGATGCTGCTATGCACGCGTCGTGTTGCCCAAGAAATGGATAGCGTCGCGACACTGTCTTCACAGCGTCTCGACGCTGCGCCACTTTCCAGCAATTCCAGCTTCGGTTTGGGCTAATTTTTGGGCCTTCTCTTCACTTCTTTTTGGGCTTTTCCATCATGATTGGCCTCTTTGGATCCCCTTTGATCCAAGCTTGGATTTGGGCTTCATTAGCTTCATTTTTGGCACTTTTTCTCCCAAAATCATTGACTTTGCTCCTAAGGACCAAATAACAGAATACATTAAATATTTTCATTAATAACACGATTAAAGCACATAAAAGCCTAATAAATTGGGACTAAATAGCGACATTTTTGCTCGCTATCACACCCCCAAACTTAAGCTTTTGCTAGTCCCTAGCAAAATAAATTCTAAAGATGCATGAAATAGAATCGCTCAAGCCTCAATGACTTTGGAATTCCTAAGATAGAATGGAAAACATGCAAGTGGAATAAGCAAGCACCACATACTCTTGAAGAAATCTTAAACTAGTTTGAACTTAAGATTAATGAATAGCATGCTCAAGACTTATCTATTGATTCTTTTACTAACCTAGATTAGTCTTATGGCTTTCTCCATTTGTTTTCCCCCTACACTGGCTAAGAGCCCCTAATAGGTCGGAGTTCTTCTATCAGGCAAAAAAAAAAAAAGAAACTAGGGCGCCTGTCATTTTCTTTTTTATGGGGGAGCAAAACTCTCAAATAATTTTTCTTTTTCTTTTTCTTTTACTTTTGCTACTCCCCCAAACTTGCATTTTGATATCTAATGGTACTAGCTTTCACACTATGGTGCAGGAACCCTTAACCCGAATTTTATTCTCTGGTTGGCCTAACTGATCACACCGCAGGTAGCTCTTTTTGCCCCTAGGCTTTTCTTTTGTGCAAGCAAAATTTTTTTCTTTTTCAACGAATTTTTCTTTTTCTCTCATTTTCTTTTGTTGCTTTTGCTTTTCTCTCAGCAGGCATAACATTTTTTTCTACCTAGTTCTTTAGAACAATCAAGCATGAACTTCCTAGTATTAGAAACTAAGCCTATCGGGGGTGACAACAAACTTTAAAAATCATAATAAAAATCTAGATTTTCAAAGATGTCATTAGATAAGGCTATTGCATGCTTTAGACATCAAAACTAAGTATCAAAAATTTTAAAATTTCACAATTTCTACTGTGCTCCCAGATTCCACAACATATAAACCATTTTCTCCCAAAATTTCTAAAATCACATCCTTGGCTATCATAGCTATCTATTCATGCATCCAAAAGAATTCAAATATGCTCAACACAGCGAAAGCCTCCCCCCACCCCCCCCCCCCCAAACTTAAATTAAACATTGTCCCCTATGTTTTAAAACAGTAAAGCATAAAGAGGGATACTTAGACTTCCCTGAGCTAGGAGCACTTCATCCTCTTCCTTTGGATCCAGAAAAATGGGATTCTTGGAATTTTGGGATTTGCTTAAGGTGATCCTGCAAAACAAAATTGGATCACGAAGCAAAGAAAATTATTTACCGCAAAAACAACTATCTAAAACTTTAATCCTTGGGTTGCCTCCCAAGCAGCGCTTTCTTTAACGTCTTTAGCTAGACGAGGCTCGGCACGCTTACGGAGGCTCGAAATAAAAGTTTCATCATCCTCCAGGCCCTGCAAAAAATCGCGCACCGAATTGCACCCAGCAAACAGGGGAGAAAAAAACTTTCCCCTGGCCCATCTTCGCTAAAGAGATTATCATAATAACATTTCAGAAAATATGCAACAACATCAAATCTCTTTTCTAGATCTCTATTCTCAAAACAATTGTTAACAGAGTCATCAAGCGTTATGATATCTACTGGTCTGAGATCTAAAGATGGCCTATCAATCATGCCAGTCCATTCATCAGATTCAATATCTATATGCTCAGAAGATTCCTCATACTCAGAATTAAAAAATGATTCGTCTAGGCTATCATATGACTCACTATCAGAATTAATGAATTCAAGCTCTCAGGGTCAAATTCTATACCATGCACAGATTCGAGTTCCTCTGGGTCAGATTCTATGCTATATACATCATCAAGACACGAATCAAAGGTATTAACATTGTCAGGTTTTCATGCACTCAGGAATATCAAGATCAGACTCAATAGATTCAGTTTTATCATGATCAAACTCAAATTATCTATCGAGTAATCCTTTTTATGCAAATCATGCTCATTCTCAATGTCAGGCAAATCAATATCATCATCAAAATCATTGATTTCAGGCAAATCTAACTCATTTTCAAAAGAAGGTAAATCGTCAACTGCAGACTTTTCCTTCTCATAAGTAGGCAAGTCTAATATATTTTCAAAGTCTGGCAATTCTAAATCATTCTCAAACAGAGGGTTATTCAAATATGCATCATGATTAAACTCCTCATCATCCATAAGCACTTCTCCTAAGCCTAAGCCAAGATTAAACTCTACCTCTTCATCATCGTCAGTCAAGTATTCAGGACCAATAGAAAAAAACAAGTATGTAGACTACATACAGATTCATCTTGGCCAAAATACTAAACACAACTTTTTCATCATCAATGTTCAAGGTAAGCTTACCTGTATGCACACTAATCTCGGCTTTACCTGTAGCTAGGAAAGGTCTGCCTAGAATAATGGGCACCTCTCTGTCCTCCTGCATGTTTAGTACCACAAAGTCTACAGGAAAGATAAATTTGTTGACCTTCACCAGAACGTCCTCCACCACACCCCATCGGTTGGGTAATTGATCTATCAGCTAGCTGTGAGAGTGACGTCTGTGTCCTTCATTTCCTGTTAAGCCAATCTTCCTGTAAACAGAATAGGGCATCAAGTTTATACTAGCACCTAAATCACACAGAGCCCTATTAAAAGATACTTCTCCTATGGTGCAGGGAATGGTAAAGTTCCCTGGGTCTTTCTGTTTAGAAGGCATCTTCCCAGAAACTATGGTACTACTACTTTCAGACAATTTAAAAACTTCTTTTTTCAAACTTCTCTTCTTAGAACGCATTTCTTTCATGAATTTCCCATAATTAGGCATGTTATACAAGGCATCTACTAAGGGAATATTCACAGACAATTTCTTAAACATTTCAAGGAATTTTGAAACTGCTCATCTAATTTAACATTCTTAAAGCGCTGAGGAAAAGGTAACTCCCTGCAATCAAAGGTTGGACATTCGCCCCTCCGCTTGGGCGGGTTGATGTGCGAACCTTTGTCACGGTGGTTGCATGGAACCACTTCTTCCTCGTACAGTTTCTCCTCTTGCCTTTCTTCTTTTTCTTTCCTGCAAAAGAGTTAGAAAACCACAATTCAAATTAACAGAGTTAGGAGGATGTTGGGACCTTTCAGAGGAGGCTTTTTGTGCCTCAGCCCTTTCATCTTCATCCTTGCTCTTTTCTTCTTCCTTCTTTTTCTGAACTGATCTCCAGCTTCTACCACTTCTTAGTGTCACCATCTTGCACTGCTCTCTTGGGTTAGGTTCAGTGTCGCTTGGAAATTTTCCCTTCTGAAGGGCATTCACTGAAGCTATCTGACCTATTTGAACTTCCATATTTTTCAAAGCAGTGTCGTGGTTATTGACTGTGTCTGAGATTCACGTTCAATACTTTCTGCTCCTTTATAAACATAGCCACCAACTCCTCCAGGTTATTCTTCTTTTCAGGCGCACTGGATGATGCAAAACCTGGCGCGCTACAAACATTCTTCGTATTTGAGTACGAGAAGTTCTCGTGATTGCGCAGATTTGGGTGGTAGAAGTTCGGTATTTGAGTAAATGGTCTGTTCCCCACGTACTGGACTTCTTCCACATCCTGACCTTCCTTCTTCGAATAGCCTTCAGCTAAGGTGGAAATGGATTTGACCACCTCAGATGAAGTTAACTTGTTCAGGGCGTTGGTCAGCGATGCCATCTGAGCTTTCAACGAACTCGACTCATCCAATTCATAATTCCAGCCTTCTTTGAAACTGCTCCCCTCTCCGTCGGCCATTGATAACTGGTTGCCGCCATTTCCTCTAGCAAATCCTTGGCTTCTGTACCGTCTTGGAAAGAAAACTTCCTCCTGCTGATGTGTCTAGGACTATCTTGGTGGAGGGATTCAATCCATTGTAAAATAACTGCACTTGGAGCCAATCAGGATATCCATGCTGGGGGCACCGCCTAAGCATCTCCTTGTATCTCTCCCATGCCTCGTACAACTGCTCCTCGTCAAGCTGTCTAAACGTCCCGATCTCAGTTCGGAGCTTGGTAGTTTTGGCAGGCGGGAAAGATTTAGTCAAGAAAGCCTAGGCTAGCTCGTCCCATGTATTAATACTGCCCGTCTCGAATGATTCGAGCCAATCCTTAGCTTTGTCTTGAAGAGAAAATGGAAATAACCTCAATTTGATAGCGTCTGCCGGAACTCCCTTCATCTTTACTGTCTGTAAAAAGTCTCTGATTGCCTTGGGAGCTTCGTCTTGGTGGGCCATTGCTTCTGCTAATCTTCTCTCTCTACGAATGGTTCTAAGAGTCCTGTCAATTTCAAGATCTAACGGAAACAAATTAACCACCTTGTTCCTTCGCATACAATACTCCCAATCAATCAAGAGAACCAAAAAAATAAAACAAAAACAAATGATATTCACAAATAATAAAAGAAAATATTTACACCTAAATTACTATTTATCCCTTTCTTTTTGATGTCAAGAAAAATTGGTTTGCTTAAAAATCAAGCCTCCCCGGCAACGGCGCCAAAAACTTGTTGGTCGCTACCGCAAGCGCACAGTATCGCAAGTAATATAAAACGGAAAGAATTTCGAGTATCGAATCCATAGGGAGGCGAAGCGAAAATTAAGCAAGCAAAAATTCTTGAGCACTAAAAATAGTTAGGAGAAATAATATTTAGGGAC